>CM017797.1:71420536-72020536 GCA_008086715.1 Sitobion miscanthi | reverse complement strand
AGCTGTTTACTCGAGATTTATATTACAAATAATTCAAAATTGTGTGGGCCAAAACAACTATTATCACATATACAAATTACAATTTTATAGAATTGCAATGAACACAATAGTATTAGTAAACAAGTTAAAGTTGTGAACGATTATTGCAGTATGCCGTTGTTTAAATAAGTGCAAACATTTAAGTGTAACGGATACCTATAGTAAAAAATTAACCAACTTTTTAGTAATTAAAACAAAATAAAGTAAACATTTGACCAAATGGACCGGTGTTTGAATTTTTGAACAAAAAAACGTTTTACGAGAAAAATAATTTTAATATTTATAATAAAATTAATAACATAAGATTATTTAGTGTCGTTATTGTAGCATTAATTTCTGATAAAATATAGTTAATCAATTACCAATCAATTTGATTTCCAACTCAATTGTACCTCAATGATATCATGCAATAAATTCATTGATTAAAATATATTATATTATTTGAAAACAATGACATGGTAGTCACATTGAAAGGTGTATTATTAAGATGTAACAAAAGTTTCTTGATATACCTATAGACATCCGGTCAACATTTTGATAATCGTAGTTACAAAACAGTGAGTGTGCAACTTTTTCACTTTTGGTTGAAAAGGCATCGGTAGCAGCTAAAAGCGTCTGGACGTGAGGGAATTTCTTTTGGCTGCAAACAGTGTTATGTCCCCACGAGAGTTGCCCTTTGTTGTAAAAACAGAAATAAATCTGCCAGATGAAATTGATTTTACCGTTAGGTTTTACGTTTGTATACCTCCATGCCAGATGGTTAGCTATACCTACCTACTCTTAATTTTGGTTTGAATAAAATACAATTATTATTTAGTTTAGGTATATAATATTAATATATATGTTACGGTGAATGATGTAAACGTGGTAAAAGACGTCATTCCCCGGTAAATGACATCATTTACCTAAAAATTGGTAAATATTGTAAATGTCGATATTCCCCGGTTATTGTCGTCAATCACCAGTTTAATTGGATAATGATGTTTAATACTTATATGTCGGTGTGAACGATCAGTGATAAGTGTGTAGGTGCCGAATAAGCTTCGTTAGTTAAAAATATCATGACGAAGTAGATAGATAAACGAAAATCTCAACTAGGAATAACGTCAATAACCCGAGTAATAATATGAGATAATATTTAAGTTTATTAGTTAGTATCTACGGGCATATTATAGCGAGATGTATATGCGACGACTGTATGTTTTATAATATTATTTGTAAACATTTGTGTCACCAGTCAACAAAATATAATAAAAGTTAGATTAAATTATAGTGTTATAGTTTCATTTAATTTTAATATTAAAGTATGCAGAACAAATTTAATGCAGCAATTGACAAAATTGTCAGCAGTAAAAAGAGAGGTGACAATATATTTTATTTTATAGTTCTGAAGAATACAACAACGATATTCAAAAAATAAAAGAATTAAAAATTGGAACACTAAAAAAAACGGTAACAAATAATAGACTTCTACGTAAATATGATGTTGTGTCAATTGGGGGAAAAGAAAAATTGATAATGAATCTGACGTTTTATATTACGTCACAGTAGACGAGTTGTTTGAAGTAATTCACACCGCACATTTAACAGTAGGGCATATTGGCGGAAACAGGATGATGGCTGTGTTAAAAACAAAATATTATAATGTGACAGCGGAGGCAGTTATGGCATATTTAGGTTTATGCAGTAATTGTCAAGTAAAACAATCAAATCCGAAAAGAAAGCTTGTGACAAAACCAACTCTACATTCTGCATTTAATTCAAGAGCGCAAATCGATTTGATTGACACGCAATCTCAAAATTATAATAATTATCGCTATATAATGAATTATCAAGATCATTTAACGAAATTTGTTATTATAAAACCTCTGAAGACAAAAAGGGCCGAAGAAATCGCTTTAAATCTGATAGATATTTATACAATATTTGGTGCACCCGCTATACTCCACTCGGATAATGGTCGTGAGTTTGTTAATTCTATTATAAAAAATTTAAATGAAATGTGGGAGACATCAAAATTGTGCATGGCGAGCCTCGTCATAGCCAGACCCAAGGATCAATTGAACGCGCGAATAGGGACGTTGAAGAAATTTTGGCTTCCTGGATGGCTGATAATAAATCAAAAGACTGGCCAATGGCGTTGAAATTTGTGCAATTTCAAAAAAATCAGGCTGTTAACTCAGGTAAGCTATTAACTAAAAACAATTTTTTTTTAATAATTTTAATTTTTTTAATTTAAACATGTTTATAATATGTATTGGAAGATCGCCATACGAGGTGATGTTTAGTTGTACAGTGAGAACAGGGTTAGCTTCAGCATGGATACCTTACGATGAAATAGAAAAATTTAAGTCAGAAGAGGATATTGAAGAACTATTTAATGATAGCAACCATTCAGATCATATTAATGCAGTAGAAGATGATTTAGTCAGTGTTGGAGATCTTGAAAATGAAGTAAACTTGAAGACTGAAAATCAATTAAGAAATACTAAAGACATGGATAATTATTAAATATTTATTATATGTAATTTGGTAAAAATGTTTGCATATTTTTGCATATTTAATGGTACATTTAATATTGCATATTAAACCGAAGATTTAAAAAAATAATTTTTAAAATAATAATTTTTACAAAAAAAAATATAAAATAGCAATCGTTATCTATTTACAGGTAAAAGGATTGAACGAAAATCGGTTATCTGTCTCGAAAAACAAACGTCAAAAATGTTGAAATTGACTAACGAAAAATATTCAAAGCTTGATGTTGGTACAACTGTTCGTGTCCCAATACCAGATGTCGATAGAGCACGAGATTCTTTGCGTAATTTACTTGCTGTTATTATTTTATGCGAACACGACATGTATGAATTATGTAAGCCAATTTTAATTTGATAATGTTTATTTAATTTAAATAAAATAAATACCCGAATGTTTGAACCAGGTACAGAATATGGGGTGTTGAAACACAAATATAAATTCCTAAAATAAAAAATGAAACATCCACCAACAATACATCAGTATTATAAATAATACCTTTGGTAATAAAAATCAGTATATTATTTGAAATTTATCTTTATTTACCACTAGTTTTGGTAAATGACATCTATGACCGGTGAAAGATGTACATTTGAATTTAAAATCTGGTTTTTTATATTATTTACCTCGAATCATTTTGGTAAAAGACGTCATTCACCGGAGAATGACGACATTCACCAATATTCATCTTTCACCGTAACATATATGTAAAATATTATTTAGGCATAAGAGTTAGAAAATAATATAGTTGTCACATTTTATTGAAGAAACACAATAATAATTTTTTATTTTAAATTAATTTTTCTTTTCAAATACCAAAACATATTCAAAGGCGTTTATCTGTTTCATTTAAAATATAAGCAATAATTTCAAATTCTTCCAGTACCGTAAAATATAATATAACTTAACGAACAAATAATATAAAACCATACATTTTTTAAGACCATTGTAATAGGTACATTATGACTTATGAATATAAAATAATATATAAATAATTACTATTAAAGTGCACGGAAATAAAACTAACTACTAACATAGTGGCATTTACCGTAGTTATATTTGAGTACTGAAATAAACACCGAGTCAGAAATTTAAATATTTTACGTGATTTGCGACCCCTCGGGTCCTATAAAACTATACCTAAACTCCGCAGTCTATAATTATAGGTATAAGAACGTATAAAAAATAACAAACTTTTTCATCGTATAAATTATATGAAGCACGATCAAATAGACGACGATATCGTAAAAGATAGTTATCAATTTTGAATTTATATATACCAATGACGCATTTATACGTCGAAGTTAACGGTATTTATCGTGAGATTTATCACACCCCTCCCATCCCGTCGCCGACGATAAATTCGATTATTTTAAGTTTGTTCTTTCTTCCACCATCAATAATACGAATTATTGAATACCAAATATACATCTAAGACATAAAATATGTCCATTAGAAAATGATCATAAATAAACGTACGTTGTTGTATAAACATTTTGCATAAGCATGCGTCGGACAAATATCAATTTTTTACTATTTATAGACATTTTGTTCGTGTCAACGTGATGATGTGTTGAGATTCAAGATAAAGCATAACGTATTATATGGTAGTTTGTATAATAAAGTCAACGATAAGCCGACAACGATAATAATTTTTAACTCCATTATATAAAGTTTTTGCATAAAAAAAATATATTGTCATGTTGGTGAAAAAATCGGGCTATTTCGCTCGGTGGTTTGTTTACCGTAGCGGTCTTAAACACGTGAGTCACGAAATACTTTCAATAACTAAAAATGTATACCACGAAGTCCGAACCGTTTTACGCTGTAACGAAAACATTGGTTTATCATTTATCAGTTTTTAATACATGACCATTTAACACTATATTATAGGCCACGAGCAGTTAGCTTTTTTTTTATTATTTTAGTCGTCCTGAAGTAAGAAAATGTAGGATCGTCACAAGAACGGGCCGCGAGTGAAAATAATAAAATTTGTGAAAACAATACATTTTGAATACCACTCGACATCATAATATTATTATAATAGGTATGGTTTACCGCGTCGGGTGAAACGACTTCTGCATACATCAATACGCACTATAATAACACACGAAATGCATAATATCTACTTGACGTTTGAACGTAGCTCCGGTAAACCACTTGTCGTGATGGGATTTTAAAGAAGTGCCGTATCGCCGATATTCGATGGTCTGACGTGACAGTGCCGATAGGTGACGGTGGTGCGGACCACTCTCGTTGTGGATATGTTTCATCAGTTTGATAATATGTATAATAGTAATGATAATAATAACCGTAACAATCATCATCATCATCATCATCATCATCGTAATAATAATTTAATAATAATAATGTGCTACGTATTAATACTTAATATTATAATTTCGTCAGCTGCTCTGAATTCAGATTTCTGGACGGGACGCGCGTGCCGGCGGGCTAAAGTGTGTAGACTTGCTGGCGTTTTAGTTTTGCGGCGAGACCGACAGAGTTAATCAGCTTTTGTCAACCGTTATACACTTACACGTAAGTATTTATTGTTAACGGTTTAGCCTCCGAGAAACCTCCAGCCCGCAATATTATTTTACGTCTCCGTCGGGAATTACTAATTACTACGGAGTACAGACTACGTATATATTATAATAATATATCTCATGATATTATGACACATTGTAATGTAATAATACAGCTGCTACGATGACTGTTTTGACGCAAAGCGGTCGATATGTCGGTTTAGACGTTCGTGATTTTGTTTTTTTTTGGGGGTTTTTAAAAGTATACCCGTTATTATTAGTACCTACCGGGAATTAAAAATTTAAAACGTAATATTTTGTAGATTATTGATCGGAAATCATAAGTTCGTATCGGTCTGACGCACGAGGATATACGTCTAACTTTATAAAACTATTAAAAAAAAAATAAGTTTCCAAATTGTTTACACGGTGATTAAAAATATGGAATATTCGCCGGTATTCATATATTATGTATAACTGTTAATGCTATTGTAGTCGATCATCCAGCTGTATAGTCCGAGAGTGACGAATAACATGGCCTTTGAAATCATAGGATTCACCCTGTCTCACTGCTACGGCATTCAAATTAATAATTAAATATTATTATTATTATTATTATTATGAGGACATTTATAATACGTTATTATATTATCACTTTACTACTATTTTGTGTAAATTTTATTTTCTCTGACGCAACGTATTCTATATTGACACTATAATAAGAAAGCATACGCAGGACGTATAGGTATATACGGAGTGACCCATTTTACTGTATACTACACTTGCAAGTTATTTTCAACGAATTTCTATTTGGAAAAATAAAATAATGTCTCAGTTTCTATTTACAATTTATTTGTTATATTATCTCGGTGATTTTTTTTGTGGGGTTTTATTTTAAATTATTTTAATGTCAACCCATGTAGTCTGTAGATACATTTTTAGTTACATATTTACAAGCTGAATATTTTCATATATTATAAATATCAAATATTCAATGTTTAAATAATCCTAGTAAAATGGAAAGAGATTCCTCGAAAAAGTCTTGTTTCGTGCGTCATATCTTTTACTCGTTTAAACGTTTAACGATTGTTTTTACCATATTATTTAAGATTAATAGAAATATATTTATTTAAAAATATTTGTATTTAATTTAATAAATACATTTATAAACAGTACCTACACATTTTGTAGGATGGTACAAAATTATGATTTTATTAGAAAAATGTAGTGTTACAATTACATATTATTCAAATTTTATTGTAAAGAGTTTTAAAAAAAAACATTGCAGCTTGCAGGTAAATGGTTCACATTGTGTATGTATTATAATATTTAATATAATATGACAGTCGACAGTTAATTATCGCGTGTTGTACATGATGGATGTACGCGTTTTTGTATTATAAAATATTACCTCCAGTGCACCTCAGTTTGGGTGAAGAGTATTTTTCGATGCTAGAGTGGCGTGACTGGGTCAACCGCGATTTGAGTCTAGATGACTGTCTAGTAATAATGATGGCGATAACGACCTTCGTTCTGTGATATTTTACAATAAAATTGGTGGTAAAAGTGCGTATTCGATGTATTGGTGTGTTTATGCCTAGTATGAGTTTGTCACGCATACCTACAAGTGTTGATAGTTACAAGCTTATACGACTGAGTTATTTTTTCCAAGCATTCCGTCTTTGCGACGCGTTGTAAATTATATAACTGCTATTGAGAATCGGATAATAAATATTTGTGTATTACATTATAGTTAAGTATGAGGTGGTAAGGTTTTTTTTTTCAAATTACTAATTTATAAATAACTACTTAGCTATATTTATCCGACTTCGCTCGTGTAAAAATTACTCCATCTTTCTATGATTTTGTTGCATAAATTAAAATACATTACATTATGCAAACATTCAGAAAACAAATAATAAAAATGATAATTGTTATTTATTGTGTTTATGAATATTGTATTTAAAATTTGTTTTTTAACAACATATTTGCCAACAATTTTACACGCCATAATCCGTAACCAATTGAATAAACCAATAAAAATATTCGATTTTTGTGAGCCAAAACGAAAATCATGTCCACTTTATAGCAACGTTAGGGGTTGTAAAAATAAGGTATTTATACTACCTTTCGTTATTAATATAACTTTGAATACGGGCCAGTAGTTTTGAGTCTATAGTGGATTATAGACAAAGGAACATTAATTTGTATGTATTATAAATTATAGTATAGATTTTTATTTACATCTAATACTCTTATTAAATCGTAATTTTATTTCAACTAATTTTCAAGCCATATAATATTATTATGGTGTAGGTACTAAAAAGTAGACCTTGCAAAAAACATTGATTATTCGCCAATAAATAATCATAATATTTTACTGTCGAAATTTCATAAAAAAAAAAATGATATTTATAAGACACTAGTAAAAAGACACATGAAACAAATATCAGACATTATTAAATCTCGTCAAATGCGAAAGAGGAAATGTTCACTTTTGAAGAAAACGGGTTATGCCCATTAGCCATTATATATTTTGTAGTATATTCGATACACATTTTATATTTTATATATATTTGTAACATTATAATAGCCCATCGCTACCATATTATAATATACACTCAATTTCGCCGTCGAAGTAGACACAAATATAATACTGTTGAACGATATATTCGGATACAATATTATGTCTTTGTATTATTATTATTATAGTGTGATAATGTTATCGTTCAATGGACACTGATAAATTTAATTAATTAATTAAGTACATGTGGTAGCTATTGTTCCTCAGTACAATATAGTACGTACCTATATAATCAGCTATACTACATGACCATCCAAATGTTCATAGTTATCATTGAAGAACATATTTTATTTTATTATTTATATTATTTTCTGGTTGAAAAATATTTCATTTCCATTACGTTATACGCGTCTGGTTATATTTTAATTCGATAAATATCAAATACGGTATCGATGATAAGACATGGGGAAAAATTATTAAATTGTTTCATATCGGATCGGCCACCCTTCGGTCATAATACATATTTGACATCGCTGGGAATACTTTTATTGGAGTTTGGATTTTACTTCATTCCCCGTCACAATATCATTACATTATAAATTATAATATGCAATGTTTTTATTTTCTTATGGAAAATTTTTTTAGATTTTTTATTAAGTAGATGCTTTGAACAATATTGAAATATACTGCTGGCTTTTAATTATTAACTAAGTTAATCTAGTTAGGTTATCTATTAAACGATAACGAGAAATTTATTGCGAACTGAAAAAAATTCACTATAGGTTCCTTATTCTATTTCCCCGGACAATTTATTACTATACATTTATTATGTATACATTTATTTATACCCTTTATTAAACGTCAAGTTATTTTATTCATGAGTCATGCCGTTCTAAAAACTGAAAAGTTATAGTTTTCTTTAGAACTGTGTCGTTCTATACTTTTATTTATTTTTCTCGGTCACAACTTTGCCATAGGTATTAAACTAGTGTAATTAAACTCGAGTTAACATCTAAGGTTAGGTTAGATATTAATCTATTCATTATTAAGTGTATAACATAACTAAATAATATAATTATCTAACCGAAAATTGTAATCAAAGTAAAATTTCTTAGTTTTGTTAACAACAGTTAGTTCGGCATTATATCTATATGCCTATAGTTGTGTATTGGAAAGTGGCGTAACCAGTGAAATTAAAAAAACGCCGTAAATGCTTGTTTGGTATATTTTTAAAAAAAACTATTCGTTCAACTGTCGATATTTATACGTAAAGTAAGTATTCCGTTTCTAATTATGATAAATTAATTTCGCTATTTAAATATCAAAAGTCAATAGTTGGCTCAAATTAGCCGTTGTAAAAAAAAGTAACGGCAGTCATAAATTTAAAAATATCTTTGAAATAATTACTGCGTGCATTGTCAAACAAATATTACGTTTTAGTATAATATTACAAACTATTATACGCGGTATATATCCAATTATTCAAATTCAAAACAAATTTAATGTTTACACATATTATTATTATAACTGCTGGAATTTGCAGCTTTTCTCGAATAAGTAAAATTCGTTAAGTCGTGAAAACCGAGATTCGTTTGTTTATCACATAGTATCATAATTGCTACAGCGGAAACTCGGTTCGAATTATAAAAGTTTTTACTGCTTCATTGTTATTCGGTTATGATTTTTAATTAGAAGATAAAACCCGCTAAGTTTGCCTCTTTATACTTGTACATTAATTAAGTTGATAATGACGTTTGCAGTTGTTGGAAACACTATGTTTGTCAAACAATATTACAACTAAATGCACTAATTATATATTTTTGTAAGGTTTGAACGCATATACGCGCGCAATACTGGTTTGCTTTTCGAGTAGTTTGAACGACAGTTGTACGAGATTATAATAATTATAATAATTTTAGCAAATTTCAATTTTGGACTATTGCGAGAATTTTCTGAAAGTTCGTTAAATCTGCGTTCGTCGCACATTATGAACTGAACTGCATTATATTATTTTAATGAACAAATTTAAAAGAGCTCAAAGTGTTTTTGTCGTAGTAAAGTATTGTTATTTGCCTCGGTGGTCACATAATATCATTTATCGTGACCACCGATTTTGTGTTTTTTCACTTATTCGTGGATAACCACCGTAGAGAAATAAAAACACTACATCGACGATCATCGATACTCGAGGTGATTACTATATTATTGTGATTTTGTTCTAATGCATGTAGTATTATTGTCGTACTTATCTATATCCGTAGAATAGGTACTTATATTATGATAATAAGTATAAGTACACGTCGTAGGTGCTGTGGAAAAAAACAAATAATAATATATTATTATGATAAGCATTATCGCTTACTCGGAATTTAAATTTAAGTTAGATGTTATAGGTGTATATTATTATGCATAATAATTGTTTAATTTGTTGTTACGTATACACAATCTGTACCAGCAGCACAATAAAAGTATGAGGTAATAAACAAGAAAACATGAAATATTTGAATGAAAAAGCCACCCATTATTGATGAGACTTTCGTCTTTTATTATTAATATAGAATTTTTTTTTATTAGATTAAGGATTGTGTTCTAGCAGATCTCTGCACCTTTTGCGCTTACGGCGACGAAGAGGAATTCCTGAGATGGCTAATTGTAGCCAGTGGCGGATCCAGGGCTTAATTTTGAGAGGGGCATGGGGGGGCATATGCTCCCTTTGCCCTCCCCTTGGATCCGCCACTAATTGTAGCTAAGTTTTTAATAAGTGGATTTGGGTGAGTGTTAAGACGTAGACAGGACCGTTTATAGTAACTTTCAGCCACTTCATGTATGATTTCCGTTTTCATGTTATGTATGTATGAAATGTTGGCCTTTAGTTTTATAAATTAATTTAAATTAACTAGGCGTGAATCTGTTGTCAGATATAATTTACATATAGCGATTGTAAAAGTACACAAATGTATTTTTTTATTTTATAACAGTGTCTTATAGTATTACGAATTTTTAATTATTTAGCACAAAATTATTGGTAACCACAATGCTCAGAGTTTCATAATAGATAATAGAAATAGGTGTATAAATAAATAAATTTAATAACAAGTGGTTTTTATAAACATTTAATCGCTGCTTAAGATGGAAAAATCGATCGCTAAATAAAAAGCGAACATTAGAAATATTATTATATCTCAAAATATAAATTGAACTATTTATACAATTTTCAATTTTCCTCATCATTGGTTGATACTTAGATGCAGCGGTATTAATTAGGTATCAAGGTAATTTATTTTTTATTAGATACTTAGGTACTTATTAGGATTCAATTCATACGTTGTTGATAATTTTCAGCATATGGAGTAAAAATATAAAAAAATTAAATTTTATCAGGTATTAAATACTTTTTTTGTAAAAACAAAGAGCGAGGATTACGATGGCAGACTGTAGTTGAGATACTTGTGTGGAATGAAATAGGAAGAATAATATATTTTCGTCATTACACTAATTGTCTTTTTTCTCTAGCTACTTAAAACACGACTTTGTGGTGAAAAAAAAACGAGTTACATTATATATGTATTGAATTTTTACTCCACTACTTAGTGATTTCCACTATTATTATTATGCACACTCGACACGTTCGTTGTTCAACATAGATTTTATACACAATATTACAACAACGTATACTTACTATGAACTATTTTTTAATAATTACCGTAAACATTATAGTTCCTAACTATTACAATTGCTAAATTATATTTTAGATTCTCAGCAAAGCGATATCGTATAGTTTTATTATTATATCATTAATCATTGAGTAGGTACCAAATATTAAATCAGTAAAATAAAATATAATCAACCTATTTGGGTGAGTTAATATAACATGTACAAAAATATAAAGCAAAAGCCATCAATAATAGATCTAACCTCTCAGCTGTACAGTATTATAATAGGTCACATGCGACAAGTGTACATAGTCATTGTATACGATAAAAACGATTCTGACACGGTCTAGAAATAGATGGTTACCAAAATATTATTATTTTAAATAAAAATTTTAACAAATGTGAGTATTATTTTTCCCAATTATTTTTAAACGTGTTGAGAAAATAAAAATAATAAGAAATTGTAAAATCAATACATTCATCGCTCATTCGCTCAGCCCGGAATCTAAAACGATGCATAAATTATAATAACTATAATAATAAATAGTAATAATAATCTTTAGGTACTACCTATGGAATAAAATCCAATAATAAGTGTAATAACAAAAATAAAAGAGATTTACACGATGTAGGTACCTATTTAAAATAAATATTTATTGATTTGGTTGTAGGTATACCACCTTCAGCTACCTATTAAATTCTAATGTTTTTTTATAACCGTTTTTACTTTGCATGCTAAGGTATTTTAATGAGTACGATCACTTGCCATCTCAGCTAAATTAATAAAAACAATCATTAACATAAAAAGTCAAAAACAAAATATGTTAAAAAAAATTATTTTAACTTTCACGAATTCATTCATTTGATGTTATGATAATATTATTACAATACTTTACATTATATTATTATTTTTGTTTTTTGCGGTGAAAACAAAAACAAAATACGACAAACTCGGCGTGCGTGCGTGACGCGCGCTCTTGGAAATTCGAGAGGATTCCGTCGAGAAATAATTTTACCAAACGAAAATAACAAAACTATGCATAATATTTATAAACGGTGCATGCGGTGCTTAGTCCGCGAGTGCGTTGACGTGGGCCCGCGGCGGATTGTTGTTTCCACTTAAGTGCCGCCGCGCCAAACACGACTTAGCGTATTGTTGTCACTGTTATTGTTTTGGCGAGCCGACAGGACTGCACCGCAGTCATTTCCTGGTTCGTTTTAGCCGACCGAAAGACAACAAACCCAACACTAGCTGTTTTGGCGTACGTATAAAACTCGCGGCGCGACGTCCGACTAACGTCAAACGCTAATCGTTACGTGTCGGCGGCGTTACTCTTTCTGTACGGCGTAACAACATAATACGGTATACACTGTCGGTCGGCGCTGCCCGCAACGATGACGACGAACGGCCGACGGGCCGGGGTGGTGTGCTGCGGCCGCGCCGCCGTGTTGGCCGCGATGTGGACGGCGCTGTTGTGGACGTGCTGTGCCGACGCCGCTGTCACGGCCGAATCTAACGACTGGCGGCCGTGTCGGGCGGCCGGTCATCGGCGGTACGACGAGGACGTCCACAGGGACATCGGCCACGGCGGCCCCGGATACGAAGACTTTACCGGCAGCAGCAGTGACAACGACGACGGCGGCGAAACGGACGTGGGCGACGATTACAGTGATGACGGCGATGGCGGTGGTAGCGATGAAGGATACATCCGGTTGCCGGTAGACGAAAAGCCGAAGCGCGGCGCGGTGAAGCAGTACGAAAAAAAGGCAGACCTGCATCGGCCGGCGGCGCCTGCATCGTATGCGGCCGACGGTGCGTTGGCAAACGGTATGCGGGTCGACACGACGCTGCTCCGCGGCGAGACGATCGAGCTGCCCACGTATGTCAACGTGCCCGTCACGTTAAAGTGCCGATTCGAACCGGTGGAAGGCACGGTTGACAAGTTCGACACCGTGGTCGAGGCCATGTATCCGGGACACAGGGACGCGCCGCCACCACCGCCCAGCTCTCATGCGTCCCGCATACTCAAGCAGCTCATGGGCTCGGTGGAAGGTTGGCGAGGTGTGACGCACAATTCCGGGCGGTCCGTACGACGGGCTCCGGGAAACCGGTTTGGCCGGCGCGAGTGGCCGGCCATAGGAGACGACGAGGTCAGCGGTGGTTCTCCCATGGCACAGCGCGACGGCAGCTACGACCAGGTGGCCTGGAACATCATCGCCCGCCAACGCGCCGCCGAACGTATGCGACGGATCCACGACTCCCACCAAGAAATCTATTGGCCAGAATGGTTTCAAGAACAGTCGGCCCGACTGTTGCAGAAACGAATCGACGGTCATCCTGTCGCAGTACGAAAACAGTCGGAAAACCAATTGATCGAAGATCAAAAAGCCGAACAAGATGTTTACGACCATGGATTCGACGATCCGCAAGTTGCACAAGTCGAAGACCAGGAAGCCGATGGTCGCCAAGCCGAACAAGTCGATGGTCACCAAGTCGAACGAATCGATGGTCGCCCAGCCGAACAAGTCGATGGTCAGCAAGCCGAACAAGTCTACGACCATCAAGTCGATGGTCAGCAAGCCGAACCGGTCTTCGAGCAGCTGCAAGTCGACGATCCGCAAGTCCAACAAGGCTACGACCAGCAAGTCGATGGTCGGCAAGCCGAACAAGGCTACGACCGCCAAGTAGAATCACAGATCTACGACTTGCAGCAAGTAGAAAGTGTCGACGACTCGCAGCAAGTAGAAAGCTCCGACGACTCGCAGCAAGTAGAAAGCTCCGACGACTCGCAGCAAGTAGAAAGATCCGACGACTCGCAGCAAGTAGAAAGAGTCGACGACCAGCCGGAACTCGACGGCCGACAAGTCGAACGGGTCGAAGACAGAGCTGCTGCAGAAGAGGTTGACGACCGGCGAGTGCAAGGCGGAAGTCTTCCGGTCGACGGCCAGCAACTACAGCATAACATGAAGGTGACGAACCCGCCCGAAACCACCACCGCAGTCATTTCAGATTTTGCAAAGTTCCGCAAAGGCATACCGGTTAGGACTTATGTGGAACACGCTTATACGACGGACTCGGCACAGTAGTCATGTCGTAACATGTCAAAGGTAATAATAGACCTATTGAGGCGATGGGACGTCTCGTCGTCGATCGACTCATTTATTTATACATACAATACTCGACATGAGTTGTGTTTTTAAATGTAATTTAAATTATTTTGTCGTTTTCTACTTATTTTGTATTATTTAGGCGATTTATAATTATTGCTTAGTGCGTGTGCCAGACTGTTCATATTACAACACTATTGTTGTAATTATATAAGTACTAAATGTATCAACATTGTAAAAAAAAAAAACAATGTTTTATTTTGCATTTTTATGAATATATTTTATACGGCTATTGTTCGCCATGGTGTACATTCCTTAGTATTCTAATAATATATTTTACTTCCCAGACAAATAGATAGTATAATTCCAAGTAGTATAAGGCATGAACAATATAATATTATATTAACACAGTAAAATATGTTTTCAAAACGAAAATCTACATCATATTGAACGGAGAGTTTTAAAATTGTAAAACTCGATCGAAAAAAAAATACATCACTAAGGTAGTATAAGTAGAAAAAGTTAGGTACCATAAATTATAATCGGTATTTATATAAATACGCAACTATTATATAACCATAGACGAAGGGTGATTTTCATTTCCAGGGTATAAATAATTTATATGAAATAATAAAGTAAGTACGTACCTTATATTCGTACCTAAAATTATTAAATGTAATTTTCTCAATAATATTGACCATATAAATCTATAAACGATAGTGCATATAAAATAAAGTATACATAGACGGTAACGATAAATTATTATAAAATGTATATAAAATATTTATTTTTTTTTTTTTATTATTATTTATTGATATAAAATAATTCGAATCAAGATAGGTCGGTAGTAAATTCAGTAGAAAAAGCTAGGAGTGTAGGTTATAAGAATAAATACCTACAAAATATTATAATGTTTTACTGTCGAAGAAAATACTTTTGTTTTAAAGTGTTTATTGTAGTTAATTTAGTTTGAAAATAATAAAAAAAAATGTAAAAAAAAATGTGTACTTTTTTTTCTATCAACGACAACTATTATTTTATTAAATTTTTCATGTTTAAGTAATAACAGTTTGATGATACAAAAGAAATGTTCTTGAATTCAAAAATTCAAACTTCGAGATAAATTGGCATAAATCACACACAGCAGTAATACGTTTAAAAACATATTTTATAATATATAGTATTTTGTATTGAAAACGAAGAATGTTTTTATAACATTTTTATTCATATAGGTAGTTTGTATAGTTTAATTTCAAAGTTAATTTAACTTAACATATTTGCTTTTAATATAACATATACAAAAGATTGGTATTCTTTTATGTACTTAATAATTTGTACGATAGGTACCCATTAGTTTAACGAGTTACATTGCAATAATACGAATTTGATTACACGGATTTCTGAATAAAATATTTGGATACCCGCGTTACTTTCGTGTGTCAATATCTAGAAATCTGATTCTTATTGATAATAACGTTTTCCTTTTCATCAATGTAACGTAATTTAATGACATCAGTTTTTTTGCACAACGAAAAAAAATATTGTTACCTTTTTTTCAGTCTAATGAATAATGCTTATGTCTATTACTTTAAATGTTGATTTATTATTATAAATTTATAAATTTATATCCCATTTCATATTCATATTTCATCTAAATTAGCCAACCCGTTATTTAATTTTTTTTTCAAGATATCTTTTGAATTTGGAATATAATTTTTAAATTTATACAGTGTAAATTGGTTTTGTAAAATGTAAGCACCATATATGGTCAGAAATTATTATTTTTAACTTTTTAAGTTATAATAATTTAAAAGTATAATATAAGCTAACGTAAGGTGACAGTAAGAATTTTTAATAATTTTTTTTTTTTTAATTTTAAATGTTTTCTGGAAATATTGTACCTACAAGTTGTCAAGTTCGTTCGTATCTGTAAGAACTAAGAGAATTATTGCGGTATTTTATTTTTCAAAGGTTCACATTTCATATTCAAACCTCTCTGATCCCTAGTTTACACTCAATATTGAACAAACACTAAGTAGGTTACATAATATTGAGATAAGACATTCTTACCTTTCTGAGAAATTACATTCAATATGTCAAGATAGAATTATACAAACTTCATGAATAATAGAAAGACAAAAAAAAAAGTTTGAATGGAATAAGTAAATATAACAATAATATTATAATGAGTTTTTCATAGTAAATACCTATCATGAATATAATTCTCAAGATTTGTGCAACCACTACAACTACGGTAACCGATGAGGTTTCAGCAGCAGACCAGTCATCTGCACATATACATATTTTGACAGTTTCTTTGGAGTTTCCTGCAAGTCCATGGTCCATTCATTGAAGACTTGAGTATATACCTATACAGAACAGGTATACAACTATAAATGAAAATGTTCCATAGTAATAATATTAATTAATTAAGAATTATAGGTTATACAAATTGAAAACGAAGCTAATTATAAACTATAATACCTAAACATATTACTTAATGTCTTAATTAATATAGTATTTAAATGATGATATAATATTCAAAAAATGTTTAAAAATAATTTTTTTGGTTTTATATAAGTTGGCCTCTTATTAAAAACAACAACTGTATATTCTTATATGGTAAATTAAAAATATTGTGAATTGATTTGTTTTTTATAACATATTTCTCTTTTTTAGTTTTCACGATAGCAGATCATTTTTTTTTTAAATGGGAGCAAAATTATATTACTATATTTATTAATTTGATATTAATCTTAAGCGTACACCCGCTACATATCTAATGGTTACATTATATTTAATATATTTTTTAATAGGTTTCTTTGTTAGAAAGTAGTTGATTAATGGTATCTAAAATTAATCAGTATATAGGTTCTGACTACCGTATTTCATTAAACTTGATGTCTGATAGTCCTTATGGAAAATATAGTCTGTATTATATTAAAATATAATTAAATAGGTCGATAACATATTTGCAAAATTCAAAATTGTTTGTGTATTTGTAGTTATTTTTCAAAAATAATTATTCAAGGATTCAATATGAGTCTTCTGATCTTCTTTAATTTTATCTTTAAAATCATTTTCATTACTGGGAAAATTGATGTCACTCGAAGACTCTTGTGGACTTGTCCCAATTCCAACCTCCGTACATAACTTAAGATAATATTGAGTAAAATACATAAGCATAAAAAGTACCTATATCATATTATTACACCGACAATAGTTTGTTAAAATATTAACCAACAATCATTACTAAATAATATACCTAATACAATGTGACATTGATGAATTTCGTTTTTTTTTTATTGAAGTATCACGCATAGTATGAGTTATATTGCAGGTTAAGTGAAAAAGTAATTTAAAATATTTCAGTATCAAGTTTATACAACCCACTCGTGTAAAAAGAAAATAATTAAAACATAAAATGTAGTCAACTTAGACAACTTTGACTTGTGATGCAATTTGGTCGGAACATTAATTAAACATTTGTTTTGTATCAAAACGCGCAGACCATGTTGAAAATAATTAAAAAGATATATACGTGAGTGTATACGTACGTGAAATAAAGTTGAAGGTACAAACTAAATTTATCTTCAAAATATATGCTGTACACCCACATATGTTGGTGTTTTAACTGAAATAAACTGGATTTGACAGTCTTTTAAACTACGTAACATTTAAAACGTCTAAAAAGTTATAAACAATATGAGTATACATAACATTCACATTCTCTGTATATAGAGCGAGTATTTATTAATCTTATTTTATCTGATGTTTAAACAATAATATTATTATTGCCTATTTAACTTTAAAAGATACAATTTCTTATTAACAACGTTTTATCTAAATACAAAGTAAACCATAGAAAAATAATCTTTCTCTGGCCTTAGCAATTTTAAATAATACAAATGTTATTAGGCTATTCTTAAACGTTTCATAATTTAGTCATTTATTTTAATAGCTGATACCGCATATAGTTAATTTGATAATACAATAAGCAGACAAATCGATAAATAAATCTCGTATTCTTAATCCATTAATATTGGGGGGGGAGGGGGCGTGTATTATAAGTGTATTGTCAGTAATATTATGACGATCGACTGCGGTCGTATCGAGAAACTTGGCAAACGATCACCGCTGAAACGTTCGTCATCATCACGTCGATGAGCGTAAAAAGGCCCAGGAAAAAGATTGGAAAAGACGTGCGTTTTCCGGGCTAGTACTACTGTTCAATTCATGTCATCTCATCGATTTTTTCCACGTCGAAATGAAATAGCTACCTACTAATATGCGCGTAATATATAAGTCTTTTGCGTGCACATGCAATGCCAGATAATTTCCCAACACTTTTTTTTTATAATAATATACGTACGACTGCAGCTGCTGTCTGTACTATATTATTATATTGTATCACGGCCGTCGTAACCCTTTTTCGTCCCCAGGGATTCGTCGTATACCCTTTGACGTGATGCATATACACGTACAGTTATTCCACCCGAATCGAATTACGCCCGTCCCGGTCGTTTTGCTCCGGGCATCGACTATTGCGCCACCAACTATTATGTATACTATATATACATGATATATTATATAATAATATGTATTATGTGGAGACCGCGGTCAAGTATCGTATTGTGCTGTAGCGAAGTTGGGCGGCGGTCGCGTCCGTGCTTGTCGGGTCGGGAGAGGGAGATCGAGCGAATGTAGCGTAAACAACGACAAAAACACAATAGTATAGCATAATAATAATATTAATATACGCATATCGTACCTAATAAAGCGTTGGAAAAAAGGGTAATTAGGTGTTTTGTTTGCATATCATTATCACCGTTCGTGAAATTTAGACAGAAATTTTCAAAAAAACGATGCTCAGATATATTATTAGAGCCACTTTTGACGCGAAGGGTACGCAACTAGAGACGCCGCGGACCGTTTATGTTATAAATGTCTGCACGGTGAGCGTATAAAATATTATGCAGAAATACCACTAATGTACGATACAGGCGATGTACGTACTTTGGTTTAAGGGTAGTCTAAACAAAAAAATTTACATACCTATTCGACTATTATGTTGTACATAATATGACCAGGTAAGTCGAGAGTAGAAGGGGAGAATGAGAAGAATACACCGGTCTCCTATAACTCCCAAACGAGAACTCCAATATCTTTGAAAATAATAATCGCTGTATTTTGCAAAGTCATATAATATAAAGAATCGAAGCATAAACATTTTTTTTACGACTTCACCCATGTTATTGAGTTTTGACTGGTATTATCCCTCACATAAGTATGTCTAACAAAATAAGTATAATCTAATAATTGTAATAATAGAATATCTTAATGGCTATATATAGCTATATAGGTACAGCTACAGTTTGAGTACAAAAACATAATATTTTGAATGTATTAATATCTTACGATACAATAACACAACAAAAAAAGTAGCAAAAAGTTAGGTAAGTGGGTACCGGTGTACCGCATTCAGTATAAAAATATTTAATTTAAAAAGTTACAAATCTAAGATAATCAATTACAAAAAATGCTTGAAAATATGTGTACATGGACTAAAATTGTTTATTATGTAAAAATAAAATTCACAAAAAAATATCTAGTTGCTTCATCTATGGTAAACATCTTATTTAAATAAAAATATAGGCACTTACAATTTATTATTTTTACCAAGATAATGCACAACACTGACCACGGAATGCAATTTTCAGTTTTTAAAACATCCCAAATGGCAAACTTCAATATTTTCATAGTTATTTTATAACTATTTTAAATGTTAGTACCTAAATAATAGCATTGAGAATTATTGTATTTAAATTGAAATAAAATCAAAATTTTAAATGTATAGAAATATAGAATACCTTAAAATAAAATAATAATTTTCTTGAAGACTGGAACTACATACAGTTAGTTATATTTTAAACAGTTGGAATTTAAAAGTTATTGTTAGTCGATGTGACCATTTAGTTTTTAGTTATGACTCGACGAAACATACTATTACAAAATAAATAAACAAATACCTATTTGGTTTTGAATATATTTGAATATTTCATTAAAGGTGGTATTTTTAAGTTTGAAACTTAAAATTCTTAAGGTTTTGTACTTGTTCACATCAAATAGTATAAAATATTGTGTACCACTACCAACCATTGTGGTTAGACTAAGATAGTAGGAAATCTGAAAATTAATATAAAAACTAATAGAGGAGCGCATTCAAGGTTGTTACTTCGAAAACGCTCAAAATAGTTCAACACAACTCCAATAGATCGCACTAGTACGTATGTTGTGTGGACTGCACGTTATACGAATATTTTAAATGTTGGTTGGCCAGACAGTGTCAATATGATAGGGCGAGTGCCATATAAAAATATGTAAATCACAATTAAATATTTAATAGTGAATAGTACGCACATTACCCAATTTAAAGTGGCGGAGACATCACCGCAGCGTAGTAGTTTTGGATCAACGAAATGTTTATTATGAAATTAATTTATTCATTAAAACATTGTATTCAGTTATTCATGATACAATTTTATAAATTCAATATAGGTTCATTTAACAATTAAATACATTTAAAAAAAGTTGGGCAAAATGATTAATATTAGATATCGTGTGGATTATATGTGTATTCAGTGAAAAAATAATTGTATACAAAAAAACGATTCTCGAAGCGAAATTATCGTTGTGCAGCCTACTAAAGTATAGAAATATTTTATGAAATTATTGCTATTAAAGTAATTTATTTTATATATAGTTATAATAACGCGAACATTTCTTGTGCCTATAAATAGCTCAATTTTTAATAATATTAAACGCTGGAACACCGTCGTCGACTTTGGTGGTACCACCTGCAGTTAAGGTGCATGAGAATTATCGTTGCTAACGATTGCTCAGTTTATTTTACCATACAATTTAAGCTCTCGAGGTGCAACGACTACTAACATGTTTGTAGTAGTTTACGACGGAAAGTGTTGTGGAATGATTGAGTTTTGGCAGTTTGGGACCACCACTCCCGACGAACTGACTAGATCAATTGCTATGTTAAGAGTTGAGTGGTGTCGCAAGGTGTTTTGCAATCACAAGTGAACTTTACACGGGTGTTGTTAATTTATTTTTTAGCCTACTGCTAATATTTTTTACGTCATTGTATTTTTTTAATATTTTTTGGAGGGAAGGGGATCGATCCGGCCACTAGGGCCATTCCGTCTCGAAACCGATTATCCAGCTATCTCTATCCATTGCCAAATCCTTCTGGTTTGGTCCAATTGTTCTACATCCCTCTCGACTGTATTTCCCACCTCAGATTTGGTCTTCCCAAGGGTCTTTTGCCTACCAGATTTTGTCGTAAATGTTTGTTTACAAATTGCACGTAAACTATATAGGCATAGACTGCTTAAATATAAATTTAAATCAATTATGTTGTACCTGTTTAATGTTATCCCAAAATAGTTAGTCGATTAACGATTTGTCCAATATTTTTATTCACTAACAGGTATAGAAACTTATATAAACAGCGTAAGGCCCATATTTTAAGATGTTTTCAATGTATAAATATATAATATATTTAAAGTCCATTGTCCATAACATAGGTTCTCGAACTTTTTCTCACTTATCAAAAGTAAAGTATGTGTCGTGCATATCAACTATAACGACACAAAACCAAATTATTCATCATGATAAATTGGTAAACATTCGCAAAATATAATGATTAATAATTTTGATATGTATTTTAATTAATTTCCTGTATATATATATATTATATTATGTGTTTATTTATATTAATTTCCATCATGTACTACCCCAGTTTGAGAACATGGTATATTTTATTAGACATAAATTATAACACCATTTCTATAATGTTTAATTTGTTTTACCGGTTTTTTTTTTTTAATAATTCACCAAAATATTTTTGAATTTATAGTTCATCATAATTACGACTCATTTATAATATACAGTATCTGTGTTAGAGTTTCAGAGAGTCACTTTATATGTGACCATAATTATACAGGCTGTTACACAAGGATTTTATAAACCATGTTTTAAGTACTAAGCCTGATTTGTCATATAGGTGCAGATGAGATTAACCTAAAATAATAATATAAATACATTCAGGAAATAGATACAATAATAACTACAGGCGAATTAATTTTGATGGACAAATAATTATTATAATAATATACAAACAAGTCATCGCTGATGATAATTATTAGAACATTTTTTTTTTCATGAAACGTTATTTTGATCAGACTATAATAATATTATACAAAGATATTATAACTATAGCATCGAACACCGCGTGCACGAGAAAAAAAACAATGTTAGAGTCACATAGTTAAATATATATCTTAAAAAAGTCGTGGCCGCTGTCGGTCAGTAACATAATATAATAAAGTAACGTCGAGTCGGATACAATAAAATACAGTGTATTACTTCCGTTACGCGGAAAATCTTAACACGGAAAACAATTTTAAAATATTATTTACTGACCAACCATATCGTGGAGTTTAGTTTTTCGTAATTTTCTTGGCTGATTTCAAATCTTTCGGTTCGGCCTTTGCGGGCACCACTGCCATCACTCCGTCCACCTCTCCACCGGGCAGCTGCTGGACCGGTTCGGCGACCTGCGGGGGTTGTTGTTGTAGTTGCTGCTGCTGCTGCTGCAATTGTTGTTGTTGTTGTTGTTGTTGTTGTTGTTGTTGTTGTTGCAGTTGTTGTTGTAATAGCTGCTGCTGTTGCAGTTGTTGTTGTGGTATTTGCTGCTGTTGCTGTCCGGCTGTTCTAGAGTACCCGCCGTAGTTGTACCGGTCCGGCATCGACATAATCGTCTCGGGCCGGACGGGCATGTAACCACTGAACGCGAGCTGTCGTCTGTCGAACGGACCTTCCGCCACAGCTTCGGCCATCGACCGGCCGACCAACGGTTGCTGCGGGAACGGGCCCGGGAACTGGAACTCCGGTTCCGAGACAAACCTCTGCTGCGGCTGCCATTCCGGGGCCGGGCCGCCTTCGTATCCGTACGGTTCCACTGACCTCACCATCGCCGGCACGAACAGCGGCGTGGGTCGCATCCCTACTGTTCTAGGACGGCCGCCGCCGAACCCTTTGCGGGCTAACGCGTCCTCGTACGGTCCCGCCTCCATGTAGTTCTGCGTCATCGGTTGCACGTTGTCATCTTCGTATAAGCCGTCGTCGGCATCGTCTACTGTCCTCGTCAGTACCGCCATGGGATATGGTTCGTCGGCCATGCGGTAACCGCCGCCCGAGTAACCGCCGCCCGAGTAACCTCCACCCAAGTAATTGCCGTCCGAGTAACCGCCGTACTGCGAACACGGCGACTTGTAAGGTACCACATGTGCCACCGGTTTCTGGTAGACGACCGTCGGCTGGTAGTGAACCAGAGGCTGTTGCTGCTGCTGCACGTACTGCACCTGAGGCACCTGATGGTGCATCACGTGCAACTGTTCGTAGTGCGGCTGTTCTTGGTGCAAGACGGACTGCGGTTGTACGTACACGGATACCGGCCCGGCTTTGGGTTTGTGCAGGTCAAAACACTTTTCCGACGGGACTCTGGCCTCGGCGGTCGTCGACTGTCGCTGCAGATGACCGGCCAAGACGGCGGCCAGCGTGGGCGGTGCCGGATCGCCGCAGACGATCGTCTTCCTGCCCGTCTTCGACACGTCCGCGTACACGCACTGTTCGTTGCTGTTCTTCGACCCGACGTCCTTCTTGACGCGCACCGACGAGGCGCCGACGACCGTTGCCGCCACCACGAGCAACGCTGCGACGATAACGGACTTCATGTTGCGTTGGGTTGCGTTAGGTGTTTGCGGACGATTGGCCCGTCTGTCGATCGATGTCGGTGTATTGTGTCCCGTGTGTCCGGACACCTGCGATATATACACGGGAAGACGGCCGAGCGCCGACGTAAACAAAACAAAATATGTGCTGACCGACGGGAAACCGTTTCGCAACGTCCTTTCGTTCGGTCCCTAAAGCCAAACATTCAACACGGACGCGAACGAATTACGAAACGGTACGGTATTAGGTTATAGGTAACCATTGTATTGTATGATAACAATTAGACGCCGAAAGTAGACCAGGTCGATGCTAAAATATAATAACAAACCGAATAATAATAAATTATTATGTATACAAATCGATGATCGACTGCGAATGTTCCGCATAGCTCTGCACGAAACCGTAAACATTCCTCCGACTGTCGCACAGTAACGTGCAATAACTGTATGACTCGCAGGGCTTAAGATTTTTTTTCTCGAATCATGTCACGAGGAAATATACGATTACACCGACGACCCAGTTGACGAATATTACGAGTCGAATTCCTCCGTGTGGGTGCAGCTGTGGGTAGTCCCGGGGTACACGATTTTGTGCGTTTGTGCGAAAACAATCGTCGTGAAAACAATGGAAAACGACAAAGCGAGGGTTTACAAAATGATGAAATACAATATACCTATATACGTTTTTCTAATTAAACATAAGTGTACGCATAACAATATTAATACTCAGCAGTCGGAATACGTTACTTATTATAAAGTGATAAAATAGTTAGGCATCGTCAAATAAATTGTCGTCGTATTACTTTATAATAAATGTAATATTAGTAATCGCTTATAACGATATATATGCTTACATATGGAAAAATAAAAACCATTATTAGGTAGGTATAGGTATTTGTTACACAAAACTGTTAAAGTTGTGTGTACAGAGAAGTTAAACAAATAGTTGTAATGCGTTGTATAGTTTATAGAGGTTTTTTTTTATAAATTTAATTTTACTGATTGCACAACGGTATGCGTTTCAAATAATTATATTGACTAAAGGTAAAAACTGAAAAAGTTAGTTATTTAGGTACATTTACACAATATACCTAATTATTTGAATTTATTAATATTTAATGAATAGGTTAATACTATTACTATATTCTACAATTATAATTGCGATGGCACTAAAGAATTACGATTGTTATTAATTTATTATGCAATTAATTGTATTGGTAAAAATAATAAATAATATAATATTTCTAGGTGGGTACTATTTTCGCAGTTACGTCTGTTACATAACTTATAACAAAGAATACATCATTATGAATCTCTACGATTTAATAATAATCTATTGTATTATTATTATTACAATATTAATGAGATGGGTACCTATTATACACAACTAGCAGTTCATTCATACTACTTCCGGGAATATCGAAAAATGTATGTTTATTCTAATAAATGTAAAACTATTTATTAATCAGTATGTCATATTATATTCCAATTAGATATTATTATTTTTGATTAGAATTTATAAATACATAATTAACTAATAAGTGAAAAAACAAAGTAAACTATAATTTCTTTTAATACAGTTCGATATTTAAATGGAGTCAAAGAATTAATATATATATTACTATACTATAATATGTACAGTAGTAAGGTTAAGATGTTGGTATAAAATATTAAGGAAAAACGAGGAACGAGTGAAAAATTCTTAGTTAATTATAATTTATAACTAATTAATTATATCAACCACTTGATGCTTATCACAACGGTTATATCACAGAACAACAGTTATATAGTGTTTATACGACTCGTACAACAGTGCCATATAAGTTTTGTAATAATTACTGTACAAATTATACAGGAAAAAGAGACTCGCAACTTAGTTCAAAAATAATATTTACATTATATTATACCATTGAAACGATTCACATTAAAGTACTTGATTTGAACTTTGCAGACTAATATATAATTTGGCATGGACATACATAGTGTCTCTTTTATAATAAACAATTTTTTTTAAATATAATTTAACTTAAAACTATAGAGTATTTATTAATAAACTATTTTAATAAACCTATTGTAAAAAAATAACATAAGTTTTAATTTTTTTTGTTCCTTTGAACCTCTAATGAATTTCTAGGACAATTCCCGTTTTCACGAATTTCCGTAAGTCCCAACTCTACAACTTTCATGCCATTATATTATAACACAAACAATATTTCGGCAGTTTTACAGTCATTTATATTTCAATGGAGTATTAAAAATCGCTTCATTATATTATATAAAACCAAATTAAATACACAATATGAATTAATTTATATTCTTTCACAAAAATACAAAACCCATAATGGCACTCGGCACCGCAGATTACCTAAGTACATTTTGAATTCGTATTATAATATGGTGTAGGTACTTGGTTGTATAAAACATTTAATCTTAAATTAAATGAAAATATACACATTCTTTGTAATAATTTTATAATTTTTTTTTTGCTAACACATTTCAATATTTGAGTACACTTGAAAAGCTAAATATTATGATTAAATAATAATATAATAAATAATAGATACAATAGGTTTAACTTAATGAAATAGCAGTAAAAATCAAATGGTTTTACAATGTTTAAAAGTCCACGTCACTTACGAGATATAAGGTCGTGCTGTACTTATAATATGAGAGTTGCATAATTTAGAGCTACTAAAATTAATAATAACAATACAATGGAAAAATGCGATCACTGACATTAATTTTAAAACAAAATAATTTAATTATTTTATGCTAATAGTTGTGACAAGTATAATAATGTGTATTCAAACACCTAGTTTAATAGTAATATAAAAGGCCTATATTAGTTTATATGAGTAATAATTTGTAGTGTCCTCGCCTCACTCGTCCTTGCTGTCCTTCTCCAGCTTCGGAGGAGTCTGATCATCTTCGAACGAGGCTGGAGGATCGTCTTCGTCACTTTCGTTATCGTCGTCGTACGTCATCGGGTTGTATTTGTCGAAGGAGGAGGAGGAGGAGGTGACTTTCTGCCGGGCCACCTGTCTGGCGTCCAGACGCTTGGCTCCAGAATCGTCCGAATCGTTGTCCTGTTCGACGACCATGTGGTTACCAATGGTTTGGTCCTTCTCCTGCGGCGTCGGTGGTTTTTTGGCACAGCCATGGGCAGCGACTTCCGGCTGAGCTTCCGGTAGAACCGCGGCCCCCGAGGTCCCGTTGTGGGCGGTAAACGTCGGCGTGGTGTGGTTGACAAACGCCGCCAGCTGACCGACGAACGCCGGGTTTCTGCGCATTTGGTCCAACATGAACATGGCGTGCTGCTGCTGTTGGTAGTACTGCTGTTGGATCTGCTGCTGGACGAGCGCGAATTCTTGCTGCCGGCGCTGTTGCTGCTCGTACAGTTGCTGCTGGAACTGTTGCCGGGCCAGCGTCTCCTGTTGGCTCTTCAGCTGTTCGTAGAACGCGGACAGCTTCTCGACGGTGACTGCCGACGACGTGTCGTTGCCATGCGACCGGTCGGCGACGGCCGCCTTGCACGGTGCAGCCACCACCGGCACGGCCGTGTGGACATCCGCGCCGTGATGTTGGGCCTGCGGACCGTCCGGGTGGCCGTGGCCGACCAGGGATGGTGATTTGGCGGCCCAGCGGTCGTCGGACCTGCTAGACCGGAAAGAAGCGGGTTCGGGGAGCTCGGTTGGAGTGAGTTCGATCACCTTCGATGACGCAGCCGCGGGGAAGTACTGCGCGAGCACCGCTCTCGCGTAATCGTCCTGAGTGTAACTCGTGTACGGTTTGCCGGCCACAGACACCGCGATGGCCACCAGTGCGCACGCGACGGCACTACGGCCACAGTGACTGCGCGTCGTCATATCGTGGAGTTGGTAGCGGTCGATGATCCGGTTCGATGTAACGATGATATTGTAATATTATCGTTTGTGTCGATTGCGCGTCTCCGTCGTCCGGCTCGGCTGCGCGGTGTTAATCGCTGCTGGCGGAGTCGCGTTGTTTTTCTTTCGGCTCGAAGCGTAATTCGTGTCTGACTGGACCGCGTCCCAACGTATTATGTCCCGGCTGACGTGTACGGCAGACTATTTATGGCCACACTTTGGTGGTCGTCATTTTTTTCTTATCATTTTCACGCAGATAACGTCGTGACATCTGATACGGCGTGGTCGTAAGATTTCGTCCGGCCTGTCGTTGTTTTCGAAATTTTGCGAGATAGTGCCGCGCAGCCCGAATTTTTTACAAAACAATTTTGCAAAATATCACTCTTGTTTATATGGCGTAGCGGCACGTAACGGCCTCGCAAATACTAATACACTCGTCGTGTAAATTATTATAATATAATATAGTCAGGTCGCAATCTTCGGAAAACCCATACATATTATATATACATTAAGTATAATGTTATAATATGTGCGGGTATCAAAATCGCGACACGAAAAATAGTGGAAATTGCACCCCTTCAATTGCTAGCACTCTTAGTGAAGGCCCCACCGCCGACGATGTCTGTTGTTGAAAACGTGATGTTGTAAGTACCTAAGAACAAATATAAAACGTTAAACGATTATATTATTTTTTACAATTTATAACTGGGAAAACGATCAGAATTTCAAAACAGCAAAAACGATTTTACCTATTTTATAAACGGGAGTAGTTATTAAAAAACGCGTTATATTATATAATTCACGAGCTAGCTTTTCCTACTGTTGAGATTTGTTATTTGTTATTATAACATTCATTCTGACGGCTCAACTAAAATATATTGTTGACAAATAGTTTTACACTATCTGTAACACAAGTTTTTATTTTGGTTTTGAAATACACAATATACGCGGTACCTGTGTACTTTGGAAAAATCGCTATTTTATGCAGTGAATAGACCGTATGTCAAACCGTATTACAGTAAATGTTATTATAGTTATTTGACGAAGGCCCAAAATGATTGAAACTGTATAATAATATTATTACATAGACACGGAATCACCCAAATTCTGACATCAGAAATCTTTTAGAACGTATTAACTATTATGTTTAAAAAAAAATTAGAAGATAAAAAATATTCTTGAGCGGGGATTTGTGATGTCTTTCACAATCAATTTTAATTGAATATTTTATTTGTATAATTTAAAAAATGTTAATAAAAGGTAATAATAACTAAATGTTATTTACAATTTTTGTCAAAATTAAAATCGATATAACATCGTTTCCGGAGTAAACGGAAATTGTTTTTTTTTTCTAGGAATAAATGTAATGCGTTTTGTAATTATAATTAGAAACAAGACTTGAGTTTTATTTAAAAATACAACTCGGTGGTGACTGCAACAGTTGACTCTTTTCCACCTGAAATAATAATAAACAGTTATTATAGGTATATATTTTCAATTAAAACGAATAATTTTTTCAGCACAATTTCTTTGGAAAAATAACGGTTGTCGTTTGACTAAACATGGTATAAAATTTTAATATTTGGCAGTATCCTAATAAATATTACAATACGTAGATACGTATAATATATTAAAATATATAATAGATATTACAAGTTATGCACAAATGTATTGTTATAAATTAACAAACTCTTCGTTTGGTTACCAATAATAAAAAATAAATTATGATTGATGTACATTAAGATTTTAAGCTCACAGTTTTTTTTCAAAGTCGTTGGTTAAATTGTGATTTTAACCATATTATGTGTTTATACTCCGTTAGAGTAGTTACTATATGACCTACTGTATACGATAATTAATATAGATGAATCGTTTAAGTCTGCTTGGAATATTTACAGTACTTACCGTCATAATGAAGTGTTTTGAGTAAAAGCCTGGCAAAAATGTTTCGTTCAGCATGCTTGATGTATTTGAAATATACATTTATTATACTCCGAATAATAGTTGAATAGTGGATAACACATTTTTTAAACTATAGATATCTACACTATGTTACTCGCCTAAATAATTATTAATAATGTGGTAATTTTAAGATTCTGTAGTTGCGAAAGAATGTATTTTATAATACCTTGTCGTAATTAAATATAATACCTAATCTGATGTATTAATCATATTGCCTATATTATATTATACAATACGTAGGTTACGTGTAATATATAATTTATATTATATAAATAAAATACGATATAAGTATTTTAATTTTTTTTTTTTTTTTGAAACACGGACAATAGTATTCAAATTTACAGAGGTACCTATAATAACCTATAATATTATGTTGTGTACTTTTGTGATATAATTTTCTATGTTTGACCTATTAATCAAAAATCTATAGTACAGTTGTGTTTATTTTTATTTGGTATTTTATTTAAATTATTTATGTGAGTAATTGTTGTAATAAGTTTATTTTAAACTCAAGATTACTTCCTCTTTACTTAATTTAATCTTTATTAACGAGTTAAATTAGTTAGTTGATATGCAAAGACTTAACGATCGTATTCGCTACACTATTTTATCACTAAACTAAGAGAAGTCTAATAAAAACTGTGAATCATAAATCTCGCCATGTCATGGGCCGGTTAAAAGTATTTTATTTTTAATTGAGTACATTTTAATGGATTTTTAAAGGATGAAGTTTATATAGTTAGGTATTCAAACATCAAAGTATATATTATATGTGAAGCAGTTCTGAAAACAGCTATTGCTATAAATTATAATATGGCAACGTCTAGTGTACATATTTCAATATCTTCTACATTTGTCTTATGTGCTGTAAGTCATATTACACAGTGATATGTTTAATAATACCTAAGTTATTATTTGAAGTGCGTAGACTGTTGAGACGTTTTTGTAAAAGTTTCACGATAACGTGACTGTTGTAATCAATTCTGTATTAGGTATCGTTAGTAAAATAGCTTTAAAATATATCAAAACATTTTATTGATTCTAATTTTCTTTGGAACATATTTTAAATTACGTTCCTATTACACTATATTTAGGTCATAGTATTATCAAATATGTGTACCGAATTAAAAATAATATTACGGTCTATTGCAGAGCGCATTCTTTCAAAATGTCTTCTTTTTTAGTTAATCTTGTTTAAATTTAACACACTTATTATAAAATGAAGATACACCTCAACGGAAAGCACCAAGAAAGTTATACTCCGACGATTGATTTAATTGCTTTCACGATTAAATTCAATTAATAACCATTAAGTATTTAAGTTCAAATATATTTTGAATTCTCATAATAAATTTTTTTTTGAAAAACCAAAAGTTTTGCTGATAGGACCATGTTGTTGCAATAAACTTTAAAATGATTAGATTCGATAAAACTTTTGATACCACTACATTAAAAGCGGTTGGTCGGAGATAGAACCCTATTTTATAGGGAATATTTATTAGTTTTCACCAAAATTGAATTAATTCAAAGATTAAATTAATATCCTTGCAGATTAACAAAATCAATACAACAGTATAATTTTATTAAGAAGAAAAATGTATAATTGTCTTTATAAACATTTAGTTAATAAAGGTCAGCTATCTGACCTGTATGCTGAATGATTTTTTAAGGATTTTATAATTTATTAGTTATTTTACTGTCTGAGATTTTTTAGCAGGAAAATGTATACAAGTATCTGTGAAGACAACAATAAAACCACAAATGCGTTTTTAAACGTGAAACAATATTTTTATTTTTAATCATATAGTTATCGATCATTGATAATGATTATATAATAATATATTGTATAAGAACTTAAAAGTAAGCAACTTTAAAGTAGATAATATATATATACATATATATATATATATACTATATATGTATAAATTATATATATACATAATACATTTTGTACAAAATTTATTTATCATACCATATTATATATATATAATATAATGTTATGTTCGTTTTATTATTATAATAAGAACTATGTTATCAAGCACTGTTTTCGAATAATATAATAATAATAATAATTAATGAAAGCTCCACCGACGACACGTCTCGCGTTCGTTGTGCGTACGACATAATTTCATTACGTCGTATAATAATGTGTCATATTATAATAATATAATATTATTATTGTTATTATAATAAACGCACACGCGCAGCACACGCGTTTTCCACAAAACGATTATGCCTACCGTATTTATATTATTTCATTGCACATGGCGGGTTTCGGTTATGAGTCACGCGCGTGCGCATAACTACAACAACGATGCTATTATAATATTATACAAACGGACGCGCACACGTATGCGGCGACGTGCCCAAAAGAGCATCGCATTTTGCAGAATTATCTACCGAAGTCGTTTTGTTTTGTTTCCCGTCGCGGTCGTATTTTGTTTTTTTAAGGAATTTTTTTCAAAACGCTTCACTACTATCGTCGCCACACGGCGCAGGGTCTTCAGATTTATCGAATCCTACGGGTAGAGAGGGGGAAATTAGTTTGTTTGTGTGTGTGGTGTGTGTGTTTGTGGAGGTATGACGTGCGCTTAAACGGAAACAGAACGTATGTGTGGCGCGCCCGCGATTTGTCCGATTTAGGAGGTGTCGGCGGGGACGAGTCGGAGGTATTATTATTTCGTCGTATCGTATGCATATCATACTATTATATTATAATTATTATACACGCCTGTACGATACAATACGATGCCGGTTTCAAACGTCGCGTTTGATAGTAGCAATATTATAATATTATATGAAATGTATGTATAATTTATATTGCACGAGGTAGGCACTTATTGCTGTACGGTCGCACGCAGATTTCGGTCGTCCATCTTGCGGCTTTCCGGCAAATCCCGAACGTTATACGACGTCATTGTTGTTTTAATACCTATGTGTATATACATGGATTATGTGTTATTATCCCTCGTCTTAACGTTTTACCTACGCGTGCGTGTCGGTTATAATATTTTGTGATATAATGTTATAATATTATGTCACGATGTACTCGTACGAGTTTGTAAATGATTTAAATTTAAATTTGTTTATTTGATTTGCGAAGGTAACGAAGACCAAAAAAAAAAAAAAAAAAAAAACCGCGCTAATAATTATTATACTTAATAACATAATAATATATTATTACCCTTCGTCTTCTTCGACGGCGAACGCGCCGTCGGAATATCATTCAACTTATCCGAAATTATAATATTATTATTGTGAAATGTAAATATTATCATCAATTTGTATACTATACATCTAATATTATATTATTTTATAATTGCATTAGGTCATAATATAAATGTCCAAGTAAATGATTCTATGTATTATATATATATATATAAATATTATTTTAATAGCACTACAATAGGTATACAGGTAGTATTTATTCTATAGTATATTATCATATGACATCGAAAGAAAAAAACAATTTAAAATCTAATATATTATTATAATAATAATAATAACCATAATAATATAATAACATAATATAGTTTCTTATAACGAAAGTATAGTTTAAGAATTGTAATATATAGGTCATTAACTAGTACGGTTATAAATTAGAATTGATTAATTAATAAATATTTACTCATAAATTGCAATGTCCCGCACACTCTTACGTGGTGTGTATAATATACATAGGTATTGTTTGATTACCAAGGTCTTCATTGAAATATATAAAAAAAAAAATGCAAAATGACAATTTTTGTTTTTCATTTTTATATCCTCTCGACCCGACCTCGACAATCGACACAAATCATTGTACAATAATAATATCGCTAACACTGCGGTTACACACATTATATGAAAGACAAAAAAAAAAATATATATATATAATTATAATAATATATATTAAAATTACGGTAATATTGTTATAATCATAATAATAATAATAATAATAATCAATAATATAGTTACAGATGTATAGTAATATTTATTATTATATAGTATACTATAAATCGGTTCGATGTATAATAAGTTTTAAACGTTATGGATAAAAAAAAAATAGGTACATTTTTTACAATAATCATAAACGTATTAATTATATTAATTTTATATTGTTGTTCATTTACCAGCGTTCATAATGCATTTATAATAACTTGAAATCGCACTTGCGCGCCCACACATCAGTACCGGATTTCACACCAGAATCACAGCGTTTTATTGCAACATAACATAGTATAATATTATATATTTTATTCATTTATTTTTTGGTACCATAAGTATATAATATTATGCATATACAAAATGTATATAATATATACTATTTATATAATTATACATATATAAATATATATATATATATATATGAAAAAAAAAATCGTGTACACTACTATACGCTAATTATTGCCATAATAAATCGCTAAACATTAGTTTCAGATGTTTAGCATTGATATGGTATTGAATTGCCACTGTTACTAGACAGAGATTATATACAAATCTCGTCAATATTATTATCAAGTTTCACATAGTTATTATATATTATTATTATTATATATACCGTCATTGGGTCGAAATCGGATATAACATGTATATTATACCGTATAGCATAGGTGTGCGACTTACTTATTTACTTCTAAGTTTATGTATACAATATATATATATATATATATATGAATGTATATATAGAAATAGAGGGAGGGTAAAGATTGGATTAGAGGGAGTGGGATAGAATTTACGATGCAAACGTATATAGTTTAAAGTTTCAAGACAAAAATTTAAAATATCATTAGTGTTAAAAAAAAATTGAGCTTCTTTTATCCTTTTGTAAAGTAAATATTATAATATTATATTATGTTGACAAACGTATCGTGTATATATTATTATAGCTTAATATTTTCAAAATCAAAATGAGAATAATAACGTGACTACATACTATTGTATGGAGTTAATTTCATGAAATTCTACGATGTAATGTCTAGAACGTAACGCCGTATGACGTATACTAATAAAATGGCTATAAATTATAATTATTATGTATTTAGTAATATTTACCTATTATAGTGTTATTATTAAAATAACAAACAAACGTTGTTGTAATATTGTATTACCTAATTGTTGTTGTATTTTCCTCCCCGGGGGCCCATTAAACAAAAACAAAAAAGGTGAAATACATTTCCAAATCACTTACGGGTTAAATACATAGGTATAGCGATTTTTTATTTTTATACATATTTTATTAGTCTTACGAAATGTTAATAATGAATATCACATGTTATAAATAAAAAAGAAAAAAACCATTATAATAATAAACGAAATCACTTAACAGTGTATAAATTAATATTTCAAAAGCAATCGTATATTATAATATTTATAATAGAGCAATACAAGAGCGATTTATTTTTATAATGAACCACAATTCTACAAATGCGCGCGTGTGTGTGTGCCTAAAATAGGTTATTACCTAATAATAATATACCTAATATTAAATATTTAAAAATTATTATTTAAACTTATTATTATAAATGGCTATATTATATTATGTTTTATTTTCTTTAGTCATAGCGACAAATGTAATAGGTAATAAATAATAATAATTTATATATAAATACATAATATATTTATATATAGGTAAATATTTTAAAATTTATCTACAATTGTAGATTTAATATAAATTAATTGGATACGAAAATATGTACACAATATTATTCAAATATAATTTATCGTTAATAATATAAGTACATATTTTTTTTATTAATAATGTTTTTATAATTATAATTTTTTTGATCGTAATACACTTACTATATTTACAAAGTACATGGCTTTTTTTATTTTACTTTAGCGGGGTACGCATTTCGTTTTTGCAGACCATCCATCATATTTCGTATATTATGATAACAAAACAATATAAACGTTTTTCGATTTCGTTTATCGTAGGATAAATGGAGATGTTCGGATCGAATGTAGGAATGTTTTGAAGATGGGATTTGGTGAAGTGGCGTCGGTAAGTATATCGATATTATATATAACAACGTGTATCTGTGTAAATGGGAAACTATCTAAAGAGCGTACCTACCAACCACGAATTAGACCTCAGAATTCAGGGCTAACTCGAACGACCACATCACATTTCGTATTATAGCCGCAAATGCATTATTTTAAACCACGGGACTTATGTTTGTGTTTTTCAATCTAAATTATGTAAAGACGATATTAATAATAATTATGGTTATAAGAAATTGGAAGCAATGAAACGATTTAAAATATTAATATAATAATAAATAAATCCTTACCAGTAATAGTGACATTTAATCATCGAAATTGTATGGATCATTACGAATTATTACATTATAGATGTATAATAGCAGTTGATGAAATACAATTTTAAATCGTATTCATAAATTTAATATTTTTATTTTCAAATCGTCATATCGATTTTAGACTAATATAGGTAGTAATTTTCTATAATTTATAGACCTCAGATTCAACGCAATGGATAACATTTTATCTACCGATAGGAAATTAGACGTGTATTGTCTGTTATACTTGATTATCATGTTGAAAAAAATTACGATTTCCCGCGATTGTTGCAGCAATAATAGTGGTTCAAAATGAAGATGAAAATGAATAAAAAAATTACAACGCCATCATCGTTACCGGGAGTTGGATAGGTGGTGAATCGACGAACGTGCAAATTACTTGCGGAATATAACTAGGATTTTAATACCACCGTTGAGAAAATAATGATAATATCATATAACGCATGTATTTAATGACAAATTAAAAAATGGTCTGTCTGCAATACGTTTATAAACGGAAGCGTATTGAACACTGTTTTATGAGTTATCGAAGAATAAGCCACCTACGTGAGTTTCGAATAATGTAATCAAACTTCAACAACGTAACATAAAGGTCTCGGTTTTCAATTATTTTCACTAAGCATAAAATAATTAATATTTAGTCACAATTTTTAAACCGAATCACATAATATAAGACACATTTTGTTGATTGAAAAGGCGCATTGATTTTTTACCGACAATTTTGTCGGGGGATGAAATATGTGACCGAAATTAAGTCGAAGGGTAACATAATATCCGCGTACCTCATTTCGACCACTGGCTTAATTAATACACGTGGAGGCACAAAAATGTCATCTCATGACGACCGATCGCGAATAATGGATACCGAAAACGCCTGATGTGGCGTTTTAAATTTTGACATGCTATATGGTGGCCTGCGATCTACTCACGATATAATAACTGATAGTAACTATTGATTTTCTTGTTATTATTATTATTGATACACGATCGTCAGATCATTTAATGGCAGGTGGTGGAGGATCATTAAAATGCTCGGCGACGGGCGGCTGGTGATTTAGTAATACTTTTTGACGGGCGACAAATGTCATCAAAAGTCACGGCGCTCCCGTGAGTACGCGCTCGAGAATGTTGTTGGTGGTGATAGAAGGGATTTAGATGACGTCGATGTAGTTGAAGACTACATCGATATTAAATGGACGTGTATCTCTCTGCACGTACACGTGTAGTTGGGCTTCGTGAGACGGACTTATCAAATGTGATTTTCGTGACATAATTTTAGCTGTAAGATCGAGTTCAATTTTTATTTTTTTATCATCATAGCGGGCAATAATGCCACCCCACCCTTTGGGTTCACCACTAATTCGTCGAGAACCGGAGTCTGATTACAGACGCTACGCCGCATCTTAAAGTCGAAAACGAATGTACTTGTCTTATATTATAATATGTAGCTATAATATTATTATCATACTTGGACTATCAAAGTGTTCGCCGACCATAACATTTTTCAATTTTTTTTTTTTCATTTCATGTTTCTTCACCCTCCTGACCATCGTCTACATATTCTACCCCGTCACACGATGTACACACTGAACGGTGGTTGCAAAGGCAATAGCGAACGACGCAAATTCGATTTCTCACAAAACTGCGCGTTACAAAAATGATGTAATCATTTTTTCGTCCACGCCGAAATGTTGTATTCTATATATTATAGATAAAATATACTTATTGAAATACAGTCATTTGAACACGATCAATACCATAACATTATATAGATATAGATATATATATATACATGTATATATATATATATATACATAAAATAACGGTACAAATGACTATACATTATATTATAATATGGACTTGGTTATTGGTGTTATGCTTAAAGAAACAGAACGTTTATATTATTATATATAGCTATTATTATTGTAATTATTCATATATATTATAAATACATTGTGTTGTATAATATTATAATACAATATTTTATATTTATTCAAACGGGGCAGCGAGGGGATTTGGGAAAATGGGGATATCCAAAAAAAAAAACAAACAAATTACACTTAATCATATTTAAGATAAGTCAAAAGAAGAGAAGAAAAATTATAATATGTATATATAATGTTAAATTAAACTATTGACGAATTATATTATTATTAATTTAAAGATACGTTTAAAACCGTAATAACAATAATATTTTAACAACAATTATATTTAATTCAATATTTTGATAACAAATTAAAAAAAAAGAAAACGAAAAAACGAAAAAAAATCAATGACAAAGAATAATTTTAAAAATACGTAACAAACATATTATATAATAATAATAATAATAATAATGATAATAATAATTATAATATATTATAGTCTATTGGTTTATCATAATAATTGTTCGTTAAAAAAAAAAAAAAAACAAAAAATAATAATAATTATATTAATAAAACAAAAATTTGATTATCACCGTAAATAAATAAATATGAAATAGCAAAAACGAAAAAAAAAATTAAAACCGTAAATAATTCACACATCGAATCGGTGGTAGTGAAGGTGGAGGTATTAGTGATGGTGGCGGTGGCGGTAGTTTATTTGAGGGAGAGGTGAATTAAAAATATTATTGTGGCCCATTATATTATAGTTAAAAAAAACCAAAAAAATTACACTCACGACGAGCGACCGTCATTGTGTTATTATTATAATTTTAACCATTATAATAATAAAACATTTACCCGTCGGTTCGATAAGTAATTATTATTTTCCAATATATTATATTATCATAGTAAATAAATAATAAATACGTTAGTAATAATTATTATACTATAAATATGATCAATCTAAAAATTAAACTTATAAACAATTTATATCGTTCAGCAGTGTGCTAGATCGATGAACTTTTCCGTTTCAAAATATGTTTTCTACTTCGCAACGCGTATTTTTAAACAGAATTAATTTTTTTTTTTTTATAGCATAGGACGAGAAAATCAAAGATGTATACAGAATATATAATAAATGTAGTTGTGAACCAATTTTCGCGGCAATTAAAATGTGATCAGGTAATAATAACAACAAAACGGCGATGTCGTCGCGAGTTGCGTTTCAGTGGATCGACACGAGGTTAATTTTGTATTATTTGCGCTGTAGATGGGTGAATCGTCGAGTTCCGAATCGCATCTGCTTTAAGTAGTCGAATGGCATTTGATCTAAGTTGTCGAATCCCCCCGGTCGAGGAAATATGATTGTATTATATTATATACCTAACGCAGTTCATACCATAAGTGCATAGCATTATACACATTATTGTTGTGATTATATTTTACAAAGGTTTCCCGAGACGATCATCAATTCGACGACAGTTGATATTATATCAGTGTTATTCGTTATTACTACTGCCTAGATATTGTGTGTGTGATTCATTATGAGATCTTAATTAGATGGTCTTGATTTGTTTTTTTTCTATTCTACAATTATTATACGGCTGCGCCCTTATTATTATAATGAGCAACACGCGACAATTTTTTTTCCGATTTTCTGGTTTGATTTATCGTTCAGAGATTATAATTAGTTTAGGTATAGTTATTATTATTATATAATATAAGTATTAAGTTAATATTATTAAATTTACATATTTTGGGTAATTTCATTTATATAATAATAAAAACCCTAAAAAAAAAAACCGAATATAATAATAATTTTTTTTTCTTTAATGTAATTATCTTATATATTAATTTTTTTTTTATTTGTTATCATAATATAAACATTATTAATATAATAAAACATGTTTTTTTTTTATTTTAAATCATTATAATTATTATATAATATAGAAACGATTATTATTAATAGCATTATTGAGAAAGAAAACCTTTGGTGTAAGTGAGAGTGAGTGAGACGTTTATATATATATCTCTGGTGATAGTTGTGAGTTATTGAGTCAATCACACGCATAGGGGCGACTAATATCGGTCAACCTGTAATAAGATAGTAAAAAAAAAAAGTCAGAAAGATAAACAATACGTATAAATTATTATTAATTCTTTTTGAATAATAAAAAAAAAAAACAACGATTGGACGTTGATATTTTTATGAATGAACAACAATGACCTTACGATGGAAGAAATTTATTGACTCTTGCGTTGTTCAGTGGTACCCATTGGTAAAAGCGGCCGGAATCAAAGGCCCCTGAAAACAAAACACAAAACTGGTTAGCACAAATCGAAAAAATTAAAACTAAAAAAAAAAATGTCTTTTTACAAAAGGGGCGTTGTGTGGTATGTGTGTGTGTGTGTGTGTGTGTGTGTGTGGTGTGTGTGTGTGCGTGTGTGTGTATGTGTGTGATGTTGATAAACAAGCCAAACTTAAACACGATCGACCACTGATTACACGACGTTACATGACATTTTCGAGGTCTGTTTTGACATAATACAATATTATATTATATTTTTAATAAAGTATGGACATTTTAAACTTGTTGTGACATAGATCACGTAGTGATAGCAATATTGTAATGTCGTCGACAAGCATCGTTTAAAATGTTCAGATAACGAGGTCAGGACGATTCAGTCACATGTACATAATATAGAGAGCTTGTTATTAAAAACATTTCCAGTTAGTAGTTAGACACTTTTGTACTATCCAAACGCAACGATCAAAACTCTCTAGTCGGTTAGTTGCGTAGCAGAGTTATAATATATAGTGTTAGTTTTCAATCAAACGTATACATTTATAACAACAGAATAATAGCGTATATACATTTTCAAAGTTATATAAAAGTTTGACCAATCAGACTAGTGAAATAAATATAAAAATAGTTGTGTCTAGCAGTCAGATATATAATAGCTTCCAATGTTCTGTAACTAACATACATTAAACTAATCACTGATATATAGATAAGAAAAAAACTATTTTTCGCATTAATATATATATATATATATATTACTATTATAGTTATGAATTGCAATTTATTTGTTTGCCAAACTTGCTATATTAGGTGCAATAAATACCAATTAAAAACATTACAATTTTATAACTAATACAAAATCTAATAATTTTAGTCAAAATCAGCAAGTGATAATAGTATGGTGTACACGTCTAATAATACGATCCATTAAATTAAAGCAAAGAGAAACAATACCTTCAATATAAAGATAATTGTCTCCAATAAATCTGAGCAATTGAAATTCAAAAACTATTTTAAAAGTATATAATGTAATATGATTGTACAGCAATCGAAACTTTTCTAACATTGTATATTACACTGTAAATTATAGTTGTAAGAAAAAAAAGATGACAACGACAATTTATTATCTTCCTATAAGAATCTGAGACTAACCAAAAGGTTACGATAATCATATTATTTTCATGTCTATTTTATTCTATCGTCTCGGTAGGCTACGCTCTACATCTTAGTACACGTTTATTTTGAGCCTGAATTAAAATTCTATTTCACATTATTAATTAGTATCGGGTTTTAATTATTCGGTTACACAAAGGAGGAGGACGACGACGACGACTATTACCTTGAAGATGTGGTTTTACAGGTAATGTTTAAAAAAATCGGAATTCATTTTCGAAGAAAGAGAACGTTTTATTGCGATTTAATTACGTTTTTCCAGTTTGAGAGATATTTTGCTGTGTCAAATCTAAGGTAATATTTATACAACACGTACACTCGACATTACCAGACATGTGTTAAATAATAATAATCTATAACGATTTTATAATGCGATCTGAATTTATTGAAATACGCATCTTCGACGATCTTCTGCGAAATTATACATAATATTAGAAGCCATGATATGTTATAATATACAGTTTATTAATATTTCCTGCAGTGAATGTTTAGATCAGTGACGGCTAGGATAGTAAAATGAAACGCGCATTACCTCTCATTAAACGTGGAGTAAATAACTATCAATTGATACATTTTCAAGCATTTTATCGAAAGATAACAATTTTGAATCATTATATGTACATTTTTTCGTTTTTTTTTTTTTTAGTAATAAATTCGTGTTTATTTTCTTCCTGGAAATATGTCTATTGTTATTAACAAATTGTTTTACATGTTACAAACATGATTTGTTTGAATAAAGTGATAGGAATATCCACCAATTGTCCCTAGTCTAAAATGCACAGCTATGGTGAATGGTTTTTCGTTTATAAAACTATAGTATAGTTAATCTCCATATTTATGTTAAAATAATAATAATAATTATATTATTATAATTCAAATATTTTGTTGGTCGGCGCGTTGTATAGGCAATTTCACTGCACGGGTGTGTAGCGACTAGCGATGTGGCTCGCGCTCTTCTCGATAAACGAATTTTAGTATGGGAAATTAATCCATTGTCGAATTTTCATTATATTATTAGAAACGCCATTTCGATGTTGCATGAATTGTAATAAAAGTTTATTAATTCATTAATTCATTATAGAAACGATTGTTATTGTATGTGTGTTTTAATCGTTAGGAGAGGGGAATTTAAAACAAATAATGTTTAAACAAATAATGTATATACTACCAAAGCTATCGCTGGTCTGAATATGTATCAGTCAAGGTTCTATAATACTATAAATATTAAAATATACAGTTTATACGTGATTTTTAAGCAAAAAACTAATTGTTCAGTCTGTTGAGATTAAATTTAAATGGAAATCATCGACCCGACATTATTTTATAGAGATACGACACACACGCGAGTATAAAATTAATTACAACAATGACTTAATAATGTTTAAAGTGACGATATATAAAGGGGAGGGTGTTAACTGTAGCCATGCGTCAAGAAAATGTTTTGTTTGTGAGAAGCTGAAAATATATTATTATTTTTTATAATGATGTATTTGTATATTATAAATGCGAATCAAAGGACCATCATCTTTTATAACAATGTATAACTTTTAAATTTATATGGATGGATAATTAACAATAAAAAAAGAAGTTATCTGATGTATACGATGCGATTTACTCGTATAGTGAATAATATCGATGTGTGGGAAGTACTAAATCGAAAAAAAACATGACAAAAATTGTTGTACATCAAAATTTAGTCGATAATTAATTATGTATTTTAAAATAAAAGATTTAAAGTTATAAAATCGTCTACTACAACGGACTTTCTTATTATATCTGATACGGCAACCGGAGAAGAACGAACGGCTTTGCGATAACGGAACAATCTGCAAATGTATTGATGACTTCTTCCATACCAACATGTCCCGTCCTCACGGAGCACTCGAATTGTTGGTCAATATTTTTATCAAATATGATAGTACGAAAATATGATCTTATATTTTCTTTCAATTATAGATTCTAACAATGTTTACCTAGTGATAATAAACAAAAAAAGTCTATAATTGTATAATATCGAAATGTATAAAAATAATAATATAACCGCATAGTTAAAAATGTAATGAATAATAAACTTACGTTTATAAAAATAAGTAAATAAAACAGAATAAGTATACTATAAACGTCGCTAAAAACGCATAGTATTTTATTACATAATAATACAGAAAGGAATTAATTACGAATATAATAATTTATGGCCACGAGTTTCACAAGTCCATTTTCTGTTTTAAAACGCATAAATGTTAAGTATATATTTTTAACTTGCTTTGTACTAAAACAAAGCTACCGACATACTATACCTGCCGAGAGATGGTAATTAAATACTATATAGACTTGCAGAGAAATATGCTTTTGACTACATAGTGCCTACTTTTTTTTTCATTATTAATGTTATCAATGCGGACCAGCAGTTGTACACTGTAGGGGGACATCATATTTTTCGCTACGTCGGCGACTCTATACAGTCCACACGACAATAATAATAAGTCATATTCTGTCTCTTGTATTGTTTTCTTTAAAAAAGGTAAGTTTTCGAGAACAGACCTCGGTAACGTCCGGGCTAGAGTTCCAGAATTGATGCGCTATAAATGGATGGGCTGTACGTGACACAACGAGTGAGAGCACATATTATTATTAAAGTATATAATGACAGAGCAAAAAGAATAATAGACGAGCCTTGAAAGACATAAAAAAATAAAAATAAAAAAATGCTAATAATAAATTGTTTACTATTCGATCGATGTAATACTTTTTTTTTAAATCAAAAAGTCATCGGTGAACCAAATTTATATTATTATTATTATTATTATTATTATTATTATTACTAATATTGTATTTATTACACGTGTATGAGCTATCACGGGAGTCCGGGATGGGTAAGTGATAAATAACATCTACATTTCAATATATTATTATAATTGTATTATATTATGGTATCGGTTTGGTTTTTTTTTCAAGCCTCCGCTTGTTGGATAGTCTGAAAGATATAAAATGTGCATTTCCCTGCATAGTATAAGTGTGTGTGTGTATTTAGGGAGGCATATTTACTTGGACGGGGATGGTAGGCAGATGTATTGTGTATATAATACGAGTGAATAGTTATAATAGTTTGTCACCGAGACGCGATTCGAAACACGTCGGAAAGTTTGCAGGTGAGCGGACGCCACAACGACGACGATGACGACGCCGATGACGACGACGACATACGTTACCAGCAGTGTTTTAATTTATAATATTTCAGAATCCCAGGGGAAAGGATGCGGACTAGGAGGATTTGAGGCAACCAGGCATACCACTCGACCCCCCCTTCAGTGAAGTGATTAATTATTGCGTCTACCGTGGGCGGTGATGACGGAAGTTGAATAATGTATCGCGCTCGCGGAATCCGACGCAAGTAAATATAACACGAGCGCACACACATGATCAAAGTACACGTCTTCCGACGGACTTGCCACGAGAGTGATGCGGTTATAGTGGTATAGACCTTAGTTGGGCGCCTATTGCATATTTGTGTGCGTTGGTACGAGGAAGCGCATATTCATGTAGCACTCGGAGGGATTTGACTGGGCCTGGTTTTCGGGATGGTGGTATTATAAGTGTGGGGCTTGATTTTTGAAATATTGACACTAGTTAACTTATACTACGTTATTTCAAGGACAATTTCCAGTTTGGGGAATGAGGTTGACCCGTTCCGACCGTTACCATAGTACTGCCGAAACCGGTACACCACCAAACCAGTTGGTATACTTTATATTATATTATGCTTGCAGCATCGAGCGGCAGATGTTATTATTATATTCAACTGTCGGTAGATTATATTTTGCTAACAAAATTAAAAAAATTCGTGTATAAATAAGATGTTTCTTTCATCTTATAAACTCCCTATCTGTATACAATATTATATTTTCGTCCTAAGCGTAACGTGAGAGTGTTAATTACAATTTCATAATTATTAAAACTTAAAACGTAGTCTAAACGAGTTTTTACAATGCTATAGTCGTGTATTAAATTCGATTCGGACGACAAGACAAGAAAATCAAAAAAAATATACAAAACTATAAAACTGTAAAACCAACAAGAAAATAAGCGTAAAAACGTGTTTTCGGTCGGGACGCGTAAACGAGAGTACACAGGGCGGTCGTCCACCTAAGTTTTCCCACAGTGTTAGGTTAGGATTTAACCCAAAACACCTATTCAACCTAACAAGAAAAACCCCGCGAACCACTTTATACATAGTGTAACCGATAAACACGCGACGATAAATATATTATAATATAATATTACCTTTTACATATTTTAATATAATATTATATACACAAAATAAATGACACACAATAATACAATAGTTTAAGGCGTGCGGGAAATGTGCCTGAGGAGAGTGCGAATCGTGCGGGGTGTCTGTAATATATAGAGCGTACACACACATATAATAATAATAATAACAATAATAACAACAACAACAATAACAACAAAAACAACAAAAATTATTTCAGCACAAAAATTATTTGCGGGCGTTTTTACGAGATATACCTAACCCCGTCGGCGGTCAAACGGCAGCAGCTACACAGTCTATAAGTCACAAAAATATACATCTAGGCGGTTTGTGTGCGAATGGGTGTGTGCGTGTGTATGTGTATGTGTATGTGTGTGTGTGTGTGTGTGTGTGTTTGTCGTTTAAGTTTCGGTCCAGACAATTTAAAACAAATACAATATCATGTTTCAAAAGTAATAGTAGTAAAATGGACTTATAAAAAGAAGGACTGCGCTCGGGGAGAGAGAAAGAGAGATCGAGCCATTATCGTCGAGGAGTCTAAGCTAGATAATATACTAATAAAAGGTATATCAGAAATTCAAATAGTGACGTTTGAATAAGTGCTGGGAAAAATTGACGTATTTTTTATAAGCGTTGCGGCTCTTCATACATTCTCTCTCGCCGTTCAATTTGACCCGTCCAGTTCATCGTGGCACTCGACAACCGTTAGGATTATTTGACAAACACTGTTCAAAATATCGACACATCCAATTGTACGGATTTCCGAGTGCCAATATGAACTGGACACCCATTTACATACGTTTTATTTGCATTCTGATGGTGGGGGGGAGGGGAGGGCGGGGCGAGGAATGCGCAGTCCGTCTCTCCACACGTCCGCGTCGAGTACGGTAAGTACGGTATAGTTGTGTAGTTGGTATCAAGTAAGAGAGAAATGTAAAAAAAAAAAATAAAAATAAATAATAAAATTATAAAAATAAATTTTATATCGTTACAAACCCTTACGCAAATCGGACTATATACCTACAGGATTGTAATTAATGGGCGCACGTGAGACGGCGATCGCGGGGAACGCGGACGGTTGCGGTGACGCTGCTTGCACGTAATCGGCCGGGTTCGAGCTGTACATGTCCATGGTGGACGGGGCGCCGGGGCCGGGCGACGTGGCCGGCGGGAACGCGGCGGCCCGCGGGTTGCCGGGGCCGCCGGTGTGCGGCGACGCTGGTGGCCCGAAACCTTGTGCGGCGACCGCGGCTGCCTGATGGTGGTAATTGCTCATCACTTGAAAAATACACACGCACGGTCATTTGATAAACATAATACAACAATGTAGTTAGTAGGTATAAGTTTAGTGTTTATTATGATGATAATAATAGTAGTAATAATAATAATAATAATAATAACAACAACAACGACAACGATAATAATATTATATTATGAATTATCTCGACACACTAAATCCGAGATAACGACATTGTAACTACTACACAATACGATATTATAATAATATAATATGTTTTATACCTACGTCGTGTTTTATATATTATATTATAATAAAAGAAAAACATCGTGTTGTTAAAACACGCGATTCAATCGGAAAATCGTACGTGTTTTTGTTATTGTGAGTTGTGCCGAGACCGGGCGAAACGTCGTATGTATTTATATTGTTTTTTAAATTTGTTTTTTTTTTTTTTGCGCACAGTTCAAGTACATTATAACGATCACTCCAGCAGCAGTGACGTACAATATTATAATATTTAGGCCGATTTTCCGATCAAATCACGTGACACACCTACTGTACAATATAATAATATATCATACATACGATTCATATACTGCAGCAGTGTAATATATAATATAATATTTATGACGTGTACGATTGAAAAATTATTCAGCACCGGTGTGATATGACGGTGAAGTTGTACACCCCACCCCCTGGTAAAAAATCACTAACTGATAATTACGTCGGTACCTATGGTACCTTTTTATGCCACGGTAAAATTTCACTAGTGACCGAGAGGTAAATTTTCACTAGAGATGTTTTACCGAGGGCTGGGGATTCAATTTCATGGAGGAAAAAATCACGGTGACATCGGCCTGATCATTGAATAATTACTGATCGACCGTTAGACCATTACACAATCTGGATGGAAAATAATTATTGCAAATTTTGAATTCAACCAGTCAATAATCCATGACATCGGTTTTAGCGAAGGCGTTTTCAATGATTGAATTCTTGAATTTTAAAAACACACATAACAAACAAGGATATACGATTGTTTAGAAAGTTTTAATTTTGAAAAATCATCAAAGTGACAAGTAATATTGAAAGCTTCTAACTTTTTTTTTGGAAAAACCGATCGGTTGGTCAATTTTAAAATCTGTGTTCTGAACAATATTGTTTTTCGTAATACGTCGCGACTTAGGCTAAAATGTATATTAGGGATTTTATCCGATGAAATATTCGCAAACGGTATTTCATCGTGCTTCAATATTGTACGCATGTAATGTAATAGTTTACCTGTGCAGTGCGTATGTATTAAAGAGTATGATTTTTCAATTAAATCACGTACTGCAATATAATACATTTTATAAACATGTAAGGGTTGATCCATTTAATCAGCTGCACAATGACACAATGTTGCTGTAAATGATTATGATTTTGGAAATAAGCGCTATAAGAGCACGTTAAATTGTGGGTCGACCAAACGTCGAGTAAATTAATTATTTTAATTTATATTATTATGTAAGTAAATATATTTTATATTGTTATGGTTATGTCGACAATGTTATTGTTACGACAATCCCATCTTGTGTGAGTGTGTGTGTGTGTGTGTGTGTGTGTCTGTGTCTTGTCTGTATCTGAGTGTATCTGTGAGCCTGTGCCTATGTCTGTAATTTTAAACACAATTTGAATATTCCTAATATTATGATATCATATATTATGCGAAAGTGGACCTCGAAAAACTTGCTGCTCTATACAAACATTTATATGATATTGGTAAAAATGTATTAAAAACAAATTAAAATATATTAGTATATAATTATACAGATAGGTTATATAGGGAATAGGTAATACCTATATGTACAAGTGTATGTGTGTATTATTATTATTATTATTGTTTGGTTGCATAATATTATTGTATATAACTTTACAGCGCACATCCGAGCAAGTGACAGTCAGGTTTCTGACAATCACATTATAGGTAGGTGCTTAATAATATTATAATAGTAATACATACAACATACTATATAATATATATGATAATATATCATAGTACCGCGTCTGAATATCACACAAACACAACTACACAAGCACTCATCATCGTAATGCCGATGGGAAGATTTTTATATATTATTATGTTGTATATAATATAAATATTTAAGAAATAAAGAAAGAAATAGGTGAAAAACAGCAAACCGCCACTGATAAGCCAAGCAAAAATAAATTATACTATAGCGTGATAAAAAAAAAAACGGTTTGATTAAGTTTTCCTTTTTTTCCGTTGGTCAATAAGAAATTTTCCATACGCATCATTATAATATCCTCATCGACCGTTAAATAATGTAAAAAAAAAAAAATGAATAGTCAATTTGTCAAGAAAAATTGTTTTTCTTTTCTTTGATACCACACTGTGGCCGCTGCAAGTTATCGGCTAAAACTAAAAATCGAGCGTAGGGTATTGCGGAAAAAAAACAAAAGCTTATGCATTTTGTTTTATTCTTTAACTGCAGTGTGTCCAACACCACCACCGCTTTATACGGGGTGACGAAATTATAATAGGTAATTAGAATTTTTGATGCATACCTGTATACTGTATGGGAAACATACACGTCTACACCATGATATAATAGTTATTTATCGTTTGTGTGGAAACCAAATATTAGTATTTGGTACGAATTATTATGATAATAATATAATACACACTGAATTGAACTTCCAAGTTACCAATAAATACCGAGTGTTAAAGCAGTATAATTCTTATTCTTATTCTTAATCTTATTATTATTATTATTTTTTACTATTTTTATTGTAATGTTTTATTAAACAGGTACCTATGTGGCACGTTATAATACTATATGGTTATATTCTATAATATTATTAATAGCTGAATTAAACGCGATTGGCCATTTCACGGATCGCAAGTATAACATATACTAAATACTTGTAATATATTATATTATGGATGCGATTGATCAATCGGATACATCGTCCTGAATTCGTGATTTTAATTTTATCTTAGTATTATCACGGGACGAAGATTTCACGTGTGAAAAATGCAGCAAAAAAAGTCTGATAACGTAGTTTCATTTTGGTTCTTTAGCTACACGCGTGATGTTAAGGGGATTAAAAAACGGACAGTTTTTAAGGAGTTGAGAACAGGAAATTTTCAAATAGTTTGTATGTGGGTATTCTAAATGTGTGCTTAAAAATTGATCATTAGTGTGTGTGACTAGTTGTAAAAAAAATAGCGGAACTCTCCCGCACGCGCATGTACAAGTCACGGTTACGTTGTTGCGTCCGTAAACGGTTAACAATTTATACTCATTTGTATGCACTTTTTGTCAATCCAACCGATGAACCTAAAGACGCGTTAAGACTTTTAAAATCTGATTTTAATTCGTAATATGTCTACTTGAGATAGACCAGAACACGTTTTAAAATATTTGATTTAATTTTCGATTAATCAACACTTAAGATTTTGTACATTTGAAATATTCAAACAAAATGTATAGGAGTATAGGAACAACATTTTAAAAAAGTGGCTTGATTGATATCAAGTAGACATATTAACGAATTTAAATCATTTTTCAGAAGTCTTGTCGTGTTATCAGGACCATTATTGACAAAATATTGGTACATTTTGGTTGAAATAATTGTCCGTTTGCAATCCCCTTAAATCAAATACATTATTTTGGGTATAGGTATGGCTTTATTGTTTTTGTGTTGTAGCTTTCAAACCGCATATTATAATATTACTATTATTATTATTATCATCATTATTATTATACCTAAAAGTCATCATAATATTATTGTTATTATAACGCAACTGCGAAAACGACACATAGATTTGAATTGAAGATAGTGTTATATATTTTTATGTACCAGCAATGCCGGGTAATGGTCGATTAAGTAAGCTTGCACCGGACGGTAATTACGCAAAAGTATACAATAATAACAATAATAATAATACTGTGGACAGTTTGTGTGTACGTACATAATGCATTATATTAAAGGTCTGTCGTGTCCCGATCTTTTTTTTTTTAAATATCTATGTGTGTATTGTGTATATATACCTGAAAGGGTACGGAGAGTTATTATTGTTTGGAGTCAATATTATGATATGATAGTTTGTCAGAGATCAAATGCAAATTATAACGTCATGCGATATGTTATTATATTGGCGATATTTAAATGCGAAAAAATGTTTACACAAAACGAATAAAAACATTTTTCATTTTGCGTTTTGTCAATACCACTGAAAATAAGTACGAAACACATACCTATAAAATTGCGCACAATAGTGACTCGCCTCGTTTGCACCAGGACAATATTTGTTTTTGTCAATCAATAATATTTTTGAAAATTATAATTATTACCGTTTACGAAATTATTTGTAGGCATTATATTCTGTTATCATGACTTCAATGTTACCTACCACTTGATATAAAACAAATAAAAAATGCTGTTTTTGTGTAACATCGTTCAAATGTTTCGTATTATATATATATTATATTATATAAAAGACACAATTCATGTAAATGTTAAAAATTAAGTTATTAATTCTCGCACGAGTTACCAACCATTTAATAAAGTTTTATGAATTTTTTAATGTATAGGGTAGTGATAGGAGTAAACATATATTTTACTATAGTATAATTTAGAATTAGGACGAGTTTGTACGTGTGCCAAATGACATCCTATATATATATATGTAAACATTTGTATACGTGTGTAATAAAATATCTATAGGTAGTGATATTATAATAATAGGTATGTAGGAAATGTTCTTTTGTTTCAAAAATATTTATACATGTATGTATGATACGGAAAATTACGAAACACGCGTCTAAAACAACAAAACATTCTATTGCAAAAACAAAACAAAAATAATATAGTAATAATATTATACAACTACACACATTCCTATATGATGTAATAATATGCATAGGAAGTTATATACATATTATATTGTTCGAATGGATTCCAAATAATAACAATATACAAACACAATATATACATACTAACATTATAGGAGGTATTTGTAAACGAAATACACATCTACTCATAAAAAAAATATTTAATATACGCAATATATAATACATGTACCTACCTAATTGTACACATATTATTATGATATTATGTTATATTAATGTTAAGGACAGCAAAATAATATATTAGTCGTGTAGAAACACCTGCGATATGCCGGAAACAATAATAAAATAAAACAACTTCTGGTGTACAAAAACCAGAAACACTTTGAACAAAAAAAAAATCAGCATTCGAGGTAATATGTATGTGTAAGTGTATGTGTGTTCCCATGTGTGTGTAGAAAGAATCGTTTCCTATAACGTAAGCTCTTTGACTAAGGCGACAGTATTACATTTATTCGACTGTAATGATTTTTTTTTATATAGGTTCAAACATTTTTTTTTTATCGTTAAAGGTTAGTTTTCGTTATATATTTATATAAACACGTTTAATGAAATCGGTCGTTATTAAATATTTATCCTACTTGTGAATATAGGAATGTAGTTCTTAAAGTATACTTTAGAAAAAAAAATAATAAATAAATATTCCTAGAAGAATGAGTGCATGGAAAGTTTCAAAATATAGTACATTTATAAAAGTATAAGGACCCACAGCGGTCATGTCTAGTTGGTGCTTATTGAAGAGGTTGGTTGGTTGTTTTTTTTGACCGCAAGGAAAAACTGATGACGATCGTAGAAAAAAATGTCGTGCAAGACGTCAGCAAATTTAATGGCTTGAAAAAAAATGTAACACAGCATTTTATCAGTTGTCGAGTAGAACCAATCGAGTAGACCGTATCGTGGCACCCTTCCGATCGGTCCAGTTGGGATTTATAAACAAAAAACAAATTTATGTTGAAAAAAATAAATACCTTTTTAACAACACACATCGAATATTGTATCACAATCATAATAATGTTAAAAAAAAATCAATACGACATATTATTATGGATTCGTAAATAGGTATAATGTTGTATTAAAAACGCATTAGGTGCCGACGGAATTGGATTACCGAGTTGAATATAATACGTATACTAACGCTTTCGAAATGTACCTACATATATACTGGTATCGTCGGTCCCCTACTATCTCCACATTCATGCACCGTCTCCCGCAGATATCTGCGACCATGTTATCATCATTCGTCACTGTGCGCATCCTCTCTCTCTCTCTCTCGCCCCGCCCCGCAGTATGATGTATGACCTTTGTAATAACGCTCGTTTGCTTCCGTTCATGCACCCGAATTCGAGATCGCAACACATAGTATACGATATTAAACACGTCGATCTATGATAACACAACATTAATATTATCACGACGTTACACAATACATTATGTCATATTGTTCGTTGTATCGTATAGGCCGAGCGCCACGCGCGGTACGCCGAGTTTCGTGTGTTTGGGGTCGGAGGCAATAATTTCGTATTCCACCCGAGCGGTGAATCCATTGCGCACGTATTTCATATGATATAATAATATATGTGTGTGTGTGTGTTATAATGTGTGTCTGTCATATATATATATACGCCATCGGTGGGGGGGGGGGGTTGTGCGCGGTCGTGGGGGTGAGGGGGTTAAGTGCCGGAAGAATTTTTACGGTAGTCGTGTTGTAAAAACGCATGTATATACGTGTGTTGTAATGTGCTCGCTTACCTATATATATATATATATATATATACACAGTATACATATATACACTTTATTATATGGCACGCGTCGCGTCCGGGATAAACGCATCGGGTCGAACAGACAGATGTACCTATATATACGAACATTGCGCAGTAAAACGTTTCGCTTTTTTCTTCTTTTTTTTTTTTTTAAAAAAAAGCGACCGAAACAAAGAGAAAAGAAAAGCCGAGACTTACGCGGAGCTATACATACACTGTAAGTCTTACAGGGCGCTGATAAGTGTTCGAATGTGAAATTATAGTCGTTTCCACTACCACCACCACCACCACCTAACCCCCACCCATTAACACTGTAATAATATTATAGTTTATATATTTTACAACAGCCGATATGGGACCGCGGATGCGCTTCACTATAGAAGTGTATGATAATATTATTATAAGTTATAACTGCGCTACATAGTATTACGCTATCGTTATAATAATGTATTATTATGGTGCGCGCGCGCTGCACGAGGCCGCGACGACGTATTTAGTTGCCAGCCCGAACACGGGGCATTGTTATTTGTTATTATTATTTACGACGATATCGATTTGTGTTATGCGGAATAAACACAGAAAAGAAAAAGAAAATAAAAACGAACCGGCAAAACGGAAGTGCGCGGCGTGCAGCGATCGTTCGTCTTTCGCACGCGGTCAACGGGGACGCGCACACCGCTGCAGCCATCGCACAACAACGACCCTCGCCATATATAAATAACAAACATTATAAGCGTATAATGCGTGTGTGTGCGTGCGTGTGTTTGTGTGTATACATTTATAATAATAATATAAATCGACTCGCGTGTGTGCGTGTTCATTTGTCATCCTCCTTCCGCCCCGACCGGATATAACGGCGTGCGAACGGTGAAAAGCTCGACGCCACACAACTATGTATATATATATAACGCGTGTACGTATATTTATATGTATAATATATATGTGCATAATGATGTATACGTATACCCGTCGCGCGGTAATCCTTTCTTTAGGGCCCTGCAGCTTCCCGCGATCTACCCTCTTCCGGGCTCGCCGGAGCAGTATACACCGCGGTCGCCACGCACGACCGGTCCATTATGGTAATTATTAAAACGTGCCCTCACCTGCACCACCACCACGACAACCCCCGTCCACGCGCAGGTATACAACAATAGTATCATTTTTACACACACGTGTCCCTCCGCGAGCCTATAATATTATTAAATGTTATATATTACAACCGCAGTGTTGGGTTATGGCCGTGATACTACGTTCAGGGCAATACATTTTGGTAGGTGTACGGCGTATATTATGAGGAATATAATGTATTATGATTGTATATGGTATAACGACGTACGTATGTGAAAGAGTAACAGAGTAAGACATTTCGTTCCCCGGAAAGTCGTCCTACCCACGAGAGTCCTGAGTGAATAATATCAAATACGTAAATGCCACGCAGGGTCACCCGCTGCCCACCTATTCGGTCAGAAGTTGAGCGCAAAGTATTGTAAATTGTAATATTTTACAGACTGCGTTGAATGTAATACGCTCATAATAATATTTTCCAGCAGAATTTCATCAGGTTAAGTAGGCAGGAAAAAGCATTGAAATTATGTAATCGATTCACCAACGAAAACACGACGATTTTTGCTTCACCAAGCAACTAAAAATAATACTATTTGATTGTAAACTGCTACACAGTATTTCACATTAGCTTGTATTATTAGCCGCGTAAAGCATAGTATTATAGTAGGCGTGCAACAATAGACAACGATCGGTCAGAGTGGAAATTGAAGGCCATAACGTATTTATATCTTACAACGGTTTTCAATGGTGGGGCCGGGGTGGAGCAAGGGCAAGGTTTATTTTTACTTATTAAGTGACACCCTTAGTTACGAATTCGCGGTTACTAGCCAACACAGTAGTCGGTGTAATATGATTATATATTAGTACACACTGTGGGAACGTCGGGAAAACCGCATCATAGCAAGACACGTGTTATTATATTTTACGAACGCGGAAAAACGATCGAATTTTTCTCTCGTCCGCAATGGTGGTCGGCTTGGTGACTGCAGCAGTGTACCCGTTATACGTATAACATAATGCACGAACAATAATTATAAGTTTATTTCTTCCACGCTATTGCCCGGGACACGTCGCGACTCGAGTTTAAAACGATCGTTTCGCGACTCGACGTTAAGCGCACGTGTATAATATTATATACTATACGCTTATGGCTTATATATATTATATACATTTCAGAGCGTATCCCTTCGCGAAATACTTTAAAACGCAATATAAATTCAAATTGCTGTGTCGACGACGACAACGACGCGGTGAAAAATAATTACGTTGATATTACACGCGCGGAGCGACGCGGTACGTAATAGTAATAATAACAACAACAACGACGACGACGATACAGCGTTCACTAATTCTATAGTCATTCGAGGAGGGGTCTCCCCAGCCGACGTTTTCGGAGGTCACGTTTTAAAAATTCTCAACGTTTCGCGCTCGCGTCATCACGGGGACGTCGACTTCGCATCTCGCCGGCGAGTGAATTATTCATACTGCGACGACCGAATTCGGGTTTTGATTTTAACGAAGTCGCGTGTTTCGTTAATGTTTTATAACAATAGGGATTTTCGTCACAGACGTATCGCATCGTTTCGGATACCATGGTGACTGCAGGTGTGTATAGTGTAGGCAGGTATATACCTAACCTACTTTTGTTGCCATTCTCGGGTTGCGGCATCGGAATAATAAAATGTAAATATTGTATAATTTTGTATAGGTATAGAAGCCGACCTGTGGACGAGAGAGAGGCTATATTATATAGTGCGCGCGGACGGAAACGATTGAAATATGTATAAATCGCGAGTTTATATACAGTAATACCATGGCGTATACGGCGGTATAGGTATACTCTGCAGTCGGATATATTTTATTCGAACCGTATATTTACGAGGGGATTAAATTTTCAGGACGCGCCAGTGTCATGTCACTGCCGCTCACTTAGAATTATTCGAGAAAAACAATAATATGTACGCGCGAAAGACGAACAAAAATTGTTTATTCCGACGTCTGCAGCTTGAAAAATACTGAAAAGAAGGAAATTATGAAAAAAAGAAAAAACGTTCCATCGCGATATGACAGCGGCGTGGCGTGGACGGTAAACAAATATATGAAAATAGAAATGAAAACTTCTCGACGCGCCGAAATATTAACCGCCACCAAGGTCATATAAACCGCCACATTGTAGGGCCCTCTTATCCGGCTTCTGTACATAATAACAACAGTTGTTTGGATATTTAGAATGTAGATATATAATATAGTTGCGTAGTGATCAAAGGGGCTCGTAAGATAAATGGCGGGGATACGAACAATTTGAAGGGGATGTTATTCCTATTTTTACCACCATGAAATGACACCTGCCGTACTTCTTATCTTTAGTAATATTTAAGAGAACGATGACAGTAGCGCGTTAACGAGTGCAATTGAAACATTCATAAGAATAAGGGTCAATTCTAACTTTCACTTTTTTCAAGAGACCAAAGAATCTTTTTAATAGATAACTAAATATACATTTTTATTTCGTACTCAATTTTTTAATTTTTTAATTTAATTTGTATCTACGGACTACGATTAAATAATCTGATCCAAAGTTTTGATTATTAAAAAACAAATTTTGTACTTCAGAAACAATCTATTTCAAAATAGTAAATTGCGCACTTAATCTTCTCAATCTTAAAATATGATAATGATTTTCATAAGCATGACTATGTAGTCATATGAGGGTGGAAGGGATGCAAATAGAATATTATAAATACGATGTACGATTGATAATATTAAAGTGAAAAATTAGACACGCGTTATTGGTATAATAGCGAGACATCGTCTGTTTTTATTTCGAGAGAACAACTTAATGCGCTATAAGATTTATCTGTCGTATTTTTCTTTATTGTGTAATGTTAAATTTAATATTTTTTTCCTTCTTTCGTATACTTCGAAAATCGCGTGCTCGTATTTATATTGCCGACTTTGCGCGACCGGCAGCAGTACTAATTGCAAATTATTATAATTTCAAATGCGGATTAAGAGAACCGTCGGAGTTCAGTCATATTTTTTTCCACCGACTTCATGGGCGGTCCCCCATCCCTCCACCGGACCGACCGACGCGTTTTTTGGCCGCGCTCCGATGGTTCTCTAACCATCCGAATAAATAATTAATTTTTAACAATTCCATTTCGTTAATTGCTTCATGTTATTATATTTGACTGGAGGTTTTTTTTCATCCGTTCGCTTCGTTTCGTCTCTCTATCTCTCTCTCTCTCTGTTTATCTCGGTCTCTCTCCACAGTTCACCAACGGTTTTTCGACGCTGACGAAAAAAAAAGGAAATCTAATAATATATACATACACGTATTTATATATATATATATACATGTATATGGATTGTATATATACATAATATATACATGCGCGTACATACATATATATCGGGAGAAAAATAATAACAATAAAAACAAAAGCTTCTGTTTGTGCGAGATTATGAATTTCCTCCACAGCTAGTCGAGAAGGGGTGGGTGGATGGGCGGTGAGCGTGTAAAGCGAGAGCGCGTCTACCCAATTTGTCGGAAAACATCGCAAACGTCGACTACAATAATACAATATGTATATATTATATATGTATGCTATTTCCGAGGCGCGTGAACGAAATTATTTACACGGCGGCGACGGCCGATCCAGTTACATAATATATATTATATATATATATACGCGTATACGATAAACAGTGATATCCTTATTATTTTTATTTTTACATCGTCCAAGCGAGTTTCACAAATTCACCGTTTTCATTTTTTGAACTTTCCGGTGCGCGGATACACTATTTTGAGCTGTGCGTGCTTTTTTTTCATAGTTCATTTAAATATTCTTCTCATTACAAAAAACAAACATTTACAATAGTATCAGTCTATTATCGAATAATTAGGCACATCAAATTTAATTTGCCAGCCCGTAAGATATTATACATTATTATAATAGAGCGTGGCGGGACAGATTTGTTTAGGGGACCGAGTTGGCCCTACGAATTTTTTCGAACGACGCTTTTCGAAATCAAAATCAAAAATTTATAATTTAAATTATTAACCATCGTTGCGTAATGATGCCGAGTATAGACCGTTATTTGCGCAAACATAAATTAAATAGTATAATATCACCGTGCTAAACCCAATTATTTGTATTGACAACAGACGAGCATTTCATCCGGGAAGAAGGAGAGGTGTAGCGTTTTTATTTCTGTCACAACTATAGACTCCAACATATTTTGCGTACACGTAGGTACATAAAAACATAAAAATTGACGGTTACTGTTTACGAATGAATTATGGTTTAAAATCGATTGTAAATAAGAGTACGCGGGGTACCTATATCAAAAAATAAATAAACAAATAAATAATACAGTAGTTACACTAGTCGAGTCCTCTTCCGTTTGCGATAGAAATATTTGGTCGTTAGGCTATAAATATAACAACATATATTATTATTTCCCTACAACCCCAGTGCGGCATGTCGGTTATTTGCACGCGTCGAGTTTTCACACTCCGCCCCCCCCCCACATAACCCACCCCATGAGCGCATTTTTAGTTAACAACACCATTGTATATAATAGAGGACAAAAAAAACCGTGTTTAGCCTGCGAGTTGGAAAAAATAATAATACAACGATTGCGACAAAAAGATAAAAATATAAACGCACACGAAATACGTGAAAATGTGGGGGTGGTGGGACAATTTAATAGATAAATAAGGGCGGACCTGTCCCCCGAACTCCCTCCGTTCCGGTAGTCGCCCATCGATTATGCATCCATCAAAATGTGCGTCCAACTATTATCGCAAAATACTACCTACCTAATGTGGTATAACAGTATAACGGTCGTTTGGAGATCGCGGTAAAGCCGTAAATCGCGCGCGTAATATTAATAAAGAGCCAGTGGAGGATTTACACGCGCGGGCAGAGAAGGAGGACTGGCGGATAAGTCCAAACAATTCATTCGAGTACGCCTGTGGAGTTTGTAAAAATATGATAAAACGGTCGAAAGCAATGGTGATGTTGTTCAAAATTTGAATAATATAACATAATATATATAATTATAATTGGAATAAAATCAATCGTCAGCGCGAATCGCATAATATCAGTGGTTAGTAGTAGCAGTAGTATTAGTCTGTAGTAGCAGCAGCACGATTATTATTATTATATTATTATTATTATTATTATTATTACTATTATCATAACTATAACAATATTTATACGTATACGATCGCGAGACGGTCCGGAGGTTAGTGTATTACAATAACAATTATAACTATTATTAATAACGTTGCGTATTCCGGCGACTTGCATTATTCGCATGCACGAAAACGTGGATATTATTATACTCACGCCTCGACTTCCGCGGGACAAACGGAAAGAGAACAATACATCAGAAGTCGCGTCTATACGGTTTGATGGGCATGTATTGTATATTATATAAATATAGTTATGCGCAGAGAGAGAGAAAGGGGAGTAAGTGAGAGGCGGAGAGTGTGATAGCGCAGCAGAAATATCCGGATATCAGTTCTGAATTCGCAGGATTTCGTGGATCGCTTTCTTCCATCAGAGTAAATTATGAAAATATCACAATGATAATAATAACAGTATACAGAATCGATGTTTGGTAAGAATGATATAATATAATTGAATATGCCATTTTATGATTTTTCATTCCAACGAATTTCGTACAATAATGATGAGTCGTCGCCATATACATTTCAATAAAAGATAATTATTAAGAATTTTTTATGAAAAATTCTATATTATTATTACTTTTATTATTTACAAATAATTTTAACAGTTATGCATAACGTTTCAAATGTTAATAATGAATCAAAATAAATTAAGCACTTTGGTGAATATAACTTAAGTTGTAAACCAAAAAATAATAATTTCGTGCGAAATCAAGATTTTGATACATCTGAAAAATTCACATAATATCCAATGGATTTTATAACCACCTCAAACGCATTTTTTATCGCTTTGAATTGTTTTTTTAAACGTAATTTTTCTTAGGGTATTATTAACATGAATTATATTATGTTTAAATGTGTGTGTATAAAAATTAAAAGTACCTACTATGTACACGTAAAGAGGCGTACCCACAAAAAATATATTAAATATAGTAGTAAGAATCATCGGTCTCGTCAATCCTATACGCAGAAATATATTATAATATTAGTCGATCGATAACTCACATGATTCATTAATATGAGGCCTGCGTGTTTATAATAATAATAATTAACTATGCACCATATTATAATATAGTATATTTATCATCTCGAAAATACGACAGGAGAATTTCTTATATTATAATAATTAAATACAATAATAAAATAAATTATATTAAATAAATGGTGTATAAATAATTAAATCGGAAATTTTCATTTTAAAGTGGAGCCACCGAAATGCTGCATATTATATAGTTTACAGTGGTTTTTAAAAATAAAAATGTAACTTATTTCCTCTAAAACTTGACACAAACGATTTATGTAAATGTTTATAAGTGGAAATATTGATTTCCATAAAATGTTTAAATAGTAAGGTTACGATGTAAGTTTTAAAGTTTAAGGGGGCAGAGGAGTATATGATTATATAATATTATCGTATACAGTAAGTGGGGACGAACAGAGGTCTTCTTTGAGGACGAACGGTGGCACTTTGTATAATAATAGATATATATACACGTACAATATGGGCACGACGTGAGAGTGTGCCATCGTGCCATAGATACGAGGTTAATAGTTTAATATAATACCGATTCATTATACGATTATAATAATAACTATTATAATTATTGCGAATAACGACCGAGAGTCGGGTTCTGTCGGTGGTCGTGTGGTCTAAAGTTTCGCCTCCGGTCGGTTTCCATCTCTGCGCCGATGATTATTATATTATTATTATAATATTATAATAGCGACGACTTAGATAATAGCACACATTGCGCCGTATTGCGATAACGCAGCACTGCTGCACTAAGTGTATATACGCAGAGTGTGGGGCGCATATCGTGTTTTATCGGTCTATAGGGTCTCGAAAACATTCGTTTTTGTTTCGCAAAGGAATAACGGAGGCAGTGGAGACATCATTGTTTACGAAAACTTTTCTGCTGGAGTTCGCGAAAACAAACGATCGCCCGGCTGGTGTGGCGATACGGTTCGCGTATTATTATTATTATTATTATTATTATTGTAGTATTTGCAAAAGAAGAAATCCGACGATTTATGTATTATATTATTATTATATCGCATATTATACCGCGGCGTCCAATTATTGTGCGATACGTTCGTGACAATGAGCAAAAACGATAACTCGCGGCTATATATCACCGCACGCGCGCTTGTATATATGGTATATAAAATGTGTATGACTTATGCACGCCCTCCAAAAGTTATTGTTGAACAAGAGCGGATAATGTGATAAATTCGGGTGTGCTGGTTTTCCAGTTGGCAAAATAATTTTGGTCTCATACCCGCCCGCGCACGCGACTATACCATCGAACTGCTACTTCATCGCGTCTGTCGAATATGTACTCGTCCTGGGCGATCCTTATGATATATTGTCATGATCTGTGTACTATCGATTGGAGTTCGGAAAACGTAAACTAGCGGAGCGTTTCGGATAGAGTGTTGGGGGAGGGGGTGTCGTATATTATGTTATACGCTTCTGGTAGATGGTTTCGCGGACCAGTCGAGACCGTCGAGCGCGTGTAACAACCAAAGAAATCTTATAAGATTATGTTATGTGCAAAGTACAAGTGTTGTTATTGTTAGTATTATTGTCGTCGTATACGTAGGACTTGGGCACTGTTTTGGTCTCTGGAGCGTGGAACGAAAACAAACCGGAAAACTTTAGAAAGCACGACAACTCAATTCGAACAAAAGTTTACGTACACTCGATTTGTGCCGTTCGACGGTCATTATTATTTTTTTTTTATATAACAGTTTCCTGGCCGTGAACTCCATCGATCCTACAAATACATTGTATATAGTTCTGCGCTGAGTCCAAGTCAACAAACTGTAACGCGAGCAGGACGCGTATACAATGAAGGTGCGTGGTGGACGGAGGGTGATTATAAGTTTACAGTGACCGTTCACCTTACACACACAATATCAATATACAAATTAATATTATAGTATTGCGTTCATAGTAAAATAATATAATATACAGAGTGTTTGTGTGGTTTTGGAAAACTATTACTGCATCTATTCGAGAGCCACGACGGTTCAAATCAAAGCCGCAATAGTGTAACGCACTAATCCGCATATTCTTCCGGGGAACGCGATTACAATTTGTGCGACGATGGTGGGCGCGCCCGATGTAGTCGGAAACGATAAACGCACACAGCGAGTAGCAATATTATATATGTGTATGGTTGCTTATATACAAACGTAGTAACAATATACAATAACAGCCGTCGTGCGTGTATCATATATTATATAGGTACCCCACCCGCCGTCGACCATAACCCTATCGCGGATATAATATATTCTATCATATTATGCGCGGCGGAATACGCATGTACAACAATAAAAAAATATTTCTGACGATAAAATTATTCGCTGAGGCCACCATAATCATCCAACATATGCTCGAATGGCCCGTATTATATTACTATTATTACTATACACATATAGACGCGCGGAATTCAGAAAACGTCTGGAAATAAAGTAAAAACGAATCTGACTGCTAAAGCTCTCCACCGCAAACGCGGAGTGCGCGGCCGAGAGGTTCGGTTGTTTGTCGTTTTTGTTTTATTTTATTTCATTTTTTATTTTGTTTTTTTTGTTTTCTGTTTTAGTTTTATATTTTTTTTCGTTTTCGTTTTTTTTTTAATGCGACTGGCATTTGGATAACAGACCTGCTGCAGGGGCTTTACGGAGGAACCCTTTATCTAGCAATAATGTGGACATTAACGAACGCCGGCACATAAAAACCATAACAATCGCAATACCCGCCAGCCACTCTCCGCTGCTCGTAAAACGCATAAAACCACGGAATCGCAATTACTTTTTTTATATAGATATATATTTTATTTTTTTTCCTCCGGCCCAGTGTATAATATAAACTATCATTTATCAACCGAACATCGAACGAGATAGGATTTCTCCTCTCTATTATTATATAGGTGTGTGTGGGTGTGTGTGTGTGTGTGTGTGTGTGTGTGCGTGTGATCGGCAATATTTTTTTTTTGTTCAAGAGAAGCGGATATCGGATTTTTTTATGATTACTTCCGGATAAAGCTTTCCGACCGAGGTTGCCGGACTGTTACATTAATGCATGACCACGGATTTGATGATGAATTTTTTTTACCACCAAGTGCGTGTGATAGGAGGTGTGGGGAGGACCCCACCCCCTCATTTATTGGTCGCTGGGTGTCGGACGGGGGAAAACAGGCAAAGCGCGCGAGCAGAGAAACAGATAATCAATCATCCGGGTGTTCCGGAATTTGTTTGTCATCGTCGCCATCTGGCGAAATAAATTAACTGAAAATAATATTCAGAATAAATAAACACACCGTGGAATGCAGCTTTATCTTCTACTTCGGGAAGCCTAATCGGAAAATTATCAACCCGGACAAAAGAAAAAAAAAATAGTTATAGATCATCACTGGAATGAAATTAATGAAATAAAAACCCCGTCTTAAAACCATATGGTAACATTGTAGCAAATGGTGGAGCCTTAGTTGGAAAACGATCTCCAACAATGTTATCGTAGACCGTTTAGACGTAAAATCAAAGATTATATAATAATTATATTCTTTTAAATTCATTTTTACTGACATGAACAGCAAAAAATTCCATTATTATGTCACGGTTGTCTAAATAACCATGCTAAATACCTACAAAAATCTTTGAGTAATATATTAAATTAGATATATATACACATATATATTTAGCTATATTACGATGGACATTCAATAACATAATATAGTCCATTGACACCTAACACGGTCGACTGACTACAATATTGAATATACATTGTGTCATACGTACGTAGATATATATTATTATATTAATATAGTAGAAATAGTTGAAATACTGATATCTAAGATTAAAATACGATACTCTGGGTACACACTAATATAATATACTCGAAAATAATAATAATAATTAATAATAGATAAGTAATAGTAATAATAATAAAAACTAATACAAATAGTAATAATAGATAATGGGGAACGTTTCAATGCTGTATATACGGACTATAGATGGTAGTATAAGTATATATGTATCTATATATAATATATATATACGGTATTTAAAACTTTTCTAAACAAACTAGCGTGTGTCGTACACTTACATTTTCTAATGTACTAAATATTATTTTATTTTACTAAATAAAATATGTTATAAAAATAATAATAATAGGTAAAAATATGTATAATATAGGTACTAATATAATTTAAGTAACTATACGATCTAAGTAAATACTTATACACTTTAATACACACAATAATATTATATCATAATATATTACTGTTGTACACGTCCAACTGTATGAATAATAGGGTATTTGAAATAAACCGATATCGTACAGCGAATAATACAATAATACATCGTCCAACAGTGATATAATGTATATTGTGATCAGACTTTCCTGTGCATGTACGGTAATCGTTTTACCACGGTTATTATATTATTATTATTACAATGATATTATAAAATGTCATCAGTTGGATCGGAACGAGCAGTGGTGTAGCTGGCTTATCTAGATAAGAAATCTTAACGACAACGAAAATAATAAAATATTATATCACAGTGCGCACACCACATTAACGAATATAATAATAATAATATTACATTATTAGGTATTATTGTCACCGCGACCACGAAATTATATTACCAATATTACCGTGTTTAAAAAACACGCGATTGAGTTTAGGTATTATTACTGCGTTTAAGTCTTTCTTTACTATTTTAAGCCACTATGTAAAGTATAATAACTATACAAGATAAATACAAAATATTATTATGTTTGTTCAATTCGAACGGGATAATAACTAAATCTATACCGCTAGGCTAAAATCACTACAATATGTATAATTAATAATAATAATAATAATAATAATAATAATAAATATAATAATAATAATAATATTAATACGAATATGAATAATAGTATATACTGTAAGCCTGGCCAAGAACTCTATGAGGAATATTTGTATTGAGTTTTACATTTGTAAGCTACGTCTTCAGGCTCGAGAATTCGATTAAACTTTAACTTTTCAATTATTTAAAGAGGAAGAGTGAAATACTGATAAAACTTGTAACGCGCAAAAGTTATTCGCCAGACTTCTACTGCAGGTGTTATTATTAAATATTAGACGGAAACAATCAAATTTTGGGAACGGGACGATTTTTTCATACCGCTAAAAAAAAATTAATAATAATAATAATAATAATAATAATAATAATAGTATAATACGTAGTATATACTTATTGTATATAAATTTTAATATTGAATATTTACTCGTGTCTATCGGAGAAGAAATCGTCAGGAAACATCTGCGTATTCTTCGATATATGCCGCGCACACCACCGTCGGTTGGATATAGCATACACACACCTTTATTACATCGCTCTTCCGTTTGTTTTTGTATATAAATATTGTCTTTTTTTCCATATGCGTTCTGTATTCGTATACTCATATCATATATGGTTTTACGCACGGTTCGGGGTCAACCCGTATATTATATGTATATAGTTGGGATAAGATATATGACTTGTATAGACCAAATACAACAGCAAAAAAAATCAAAACAAAAAAAATCGCTGCTGTTACGTTTACGAAACGAGCTGCGTCGTTATTGGTAAAATGAATAAATAAAAAAAAAGATAATAATAACAGAAGAGATAAATAAATACGTAAAAATCCAGTATGTATGAGGAATAAGAAAAAACAAATGAAATATCCAAGAGACTCATCCATCTACATCGGTTATATTTGGAATCCTTCCCGGACTGACGTCACCCATAACATGATATAATGTTATATATTTTCAATTTTGTATAGTATATGTAACCTCCTCGTACCATTCGAATTTCGTTTCGGCCGTTACAAAATTATAAGATTTTTTTTATTATGTCGACTAGACGAAATATTACGTTTGTGCAATCAAAAAGGACGTATAATAAATAATATTAATAATAATAATAATAATAATAGTAATATTAATACGTGTTCAAAACTTTAATGTGCCTATAATATTCTTCGTGGTGAAGTATGAACGATATTATAGGTACATTTGTTCATTATATCGTAGTATAATAATATACGACGCACGCGTTATATTACGCCTATATAATATAATATATACTAATATCGGTTAAGGGTTAACATAAATGAATAATATAATAATAATAATAATAATAATATGATGATGATGATGATATTATCCTACGCACAGCACAGGTGCAGAACACTAAAAACAAGATCGTCTAATCCTCCGGAGGTCTTTCCCGGAAAGTGCAGCTATAGTATTATATCATATAGTACCTATATTATACCTATTATAAGAGTTTACCGTGTCGTGGTCGTAATAATAACAATATTGCAATAATGTATGACCGTCTAATATTATTATCGTTTTATACGTTATGGTTGGTATATGACAAAATCGAAAAAAATGTAATGATGAATAGTTTACCGTTATGGCATTGGGCTGGAGTAATACCGCACCGAGGTCTGGTCCCGATAATGGCGACCCCTACAAAATGTTAAAAATAAAACAAAAACAAAACGTACAAACAAAAAATTTGAAAATTTGATCATTGTATTGAAACGTTTCAAACAAATACATGGACAAATAAATTATAAACATATTCTAAAAACAACAACAAATTTCAACTCAACTCAACGAAGGTACGATACGATATAATACGGTAACATTAATGTATATAATATACGAGTACGCACGTCTTCTACGCTAATGAGGAAATCTAATTTGGATTTTATATTCGACAGCTCAGGCAAAAAACTAAGTAGTAACTACGATAAGTAGCTCGGCCAAATATAATAATATTGTAATATGTTTGAAAATATATTATTTGCGCGTATGTGTATATATAAATATATATATATATTTATAGAGAGAGAGGGAGAGATGGATATAGAGGGTCTTATATGATATACAAAACGAAAATAATGCAAATCGGTACGGTATACTTTGCGGTCGTTGGTTTCAGACGACGCCGTCAATCGAAACAAATTGTTTTTAAGCACCAGGATTGGGAGTAAAAAAAAAAAAATAATGAATTATGCAAAACCTCCTTTGAATGGATGAGCCTTTGGAATGTATTACGGTAGAGAGAAAGAAAAAATTAAAATAATAATAACGAAAAAAAATATAATAAAACTAAAGAAATATAATCAATTTTTAAGAACGTATATCTGGTCGATATAAATCAAAAATGTACTCCTACATAAATTAAAACATTTGTGATTTGTATATTATCAATAATTTATTTAAATTTATTTGATAGAATAATCATTGTATGTAACATAATAGATTTTTATTATGAGACATTAAATTGCCCATATTATACATTGTTATAAAACAATAATTATCATTATTTTATAGTATTACAATACAGTAATAATTAACTTTTAAAATTACAAACATAAAGTATAGGATAATTATATTTAACAACGAGAATCCCACATAGTATAATTGGGTTATCATCATTCGTTTATAATATAATATAAACATTTACATAATATTGCTGAATATTGTGTTTTAAATAAGTTTCTTAAATCTAAATAATATTATTTCCTAATATTTAACATTAAAAACACCTAGCCATTTAATTTTACTGGGAACCTTCTCTGACAGAATGAAGAAAAAAAATTAGACTAGTCGGACCCTCGGGCCAAAGAACAGTGTAACAATTCCATTAAACATAATATATAACACAATATGCTATATTATATTAATAATTGTTTTCGTATATTTTTTTTTCGTTATTGTTTTACTGTATATATATTTATATATAATTATGTATTAAAATTATTTTGCCGTAATGAAACACATTGGACCATGCTACTGTGAACTATCGGACTGACATTATTAATTAATTGACTAACCCGTTTCATAGCAATATACATAATAACATTTTTTTGTGTACACGAAATGGTTGTACGGACACACACTAGAATAGTAGTAGTATACATGAATTGCAACGATCGTAACAAACAAAAAAAACTTATAAAAAAAAACTTATATAGTTGACGCGGCACTACCAAAAGTGTGTAATATTATTACTATATCAAAGCGATGACAAACGTTAACGGGTAAAAATTCGACGCGGTAACAACAAAATATTAATGACAAAATTGTAGACAAAAAGAATGGTTCTTAAAAAAAAAAATATATCCAAAACGAAACAAAACCAAAAGATTATTACTATACGAATTATAATAATATTATAATACACGCAAATAATGTACAACGGTATATAGCGATTTATCACAGAATTTTTGATTAATTATTTTAGTCGTGACATTTATAGGTTATTAACCGATATATAATATAATATTATGTATATTTATATTATAATAGGCAAACGGCCGTGAACTTTATTTTGTAACACATTTGAAGAAACAAAAAAAAAAGGTACATCGTCGGAGAGTAGAAAAAAAAATTATAATAACAGATTAAAAAAAAAACAAACAATTATGTGTTAAAACAAAAAAAAAATAAAACGAAGCAAACAATATTATGACAATAAATAGAAACCATCGTGGCGATGAACATATATCGTTTTCAATTATATTTGTTTCAATAACAGTGTTTTTTTGTTTTTTATTTTTGCAAATTTACACTTGTCCCTAATAATAATATTATATTATATTATATTTACTACTATATATATATTTGTTTTGCTAAGCCTAAGTTTGTTCGTTAAACATACAATATAATATATTATAATAATTTTATTAACCTAATAAACATCGTAATTAAAAATGTCTAAAGCTATAAGTCGATGATAATAATTATTAATATTATAATGTATATTATAGTCGTGAATCGAGAAACGTACGTTTAATTAATATCGTATATTATATTATTATTATATTTTATATATTATTATACGTAAACCTAAACTAACGCGCAAGTTTGAATAATAATATTTAATTTACTACCGGAATTATATATTATTCTAACCGATCACTATATAATATGTATATTATGTTATATTATAAAAAAACGACTAGAATTTATTAACTCGCGTGAAAAAAAAAACGTTCGGCTTGAATGCCGCGAAGAAAATTATCCTCTCTACTATGAATATACTATGTAATATCGACTTGTCGTCATCGTCGTCGTTCTCGTCGCCGTCGTCGTCATGAGTAACACATTATAATATAAAATTATGGACAGTTTAAGACCGACAACGACTTAGTCGCGTAATATCGACGAGATAAAAATATATGCAATAAAGGTAATGTTATATAATATATCGTCTCGGGCGTGAAACGGTTTCGAAGTTTTGTTTTTGTTTTTTTTTTTTTTTTTTTTTTTTAAAATTGATAATAATAATTATATAATGTATAATATATAATAACGTCCCATATGTATACCTAATGATCGATGAAATGTTAAATAAATGAACCCACCCCCCTGGAACATTCAAAAAAAAAAAAAAAAAAAAAAAAAAAACGAAAAAAAATCAACAACAGACCGAAAGCGAGACGTATTATGGACGACTCATAATATGTAAATGTATAGAATATATACATAAACATACTATTTATAATATTAGCGGTAGCCGATTTAAAACGCATAATAAAATAAATTATTGTTATTACAATAAAAATAAATAATAAGTAAGCGCATAGACACATGATAGTAAATAGTAATATTTGAGTGATACATTTTATGTATGTATTTTTTTTTTACGTTTATATAGCAAAATTTTTTTATAAGAGAGCAATATTCCGGCCGAGCGTCTGGGCCGAACGTTCGCAAACCACGTCTCGCACATTTGATAATATGATAATATCATCGTTGTTACGGATAAGAAAACTTATGAGTGAGTGAGTGAGTGAGTATTATAATAAATATGAGTATAAATAAAACGAAAAAATAAGAAACTCAGACGACGAGCAATACACACGACAGCGGACGACGATATGGAGGCGGAGAAACAAACAATAAACACAAACACACGCACACGCACACACAAACACTGAAAAATATTATAATATAAACAAACACACACGTGGATATTGTACGTAGGTAATAGTTGTATTATAGATCGAAGAGGGATGCGATATCACTCCGTGGGGTTGGGTGTAGGGAGGTCATCGGTGTTGGCGTCCGGCGAACAGTGCAACGAGTATAATGTAATATATTATTATGTTTGAAATATTTTATGCGCAAATCTCAACGATGGAAACCGACGGAGTGGATGACATTTTCGGTTTTGCGAATTCGACCCGGAGCACTGGTGTCGTCATTAATAATAATAATAATAATAATAATAATAATAATAATAATAATAATAATAATATAATATAATAATAAGAATAATAATAATAATAAGAATAATAATAATAAATAATAATAATAATAATATAATATAATAATAAGAATAATAATAATAATAATAATAATAATAATAATAATAATAATATAATAATAATAATTATGTTCACAGAGGCATGGCATGCATATAGAAAGGATGGGTGTTGTGATGGTTGTGGTGATGGTCAAGCAGTGCGGGAAAAGGGAGCACAGTGACCTGTGCGTGGTTATTACCTGCTGGATACGAGAGTCCGAAACTAGGGTAACCCGAAAAACCTCGGCTAGAGGCGTAAGCCGCGTACGCAGCCGCCGGAAAACCTGAAACACAAACACACATACGTGATTAGTATATTATATACACGGGAAAATTGTTCAAAGTAAAACGATAACGATAACAATAACCATAAAAATAACAATGATGATAATAATAATATAAACGCGCGTTGAAAACGGAAATGAGCGTATACGCGCCACTACGTATAAGCCATAAGGCACCTATATCGTACGGGAACGAACGCGTATAGGGAATATCGTATATCATGATTATATATATTATATCGTTGCACGCCCGGAAGTTACGACGAAACGGCTAGACGTTTATACCGTCGGCAGTCGGCATATTATATACAAATAATATAACATATTGTATAAAGGGTGGTTGTCGCGATATGTGACGCAGGATGACGAGAATAGGATACCACTAGGAATCCTGCGTGTGCAATATTTATTTTATTTTAAATGTCGTATCTGCAGCACGAAAATAACAAACTAGAAAAATATGCTAAGCCCTAGACGCCGTTGCGAGTGTTTGAGTTTAGAAAAGTCATGGAAAACACTAAACAAATCATTGTTGGTTTTTAATATACAAATACGGTAAATTTCGAACTAATGTTTTCTTTTCTTCGCTTTTTGTTACTATGAAATTGATACAAAAAAAAAATCTGTTTGGTCATTAATGCAATAAAATATTTAATATTGACTAAACTATACTCCATATTTTATGTATTATATCATTAAAAGACATTAATAATATAATTTAACTAATATGTACGCCTACATAATGAATATACTAAATATTATGCTCACGACTCACAAGCCCCTGCAGGACTTAAGCGATAAAAAAAACTTTAAAATATTATTTTAAGTGCACATTGTACTTAATTCTATGAGCTTGATGTTAATAGTTGCAACGTGTAATCGATTATTAGTGGTAGCATTTTTATAAGAAATCAAGTATGGGGGAGTGAAATGCTTGAATAAAAACGTGTAGAGGGATGACATTTCACTCAACGTATTCCACTTCTTTTGTATACATTATAGAAGTCCATGAGCAATACACGTCATTCAAGTTCTCACAGCAGTCCGTTGACCAAACGTTCAATACTTTTATCTAAATAATACAAAATATTATCAGGACGCGATTATGTATGTTTTGAAACATTTGTAATTTTTAATAATTTAATCCGATATAGTTGCAGTGTTGCACAGCAAATTCCATTTAAAAATAGATTATAAACACTCGTTAAAAATGCCCTTATACGAGTTAATTGTAATTTTGTAATATTTTAGGTCGTTATAAAATAATCGTAATATCGAGAACTGCTAGCTTTTTCATTCGAATTATATTATATTCAAACTTGGAATGTATAATGTTTTGTTATACGAGTTGGGTGATTTATTGTTTCGTCTCCCGCAGCAAAGCTCAAAACTATACATTTTATGAATGTGATTACATCTCCTCTTATTCCTTTTACGTCCAAATGAGATATTAATATCTCAATGAATTAAACATTTCTTAATTGTGCGTCGTTTAAATAATTGTCAGATTTTGTATTATAAAAGCAGATTTTTATAAGAAAAAAATAAATAACGACATAAAACGCTACATAATTTGAATAAAATATATATATAATACTATATAATATTAAAAAATAATAAACCAACAGACTTTATAATTTGTCCCGTTCTTAATTCCTCATTTCAAACGATTTATAATAATTAAAAAGTCTGAATACAGATGAAATTAACGAACATTATAATATTATTAAACTAATTTAATACATAAGTACCATACGAAAAAAATTAATATAAATAGTAGTATTTTAATTGCGAGACAAGCTATTTGGCTATATAAAATGTTTTATTGTAGGTAACTTACTGTATATTATAGTAGTTAAAAACAAATTTTAATTCGCAAGTATTGTTGTGTAATCAAAAAACATAAGGTAGTTTTCGATAAAAACAAACAAAAAATTTTAAATATTCGGTTCGAAACGCATGATGGTTCGGCCAGAAAGCGACATTATAGAATATTTCGGTGAGTATAATTTTCGCGTTTTTCGCGTGGCGAGGACAAATCAAAGTTAGTGGGACATCTATTCTAACGAACAAGGATTTTCGAGTGTTTATCGGTATCGGCGCCGTTTTTCAACGGAAGGATAATATTATTTCACCGCCCCAAAATGTATACAATTATACATATATCGTGCACACTGTATACAGCATGTGAAGTACAGCTAATGTAAACATATAGGTATACATTATACACATATATTATTTACAACAGTCTAGAAGAGAAACAGCAATAATAATATAACGTGAGCATCATAAATAATGGTTTTCGCACGATTTCGTCGGTCGCTGACGAGTGCCACCCTCCCACCGCCCCCGCACAAACGTACTCGCGGGGTATTTTGTATACCGAAGATTGATATCGCGAATTCATTATGGTGATTCGTCGTCCCCGGTCGGATCTCGAGTATTTCTCTGAATGAGCGGAAATTCGGTATAAAAAGAGGGATGAATGTCAAATGTTTTTTCCCCTTCCTTCCATCTCATCTCTCAGCGCGCAACGCAAACGCGACAGTGCGCGGCTCGAGGGGACGATCATCTGTCTTGGCACTGTCGCGATGACTGTTTGGACGTACACGAATCCATTTGTCGGGCATACCAGAAAAGCTTCGCCATATCCTTTCTAGTACTTTGGAGTGACAAGGGGCTTACATAAAAAAAAAAAAAAAAAAATGAAAAAAATGGAAAAAAGAACGAGCCAGCGGCTGATGCGGTTATTATCCATAATTAAAACGGCTGCGGATAAATGCACGTTTAAAAATAATATGTGTATATTCGGGATTTTCCAAATATTTTCTCTCGAAACAAAAGAATATACAACATTAATATTATATTATGCATAAAATGTCATTTTTATTTTTTGCGAATAAACTATTTTTCGACAGACCACGGCGATGGTTTGACACACAATGACATTTTCGTACTGCGTTTCGTTGTTGTACAAAAATTAAAAGTTCGTACAGAATGTATACACTATTATAATATTATAGTTCTGACGGACGAAATTAATATAATTTTGTTTGTAAATTATTATGATTAAAATGAATCGTTTTGACGCGATACATATCGAACGGATTAATGAGAACTGCGACGACGGGAACGCCGGACACGATAAAGGAATTAGTCGTGTCTTAGAATAATTTGTTATGCGAACCCAACAGCGAGTGTCAGCCAGCTAGCCCAATTCACCCCTTACCCAGCCTGCATGTCCCTCATTTTACCACCCTCGTGCCCCCACCCAAACACTCATGGCTTGGTGCCGGTACGGGCGAGGGAGACCATTTGTCATTGTCTGAACACACTTCCCTCCCCTACGACCATCCCTCAACCCGGAACTCCGTCATCATCCGACCAATCGGCCCTTCGCCTATATATAATAATACATATATATATATATAGGTTCTCTATTGTGTCGCGGCTCCCATGCGAGCAGAGGGTAGAGGTAATGTTTATTATTTTGTAACGACGTTACACATCAGCCTTGACGTGTTACGTTACTAATGACGCTGAAATCGGACAGCAGCCCCCCTCTCCACCGTTAAACTTTGTTCGATTAATTATATTCAGGTGTAAAAAAAGAAACTGCAACGATATAATATTAATAATAATACATAATACTATGGCGCACGCGAGATAGAAATGTAAAAAAAAATACATATTTGTTTTGTATAAATCTATTGAAAGTAATTATGGTACTCACCGTCAGGCAAGGTCCCCAATGGCCACATAAAATCTAAAAAAATCAAAAAAAAATCACGCATATTAATATTTTAATATAACATAAACTATAGTTATTATCGGTTTAACATCATAAAATTATTTAATACAATTAATTATATTATGTTAAGAATATTAAATAACTCGTTTCGTCAATACAACATTCATCGAACAATTTATCAATCCATTTAAACGTGTGCATTTGAAACGTTTGGGTTTGTGATCAAATTTTTGGGACGGTATTATGGAGGATCACGCGGCGGTCGTTATTTTTCGAAATCGCATAAATTATTTTTGAGTGAGAGCTTTCAGGACTAAGCTAAACTATAATAAGACACTATGTGTTACATATATATATATATAATAATAATAATAATAATAATAATATTAACATAATAATTATAGTTTTAACTAAATTTCGAAGAACGTAAAAAAAGTTGAAAAAACCTAAATCTAATGTTCTGCGAAGAACGAAAAATATTAAGGTATCTAAAATAGAACAATAATAATTTGAAAAAATTTGAAGTTAAGTGTATATAAATAAAAAAAAAACAAAAAATAAAAAAAAAACGGGATGACAACACTATATAGGTACGTGTTAATATTTTAGTATGACCGGAGGTGGTCGTATGGACACGTTTCAATGTATATAATTTTTTTTTATCGGTTACTAAGGTACGGCCGAATTGGAAACTATTACACATACTGCAGTTTCCGATCCGGCTCGTTTTTATTGGGATGCATTACAATATAACCAATAACACTATCTATAAACACAAACAATATAATTTAGTCATAGAATGTATAGATATATAGTGATAATTACAGTGACAATGTCCGCTAAACATAATCAAAACTAATCCAAAAGAACCGCATAATAATATATTATAACGTCTTCGGTCTAATACAATATAATAATAAAGTAATATAACGCTATTTATAATATAAATCATGTATCATTATTCATTATGAATTATCGACGCTCGTTTGTGATTATCTATTTAACAATTATTATTATCGTAATGGATGGTTGTCAAATGCGCAGGTTATGGCTAATAATTATGTGTTGTTCAAAAATAAAATAATATGTTCATTATAACATACAGATGATGATGATTTCATTTAATTTTGATTGCCTATACACAAAAATCCACGGATCACATAACAAAATAATCGACGAGCGTTTTCCATTTCAAGGATCGATTTTCCTATTGACAAACAGTTGTGTTAATGTTAAGTTTTAATAAGACTTTTGACCCTTTTGGGATATAGATATAGATATTTGCTGGGTGAAAATATTAACATCAATATTATAGTAAGCTTCGGCCACTCGCTTATTAAGTGAGGGGGGAAATGAAAACCATACTTCGATGAATTTATCAAAATATCTTAAATGTATTGTTTAAGTTGTGTGTGGAACACAGTCGTGTGATACATATCATACTATACGCATGCTGACCTACTCCTCTGGCACTTTGAGTAATAAAATATAAATCTTTTCTGTTTTTATTTAGCTTTGCGGTTTCTATGAAATCTCTCTGAACTAATGGTTCGGACGCGACCGGTCCGTAGTCGGAGCTGTCAGTGAAGCGAAACTATAACATCCATGCCGCGCGATATATTAAGCGAGCGAGCGGGTAGGCGAAGGGGAAAATATAGTTTATATATTTTTTTAAAGCGTCTAAAGAATATCGATCGGAACTTTGGCAAGAGCTTATAATGCCTCGGAAAACGTAAGCCGATTAATGTCGGACAATATGATGAAAAAATCCCACCAAACAGTTTGGTCCGTTAGGCGAGATTTTTTTATTTTTTTAATAAAAATCACGTTATATATTTCGTGAATACATAAAAAAAAAAAATAAGAAAACCAAATATGTAGTAGGTGCTTGGGTAGTGTGTCTTGTATTATCGACAAAAATTGGCACGAGGGTCTTATACAAAGCCGCAAAACCTACGCATTTTAAACATATCCATATTTTAGAAAAATCATTCTTTAACCAGTACCTTTTTTTTCACCAAACGAGCTGTATAATAATAAATAATGATAAACGCCTAGAAAAAAATTACACAAATGAATACTTGAACGGGAGACTTAGATGTATTGATACACAAAATAATACTGCAGGAACAAAATGTTTAAAATAAACAATCAAACGATATTTATGTAGGTAGTACAATACTTATCATATACATGCTGAAATGACGACGTGGGGCCGAGATAGTAGAACATTCAACTACTTAATTATGTATAGTACAAAATTGTAGGTGCCTATTGTAAATTGAACGGTTTTTTTTTTAACAACCTGGGCCTAAAATCTTTAAGTTTTTCAACGTATTTGGTTTTTCGGTTTCGTCAACATCAGTCTCTTCGATAAGAATAGAACAAATCGACAAGTTCAAATGATTTTGAATAATATATTATACAATTTTACGTACGTCTGAGATCGTATCGAAAAGAAATTTATTATCGAATAGATAGCAAAAATGCTGCGACGTGGAAGACTTTACAGTGAAATTTTAGAACGCCATTTATAATATTATATCCAACGAATCTCTATAACAAATCTCAAAATATATTTCCACTATTATATATTCGAGTGCTGTGCGATATGATATTATGGTACATTGTTGCGTGAATCGGTAGGTAATGGTAATTTTCAAAATACTTGATATGTAACGGTTTCCAGTATTTAAATTTAGGTAGAAATATATTAGATGGTACTATTAAATACAAAGATAAACTTAGATACAGGTAATAGGTAATCGAGTGATATGATGAATTATTTTGGAAATATGAATCGAAAGTTTACTCTTTCGAGTGAATATGATATTATGTTAAATTTCAATAGTTATAATGATATAATTCAAAAATTAAACGTAAAAACGAGTTGCAGCTAAACGGGACATCAAACCACTAGCTACTGACTAAGTGATTACAAAATTATAATAAATTAATTTACAATAACTGTTTTTTTTATACATAAAACGTCACAAATAGGTAATAATAATATACATAATATGTATGGTCTATACTACAGATATAATAATATATATATTGTTATAATATAATATAAAAAATTTGTATATAGGTACAATATAATATTCTAATGTTGGATCGATATATAATTAATTGTCTATTCTAAACTCGTAAATGTTTCGTCATCATGATTACATGTTGTATGTAATCGTTTGTCGAAAACCATTTTTAACGACAACGATATTATTACATAAATACCTACGCTACTGGAATTAGGTTAATATTGACAATAGCAAAAAAAAAAAAAAAAAAAAACAATTACTTATAAACAAATACCAAGAGCAGGCCACATCAGACATAGTCAACTTACGGTTCTAGCACATCCATTTTGGTACCGGTATAACATAGGCCGCAAGAAAAAATGTTTGTATTTTTTCGCTACATGAGTCCCAAAGCTCTCCCGGATTAACACATTTGGCACATTTTTACCATCGAACACATAACATAATAATCTTCTATTTTTTTTTTTTTTTTATTTTTTTCGTTATAATAATAGGACTCGGCTTGCGAGAAGAACAAAAACCAGTTTTGATCGTCGTGTAATATTTACATTTTTATTTGAGGTTGTCATTGGCTAGGGGAGTGCTCTGAAGCATAAGGATTTCTGCGGATCAAAATTGCTACAGTGTGGAAAGGAGAGAGGTGGTAGTTTTCATTGCGGCAATAGGGTTGTGGTCGTTGCATACGTTTTTAATTTCAGGTAGGGGTGGTGGAGCGCATCAATTTAAAACGTTATTGGTATGGTGGCGGTCTGATAAAGGGCGGGAATGTCGGCGGCGCCGGGCACGCCCTGGACAGCGAACGCCAGACCTTCGGGGAAATTAAACGCGACCGTCTGCGGGGATGGCTGTTGCGGCTGCGGGTTGCATACGGGCAACCGAACACCGGCGGCCGCGGCGGCCAGTAGACGTTTGCACGCGGCCGCCTGCTGCATCGCTCCGATCATCGGTAACTGTACGAGCGACGCGGCCGCCGGCTGATGGTGCTGGAGGTGGTGGTGAAGGTGTTGCTGTTGCTGAAGGTGGTGTTGTTGCTGGTGCAGCTGCTGCTGATGCTGCTGCTGTTGTTGGTGTTGGTGGTGGTGGTTATGGTGGAGGAGGAGGTGCTGCTGCTGCTGCTGTTGTTGCTGACTGGCGGCCACCGCGGCGGCGGCCACCGACTGTTGCGGCAGCGGGTACGGTGCGAAACGGTAACCGATGGCCGCGGCCGCGGCGGCCGGCGTGGCCGCGATCATCGCGCCGCCACCGCCCCCGCCACCCACGCCTCCCCCGCCAAAGCCAACGCCACCGCCACCACCCCCAAACACAGCGGCGGCCGCGCCCCCGACGACCCCGTGGTGTTGGTGGTGAAGCGCGCCGGATGGCGAACCACCCACCAGACGGTGGTGATGATGGTGGTGATGGCACACGCGCGACCCACCGCTGGCGGCGCATAAGCCCACGCCTGGTTTTTTCATAACAATAAACTCACCGTAAGTCCCGCGGCCAGCTGCTCGCGTTTTCGCCAGGTTGGCCGGCAGCATCACTTCCTTCGGCTGCGCCTTTTTACACTCCACCTGCAGAGGGAAAAACAAAAAAAAAGAAGAACTTCGTTAATATCATATGGTAAAAATAATAAAAAATTAGCTAAAAGACATTCATTCCCCCTCAGTGTCTTTAACCCGGCATCAGTGCAAGTGTGCTTGTTACAGAAATAATGTGATTTCTTCCAATTTAATATTTAATGCGATCTATAATATTATTATATCTTACATTATATTATTATTGTATATCCCGCAGGAAAAGTAATAATAATAACAAACGTGTCATTACTTATAATATTATATAACATTGTATTCTCGTTGAATAATTTATATTGCGAAATGGTTCTTAAACCCGATTCGTTAACATGGGGTATTTCATTTGATTTTAATTATTTATAACATTATTTTCAATGTGATATTCTAATATACTAATGTAAGTATAAGGATATCCAAGCATGGGTAATATATTATACCAACTACATTTATTTGAAATGTTTTACATTTAGAGTATTTTGAGCGTATATATTAATGAGTGATGGTGTGTTCTTGTCTGTCGCCGAATGAGAATACACGTGAAATGAGTGATTTTGAAAGATATTATGGATTCGATGCTTTTAGAGGACCGATCAGTATAACCGATGACGAACGACCGAATGATTAATAACATACATAATACATCAATTTATTATGTATAAGCAAAATGGATATTAGGCCTTTGACTGTTTTTCAATATAGTTTTAGAAAAACGTAGCAGCAATATGATTTCACATATCATGATAATAAATAATATATTATTATAACAATGTTTGAAATCTCCTGCACAAAATATATGGGGAATAAAAAATTATTCGTTTCAATTTACTGCTAAACTAAATGCATCGATTTAATAACACGCTAATTATCAATTATTATTAAAGCACCAAACGTTTTAATTAGAATCATTTCTGTGCAAAAAAAGTCTGCACTGTCAATTTCTATTTTATAACATATATTATATAAACAGCCATACATGAGAATAATATTATGATTATCACGGTACAAATGCACATTTGTAATTAACTGGTATTTGTTATCACACTATTATATAACGGCTACGGTCGATATCAAGCACAACCCTTTGATTTTCACATACCGCCCAGGAAAAATATATAATATAATATAAACTTATATAGCGCCTTGCATTTATCACAAAATGGGATGCTATTACCGTTTTTTACGGTCGGTGAATAGATTTACGAGCAGCCCACGATTACTTATAATATATCCCAGAGCACCGTATTGAAGTTCAAAAGTTAACGTCGCTTCGTACGAATAAAAAAAAAAACAATCGTAACACACGCTGTATAGGTCGGCATGAAGCGATATTCGTGTAATTATATTATTGTCATCATCAATACGACGATTATTCGTTATTGTTCGTCGGCGGCCGTAACAGCCATCGCCTTGCACGACTGCCACCGAAAACCAAACGATTTCCCGTATAAATGCAAGTAGTATTTTAAAGTGAAAAAAAATCGTACGACATGGGTAATATTGTATATTGCTATGTTGTGCAACACATCTATCAGTGGCTAATACATTAATCGTACTGTTCGTGTGAGTCTCTCATTTTAGAAAATTATTCATTTCTATAGCTCTCAGCGAATAATATGGATAATAATAATAATTATTATTATTAGATCGACAATATTATTGACTTTATAATAATATTATCCTATTGTTATATGACGGCATACGATGGAATGAACACTTGAAGCTCGCCAAAAACCTGACACAATAACAATCGTCGTTATTTTTAATCGTATTAATATTATATATTATTATATTACACTCGTAAGTCGCAACTAGTGAGATTGGCGAAGAGTCGTTCGGTGAGAATATAAAATAATATATTGTACTTAGATAACAACCGTACAGAAACAGAACCATGGTAGTTATGAATGATAAACCAAACCTAAACAGTATTGGCAGTATTAACTCGGTGTAGGCGACGACTACGATGACGTCAGTGTTCGAATCGTAGAGGCAAATTAAATTCACTGAGGATTATCCTCCCCGCGTCTGTAGTGTATAATATATTACTATTGGCTAACACCACCACCTCCTAGACCACTTCCATCACTACTATCAATAAGTAGGATACTACTACGTGGCAACTAAATAATTATTAATACCTATATAATAGTGTTGATATACATTGTTGAAATGATATTATTATATAATACAAGTTGATCCTGTTTGTGAGGCAACACGAAATTTTCCAAGTCAATATTTGTGTTTTCTAATAGTAAAAATAGTTTTATATAATTTTAAGTATTAATAATGCTACATTTTGACAGAAAATAGTTATAATTCTTTAATAATTTGTATAAGTGGTTTATTAAATAAAGTAATAAAAAGTGAAGTTTAATAAACACTATTTTAAACTAGGTATTGTATAAATATATAAAATCTTTTTCCACTTAAAACCAAAATATATATATTTACTTGGAAAATTCCATGCAGCCAGTTAAATATATAGATCACCCCGTATAACAATATGTACCGGATATTTATTAGTAGACATTTACCTTCACTATACTCCAACGACAACAATATACGTATATAACAGTTTTGTCAGACTATAATACATTATAATACGCGAATGATTGCGGCGATGACGATAATAATAACGTTCTGTATAACCACTGCCCGCCAATCGAGCGTGTACAAATAATAATAATATAATACTATCATTCATGCACATAATAATATATTACATTGTGTTTCTCGATCTATCCGATTATTATCCACGGTACACCGTATACTGTATACTCTATAATATGTATGGTCGAACCCTCACTCGTTGCGTCCAATGCTCTGGCAAGTGGCAACAGACACACACACAAACACTACAGTGCATTATACATACGAACGACTGTCACGATATCAAAGCAGTGCGGAGTATACAACACGCGCGAACGTCCCTATACCATTGCGGATGCCCGGTTTGGGATCGAGGACACGCAATGACGTCGGGTGTGGTGAGTGTGGAGGGGGGGGGTAAATCATCATTTCAAAAGAAAGTTAACCGACGCACTGAAACGGTAAAATGAAAACGAAAAAAATAAAAGAAAAACCTCTAGCCGGAATGAGGTTTTAAAAGTAAATATTTTATTGCGGGGGTAGCTTTTAATAACAGTTCTACCACGATTCGAGCAAACCATAATAATACGTATACGCTATACTCTATATAATAAGTATAATATGGCTCTGCCATCTATCATATGTGAACGCGACACGAGCCTATTATTCACGAAATCCCTCCCTTATTCACTCACTCTCTCCGTCTATTTCTCTTGCCATATTATATATACATACCTATTCGCGCGTTAAGAAAAAATATAATGAAAGTTCGATGGGCCGACGGTATTGGGACGAGTTTTTTCGCAAATGCACTCCTTACTCCTTAGTTTCATTCCGTACAGTTCACTCTCAGATTAGATCGAAACATATTATATTGCACCCATAGTATTCTCTACACTTAATTCGACGCGAATTCTATTTTCCTAAAGTGTAAAAAGAAAAACAATATTCCAATACACAGAATCAATTATTTAATTTTGTAAAAAAAATAATTGTTATATAATATTATATGAGGCACAGATAATTACTTCGGACATAGAGTCCTGTCTCGGCTCAACCCCCTTCCCCTACGAACACGTATAACACACACACGACTCATTATGTGTTCGGCCTTTTTACGCATGCGTTTTGTTCTCGCGAGCTATTGTATTTGCTAAATTATATATATGTATATATATATATGTACATAAATACGACTATCACAACGCAAGCAAATGAGAAAAACAAAGGACTGAGTGCGATAAAGACGCTTATCGTATCCATTCAACGTCGTTCTAGTCATTTGCAGTTATTATTATTATTATTATTATTATTATTATTATTATTATTATATTATTATTATTGTACATTGTTGTAGAATAAATGGGCAGCTAAGCAGAGTCCATTATTAGAACAGTTTAAGAGTCATATTTTTCAAGTACAATATTTATTGGAATATATTTTATTGGTCACTCGCACCGATCGTTTTCACATATGAAACAGACACCCATGGTAGTGCATTTTTTGTTATTATTTAATATACATTTTCTTATTAAAAAATTCCCTGTGAAAAAAAATTTGTATCGTGATCGATTATGGTAGATAAACGTCCGAACGCAATCTACTAAATACGCTGCAACGGTGTAAATCAGATCGTGGATTGGGCCATGTACGACGGTATTTGAAGAAAACATTATACATTTTTAGAATAATTTTCTTAATATATATTTTTTTAAGCTCCATGGAAAATTGTAGTTTTTTCCATTTCAGTGGATCCCCCTGTATATTATTACATGTTGTTATATGCATATAGAGACTACGCCACCGCCCCTATGATAGCCGCCCACCGTTCTAAATGAGTTTTGTAACTCTCATATACATTATTAATATAAGCTCGCCAGGCGCTCCTAAAACGATATGGGCGACTTTACTACAGCAGTTCAATTATTCGTGTAATATATTGATATGTATTATATATTACGGTTCATGAGGCCCTCGCAATACCACGACTGTCGTATACGGGCATTATAATACGCCACACACTATCCCATTATCATAGTACACAACAACTTAAGATATCCTAATACTATTAAATTAGTGTGTGTGTGTGTGTGTGTGTGTATTTTGTACCTAAGTTATATTATTCGTAATGATATAATTTCTTTTTAACTCTATAGTAGTAGCTCATGTATAATAACATTTTAATCATAATCAATTAAATTGTAATTATTATATTGTATACTGTTTTTCAAAAGTAATGAACATTTTATTGATTAAGTTCGATCGAAATCTTATCAAGGTATAATTTATTACATTAAGAGATCGAAATTCGATACTATTTAAAATCATGCATTTTTGTTCTTTTTTTAGTTTTTGGAATTTTCCAGTTGTTTTCTAGAAATTACTAAAATGATGTAAGATCTACAAAAATAATGAATATATTGAAGTTGAGTCCTTGAGAATTTTATCATTTAAAAGACGGAATATAATTATGACATACAGCTATCGACAGTCTGTTGTCAAAATTATTACTTTAAAAATTGTTTTTATTCAGGTTTTATACAACTTTAAAGTTTAAATATTATAAACAGTCTTAAAAATTGTCATTTAAGAGTGCTTGAAACATTTTGTGAGTAAAAATGTCAGTTGACACTTCTATTTTAAAATAAACAAATATATTTACTACATCTTCATACGTACATAATGGTTATAGTAAGGGATTTTACAATTATTTAGGTTAGCCGTGAAAATCACCTCATCGCTGTCGACTATTTTCCAACTGTGCGTAAGTTGTTTAACTTGATTTTAACTCGTTAAAAGAAATTTGTTATTTCCAGATAAATAAACAATTCTTACGTTACCGGAACGTCGTTCCTAATGTGTACGAGTTACTTGCATTATAAATAACTGGAGCGATCCATACATTTCATAGAAGACAAGACGGGGGTGGTGGAAACGAGGTCAACAGTACGTTTAATATTAACAAGCAAACACACTCACACTCACACACCTACACATCACCCTCCGATGTATATATTAGTATACATCATATTTATTCCCCAAACAGGGTTATAGTCATTAGCAAAAAAATATTTTTTTTTAAAAAAACAATAATAATTTAGATATTTTTTTATTTGTGCACACGCTATCGTCTCGCTTGAGTATAATATACGTGCATATATATTTATGTGTGCGCATAAAATGCCTATATATACATCGGACATGGTCGGGAGTTGTGTCAAACGGGGAAGATTAATTAATTTCAACTCGATCGGGGCGCGTCGATAAGGTCTCCCCGCGTCCCCACTTGTTCGGCGATCCTCATCCTATCGGCCTGGCAGCAGCGCGCACCTAGTCGACCATATCGGTGGCGTCGGTGGTGTAAAATTAAATTAACCCTTCGAAAAACATTAAAGCCCAGACATTACATTAATTACCGGAAAACAATTAATAGCGCACATTAGCCCAGCCTGGACCAACGGTAAGCGCGCGCGCGCGTGCGTGTGTGTGTGTGTGTGTGTGTGTGTGTGTGGGTGTAATATGCATAACACCCTCTGCATCACATCCAGCCTCGCACCGTCATTGCCCCTCACGCCACTTTAAACGGACGCCGTTTTGTAGAGATTAAAACAATTCCACCGAGACTCGATATGACGGGGTGGGCGGGAAAAAAACAAAAACAAACTAAAAAAAATAAAATAAAAACGAAAACAAAAAACGACAACGACTTCGCAGGCTAGCTTTCCACTAATACCACGCAGGGTTGTTACAACCCTTTCCTGAAGATTACAGCCATCCGGTGGCGACCGTACTCGATCTTCGCGGTTAATGCTCTTACGCATTAATAACTCGTTACGGAAAATATTGTACTTTGGCTTTAATTTTTTATACTTTCTTTCAACCCCAGACGCACCACACACGCAAAGCACGGTTTCACGGGGGAGAGGCATTCTCAGTCGATGACAATGCACGAAGAATTCCGATTCGAAAGAAAAAAGTATGAGAAAAAAACGGTAACCACTACTTTGACATCCGGTTCAAGTAGTTTTTACTATTTTTTTTTTTTTTTTTGTATACATAATATTATATTAAAATATGTGCACAAGATTTTTCTCTATATTATATAACATACGGGATCACAAAATTGTTTTTGAACTCCTCTCCATTGCATTGCATTCCGCCTATATTGCCTCTATTTAACCCAAAGTCAATAACTGGAGTAGAGGAAGACTACTTTACATTGGAAGTACGTATCGGAGTTCCATCACCACCACCACCACCACCACCACCGCCGTCACACATCAATCGGATATTTAGATGCGATACATGTTTATATATAGATATGTATGAATTATATAATGGCATGGGATTTGTGTCCTACCGGACATGAAACGGTTTTCAAAATGGATTACATTATGTCATATTATAATGCGGAAAGGCTCGCGTATTTGTCGGGAAGACGACCACCGATATAGATAGGAGAGTACCGTACATATATATATTTTATATATACATTATATATAAATATATATATATGGACGAGTTCTCTGTAGTGTAAAGCTATCTGTTCCCCGCAACGTTACAAATGATGGCTAATAGAAATACATAATCGGATCGTGCGCTCGCACGTAATGTTATTTGTGTTTTTTTCGGGAACTAAAAAATTTGGTTTCTGGGCACGACATGTGCATATCTATGTATGCATGTCAAGACTATATAGACTCTATATGGTGAACGATCAAACGCGACATTTTCTCCGAACAATATTCTGGTTATGGGCAGAGTGCAATTATTATTACTCAGCGAACGCGCTGCAATATGCAGTTCGTATCTTTTCCCGCGTGGAGCATGGGAGAACAATTATTTCAAAAGGCAGACGCAACTTGACTGAGATACGAGGAAACCCACCACAACGACGGAGTATACTGCACGCAAGTAGATATTTTTTACTTTAACATTCCGGTGGTACAAAGAGACGCGTATTATTGTACATGGTAAATTATAATCCACCCACGTGTGGGTATGAATAACTGCATGCGAAACGCTTGTAGAGTTCTTCATGTAATAATTCTTTCAAAGAAAACGGAAACCGGAAGATACGACAAAAAAGTCAACTAACTAACGAATTACACTCTGAAGGTATTGTAGGTATTCAATTCGCCGACCGGCACCAAAAGCGCAATTAAGTCTGGAACATGGAGGTCGGTAGATAGTTTATTGTAATGAATAAAACGAGTCGCGCAACGTGATGTGTATCGTGCGCCCGGGTATTTCAGATACCGGGTAAAGCTATACAATAACCCGCGATTATATAATATGCAAGTGGTTTTATATTTTGCGAATAAATTCGTGCACTCACACTGGTACCAACGCACTAATGGATAATATTCTGAATAATTCGAATGAACATTGCAATTTTTCCATGTTTTAATTTTGTAAAATACCGAATTTTCAATCGAGTTTTCATAATATTACATCGTATAAATTGAAATATCGCATGTTATAATATTAGTATGTTATTATATCGTTCATCGGTGACGTAGAAAACGTGACGCTCTATATTATATCATTTCGTGCCGTCCTAATGCGTATGTAATCAGCGTTTTGTTTCTGCGCAGTGTATCGTAATAATTATACGGTATCTATTACGCTGCAAGAATCTAATGTACCATTTAATACTTTCCACCCCGGTAAAATTAAGATATGATGATAAGATAAAATATTAGAGATGCGGATAATAATGGAAAAGACAATTTACGGTATTAATATTATAATTTTCATTACGTGGATTTATATTTTAATACACACGGCTTTGAGATGATAATATAATATTATAGATGAATAAAAAAAATTATACATTAAAAATGTATTATAGTATATTATGCATTTATTATCGAACAGTTAGATAGCATAATTAATTTAAACTCAGATAGTTTCATTTTATATAATATTTCATCATACAATAAGAAGTGCATAATATTATATACCTAATACAAAATTTTAACAACTAAAATTGTATTATTCAGTATGCCGATTGAATAATGGAAAAAAACGGTAATAAGGAAAAAAAATAAGTGATAAAATTTGCATCTCTGATATTGTTATATTATTATGGCATTGTAGTATAAATAGAAAAACTCACCATTTTACTGTTGATTTCGTGGAAATGTATTTCGCAGACTTTATCTACTACGTCTTCCGAATGGAAAGTCACGAAACCGAAACCTGTAAAAAATGTTTATATATTTAATAAAAACACAATATATTATAATATGCATAATGTTTATGGTATATTGGATGAGCATTAATATTATGGTTGAATAACAGTAAATTATAATGCAGGCCGGTAGACGAGGTAAATATAAATAATAATAATAATGTTCGGTGCGCGGCGTTCATATAATATACCAAGACTGTTATGGACGTTATTAATTTATAATTTTAGCGTGTCAATAAAACCGAACTAAAAAAAAGTTCTTGTAAATAATACGCTGTAAAAATATATTGAAAGGTAAAAAAAAATAACGATAAAAAGGGGGAGCGATAATATTATTATATTTCCAAACAAGTGATGAACTCATACAAGCATAACGTGGTCGATGGGCCACTGGATCAAGTCCGGGTGAACCGCTGCGACGGCTCAAAAGTTGTGCGCCTCGAACACACCACACCACAATCATAATCGTAGTAATAATAATAATTACAATAATCGATATTAATTAATTATTCCAATTTTACCGCACCGAAGCATATTATATTATAATAATATACGGACGGCGGTAATCTCGGTTTCTCGTTGTATTCCCACAACACCGACGATAAAGCGGTTAATTGAATTGTCGTTATACACCATATAAATTAAGTCACGAATATTGCGACCCTTCGCGTTCTATGCAAATTAGCTAAGTGGCTTATATTATCCGCGTTAAGAGCTGCGTGCGCGGTGCAGCGGCGTTTGGGCGCGCTGCTGCAATATAGAATAATAATAATAATAATAATAATATGACTATTGGTATGTGAGTGTGTGTGTGTGTGTGTGTGTGTGTGTGTGTTCCGAATGCTCGAAGCCAATACGTTAATCATTGGACTTCAATACTATTAAGCTATAAAATATACTGCTTTCATAATATTGTAATTATAATAATAAAACATTATAAAAATGGGATGGTTAAAATAATTACCATGGTCGATATTAAATATATATTTATTTATACACTTATACCGTCCAATTAAAGTTTTAAAAAAATATTATTAATATTCATGATGTTTTATTGAATTTCTACGGTACGCCGGCGCGTTGGATAGGCAAATCAACAGCACGCGTGCATTGCATTCAATTCCGGTGAACTTTACTACGGTGCTACGGTACGTCCTACCACTGCACTGCACTACTGCAGGCGGCTTTTAGCATATTATTATTTTTACATCAGACGAGATAATGATTTTATATATTTTGAAAAAAAATACGCATGATCGCTATGCTTAATATTATTATATAATTATTATGCACGTAATGCGGTATGTTATTTCCTTACCTTCGGCGTCGTATTATTATAATTAATATAATATTATTACTGCAGCTAGAGAAATATTTTCGAAAATAAGGATAACTGCGTATAATATAATACGATTTGGACACAACAACATGTTTACACCTCTCGCGACGTTTACAGCATTAAAATAATTATTATCGATAAAATATAATATTCTGTTATGGGTCACGATGTACAACACATTAAAAACAAAATGTAGTTATTCGTTGCGAGTATAATATACTTATATAGGTATAGATAATAAGTAATTAAATGCATTTATTGAAATGATGATGATTTATATTATGTTTAAGGTCAATACTTGAAACATCAAATCGTTGGAATGTGTGATTAATATAAGTGGAACCCACATAATTACATTGACCGTACTACCAAATTTATAATGCGGTATTGCACTATTGCGCATGGAATTCTGCATTACTTTGCAGGTCTTATTTACGTTCGATTATTAAATCGAACCTACGTATTCAGTGTCTCATTACTCATTATTATTATTATTATTATTATTATTATAAACTTCACGGAATGGCGGTTTGAGCTACGACTCGCGGAGCCGTCTAAACGCATCTTCGCGGTCGTGATGCGAATTCGAAACACACGTGCGCAAATATGCCGACCGAGTTTTAGCAATTAAACTTATTTAGCTAATCTCGTTTTGCACCACAACCTCGTTAACCAATAGACAAAACTTGTTATTAGTCAGTCACGGAGCACGGAGTTCTCGGGCGCGCGTTTCTTCGTATACTTGGTTCGGTTCCAAATGTAATTAAGTTTTACGTATTGCCTACCCTCACCCCTCTCCCCATCGCCACTCCTACCACAATTACAACCATTCCCGTCTCGCTCGCCCACCCCTATATCACTTACATCACACATATTATTATATATTTTATTTGAATAGACGTCTCGGAGAGATAAACTCTAATTTGTTTCTATTGTTGTTTTATTTTTTTTTGTTTTACAAAACCGAGGCTGGCAAACGTATACGCAGTAATATAATATAAATTATAATATATTCGGCGCACGGTTATAATATTGTATTATAAATTACGCCAGATCGTTTAAATTTTCAGTTACAAAACTGACTTACCTGCCTTATGTTGCGTTACCCAACCACCCCAGCCCCATCCCTAATATTATATAATATCGCGAACGCGCTGTGTTCTTTGCATTGAGATACTTTATCGTTTCTGTTTAACGACATAATATATAGCGGGTGCACAGATGAACCTTTGAAGTTCGGTTAATGCTGTTCGATCGTTTAACGGCCATGACTTTGATGAATATTTTAAATATATATTTTCGTTCGTCCTAAAAGCAAATGGCTGAAGAAAATACGGTTGACGGATAAAACAAACATACGTTACACATCGTATGTTTAATATATATAAAAATATATTACCTTCCAATTTGTCTATAGGTATGATTATGTCCAAGAAATTAATAAAACAGCGAATTTAAAGTCATTCTGCAGGTAAAAGTGGAAATTAAAAAGAGATTTAAATCAGAGCGGAAGAAAAATGTATATCGTCACCGTTGTCTAAAACGTATTCCATCAAAATAATATAGTATTATACAATTTCATAATCGTAATTATTGAACTGTGAATAAAGATAAAGGGATCACATTTAAAAAAATTTCATTACACATAAAATGTTTATTTTTACACATGAAAAGGCGCGTTGTATGTAATATTTCAGGCTTGCATTTGTAAAGAGTTTTCCGACAAACGATTTGTTGCGATAGTCTCAAAGGATTTTATTAAAAGAATAAATGAAAAGAAAAACTCAAAGGATTTTCGTTTTATTTGGTTTTTGACGCAATTCGTTTCGGATTAAAATTGATCCAGACGTCATACAAGGCACTAGTTAAAAGTTGCGCTCTAAAGGATATTAAACACTCATTGAAACCATTCTCAGGGGCTTTCGAACGGTGCAAAAAAAAAAAAAAATATGAAGTGTACGTTTCTTTCAATATTATACTTTTCCCATTACCGACGCAAGAATTTCTTCCATGGATGTGAACGGGAAATTATGTACTAGAAACACAGAACTCAATCAGCCGTGGATTCCATGGCTAAGAACTTCATTTTTTCTCTCTTTTAATTTACTAACTAACAATACTAAAGCAATTAAAAAGTTGTTAACTGTAAGTACATAATTTACAGTATTAAGTCTTAAGTATAACATAATATTTGTACTTAATTTTTTTTCATATACCTTAGTACCTAAATATATACTAAAATGTTCATTTTGGAAACAAACCCGATCGAATTATATTTTGTGCCCAACAATAATAATATCTATATAGGTCAAACATATGATGTATGATGAATGATATGCGCAAACTCGAAACAAAATTATAATACATTATGTAAATTGCATTACTCCGTTATCTTTCATAGGTAAACGTATATAGGTACATTATTAATTGCTGCCTAGATAACAATTTGTAACAAATAGTTGCTAAATAATATAACCTAATATTTTATGCAAACTGTAGTTATGTGCGTATACTATTTCCAAATAAAATTATATTGCACCTGAATCAATGACATTATATATTTCAGCATTTAGTGTGATAATATATTCTGATATGTATTTTAATATTAAAATCAACTAGGTTAAAAATAACGAATCACGATAATTTTGATACATGTAAAATATTTAATGAATAATATTCTAAATCATAATTATATTTACTTTATACATATAATATTACGTGGTGGCACCGAGTCTATATGCGTTCGAAGCGAAGTATTATTTACTAAAACAAATATATATTTTTTTATCGTGCAGAGATGTTCTCGGTGAATTTGTGTGCGTTTTTATTTTAATTTGTTTGCAAATGCGTTAAGGGTAACGAGCGCTCGACACGATATACCCGCAAAATGGACTGACGAAACGATTATTATACAAGCTACGCAAGAAGTGTCTTGTGATAAAAAAAAAAGAAGAATCACCTGCATTATATTATACGGGTAAGCATTATATAGGTACCTACGAGTATTTATAAAACACAGTCTGAGGTCTGTCGCACGCCGAGTCTAAGCATCTCTGGCGGTGTTTGAGAAAGCGGCGGTGGTCCGTCATTGTGTTCAGTAAAGTACGAGTGGACGGGGTAGGGGTACGAAAGGGGATGAAACGGACCGGACGGACGATTATTCGAGAGATTCTATGCGGGAGGTAAACGACGCCGATTAATCGTCTGAACTGATGAAAATAAACTACTGGCGAGTATATATAGATATAAGATACCTGGGTCGTGGTCGTGGTAATAAAAGTCGAAGAATTAACCGTCCGGGACAATGGGTGCAACTACGCTCGTGGTTTTAATGAGAACGTTTAACGCTTAGAAGGGGTAGTGAAGTAGTGAAGTAGTGAAGGTGGCTGTGGTGGTGGCGGTGGTGTTAGCTAGTGCTGGTGGCTGTAGCGAGCGGTAATAAGTGGACGAAATTGGCCAAAAACTAAATACGAAACTACGAAATTTCAACAGAGCCGTCGAGGGCCCGCAGGGGGAGAAACTTACTTTCAAAGTTCTCTTATTATTCTACAAGCTGTGGTATAGGTATGTATAATATATACACATATTGTTATAAATGTATAACAGCGTATATAAAAAAATCAATAAGATAATAACACGCTGCCAAGTCACTTAGGCGATTAAGATTTAACACGATGTTCATAAATAGTATAAATTCACATTTTGGTTCATAACACAACATTGCAATTGGGGTAAAAAAAAAACGTATTTACATAAACGCATTTTATGGTTTTATACGTCGGTCAATAAGAAGATTAAAAATGCAATGGACAGAACGATAATATTTTTATTTTTGTTTTATAAACAAAGCAAGAACATTGTGTCGAGGTTTTTGTGCTTGAGCCAGATTCAACGCGTTGAATAACACTATAGGTAATCATGGAATCATTTCGGATTTTAGTCGAGAATAACAACAGTAATTATGTACGTTCGGCAACCACGCACAACGCTTCTGTACTTTTACTCGCATTATTCATTAAACGGTAAAATGCAATTTTTCACTCAATGCACTCGAGCGGGATGTATTTTAGACATATTATATTATTATAACCGCCAAGTTCGTAAATACGTTTTGTGAAATTCGAAAAATTGTGAAAAACACACAATATTTCATCGTTATAATATATCGGGGTATTGGGCACCGGAGGTTTTCGATTTCACGGCGAAAACGATACGGGTTTCTGAGTGAAAATAAACGCCCCCGACTCAATCGACCCCAGACCCCCCCCCCTCCCCACCACTCTACAACCCCCGGATGCCCGACCGACTTGTACGAGCACACGACGACGGTAACGGACACCCATAGTAATAATAATAATAATAATAATACCGATAGGTAGGTACTTCGTTTGCATTTCGAAAGGGTTCGCGTACTACGGTCGTAACTCGTAACAAACATAATATATAATATCATATACCTACTATAATATATTATACACCGCACAGGTGCACATATTACAAATTAATACGATACACCTATAATATATTATGCATATACTGCTGCTACGTCGGTAATATTATTACACGCGCCGGTCACGGTAAAGATTTCGGAAACGCGAACGTGTTACGCACGAACGTTCGGGTTTCCCGGAAACGACGATAGCACGCGCTCTGCGCCTTCCGCCACCGGACCACCAACCCCCCCCCCCCCCCAACACACCCTCACCGCTCATCGTTTGGCCGCACGCGGGCCGAATTTTTTCGGAAAACTCCAGAGTGCTTATTTAGGGGGCGGCGGCCTTTCGTGCCGGAACGCGTGTGCGTGATAATTATTATTTCTACCCCGACCGCTGTATATGTTTAATAAACGTATAGGTAATATACATTATTATTATTATTATTATTATATAGGTAGTTGATGGCGTTGTAAACGTGCCCGTATATATATATATATTACGGTATAGTAGTTGTCGACGACCGTGTTTTTAATCGTAACCTTTTAAATAAAACATCGCAGCTATATAATATGCGAGCGGGCGCGCGCGCGCGCGTGTGTGCTATGTATATATCATGCAGCTACTATAACATCGCCTTTCAGGTAAGCGTATATACGTACACCTTTATGTTTAATTATAATATATATATATACTATACCTGCAGTAACTGTTATACTGCAACGACGCGGCGTGCGCCCACTCATGTTAATATTATATATCCTTTACGACCGCACCGTCATCACAAATGCCGTTCCCCACGCCATCATACCCTACGGGAATCACCGTTAAGCGTACGCGTGTGTATGTGTATACTGTCGGGCAATTTAAATAACGGCCGAATGAGTGCTTGGCGTGCCGAGTCCGTGTTTTACATTCGTATGGCCCAATTAGAGATATTCCGTCGAAGAGGGGATAACGGGGCGTGAGACGTAAAACACACGTATATATATTATTACTCTCGAGGGTACGTACAGAATGTGTGTGTGTGTGTGTTAAATGTCAGTGTTCTTACGTGAAAGGGTGTCTTAAAACCTTTTTAACGAAACGTGTGATGCATATAAGACCTGTTATACTGTCTGAAGGAAGTTCACGCGCATCCAATAACGCACCGATGATAATTTATAACATATTTGTTCGTATTAACGTAGCTTCTGTAGACGCACCAAATTCGAAACTAACCACTGATGACGAATATACTATATTATTATAATAACGTTCAGGGCTTTGATAATGTGCATTCAAATAGATAGGTATATATACTGTGTACAGGTACCTACACGAAAGTCGAAATTACGTTTCACTTATTTGTTGCGTTTATCGCGATGCTCACGAAACACGACGTGCATATCATAACAATAATATGATACGTGTTTAAAAGTGCGGAATCGAACCGTTCGGCGATAATACCAGTGTTTGCGTAAAATATCCCATTAAACCGAACGAGTAAAACGGTAAATACAACGATTACGTTACAATAAACGCTCGGTGTACACGGCTCTGCGAAAAGTGTGAAATCGTGACAAAAAGATAAATGTAAAACAAAATACTTCAAAGTAACAGCTACATGCGCGTTACGGGAACGTATTCCATTATTAAATTGACAGATTCAAACTCGCGGCGTTCGTTATTGCGGCACTATGAAAATAGAGCTACACAAAATATCAAAGACGTAATAGATTTATAATAATAATTGAATAAAAAAAAGACGTTTGAAAGTAAATGATATATTTTGCTTACTAAAACACTGTTATATGTGTTTAACACTGTTACATTTTGCTTACTACAACCCATATAATAGTGTTTTAGTAAGTAAACATTATAATTGTAGCTTATAGATTTTTTGAAAAGCTCATGACATTATAATATGATGATGCGCGTTATTATGATTTGAAATTGCAAATCCCTATAGAACGTTATTTGGAAAAAATTAGTAGATGGATGAAAAATGAACACTGAAATAGAAGTAAGATGGTAAAGTTCCCCCTCCCCCTCATCGATCACAGTTAAATTACAAAATTATACGACATAAATTAAATATATTATATAATCTCGGTACAGCGGGTTTATAATTTTACAAGATAAGCGTTTATTTGAGTGCATTCACGGTGGATTGTTGATTTATGCATTTATATATTTTTATGTTTTTTTTTTTCAGTTTTATAATGCCATCAAAAAGATAAGGGGGCGAAAACGTGGTGTGAGGGCAATTATTTAGGAGTGAGAATCAAAGTTGTGGATGTCAGTTGCACGACGAGGCGTTAAGAGAGCGACTTTGGCAGTTTGGTGCGGAGGGGGCGCAGCGGGTGACAGAGGTTTTTATTGGCTTTTCTGGTGAAGATGACAAGGAACGTGGGGGGTTTGTGTTTTATAGAGTCTGTAAGGTTTATATAAATACGAGAGGAAATAATAATATACACGCGAGAGGTATTATACATATATATATATTGAAATAAAACGTTCCCGGTGTGACACGGAATTTTCCGTCGTAAAAAAAAAACAGAAATAAACACGGTATAAGAGCATAAACCGAATTAAATATTCAGGGATGCGCGCGGCTACAAAGTCGGAATTAAGGTTTTGCGAGCACGGCCGATTTTTTATGCACACGACGGCCTCGTGGTTTTTTTATTAATCCGTCCGTTGGCGCCACCATCGATCCGACCGCGAATATCGCGGGACACCTGCGATTTGATTTTACGGTTGTGTTCTCTGCGTGTCGGGGCCGCCATATTATACCGACTACCGACTACGAGGCATTAAATTTAAAAAAACAAATCACCAACGACTATTCAGAAAAAATAAAAAATCATAAACCGGGCCAACGATAACCGAACGGCAGTCTCGCCTCACGCGCGCCTTTGAATTACCGTTTGTGTGCAGTTTTTTTTTTTACGGACAAACGTCGCGCGTGGTACGTAAACTCGGCGGAAACGCGCAAGCAAGGCATATATAAATGAATGTGGGGTTGGGGGCCAGACCTGGAATTCCGCAAAACCATTTAAACGAATTCCAGGAATTGCGCACAGTCGCGTATTATATGTTGTGTTTTTCCGTTACATGTACGAAAAGACTAGCACCATACAAGTTCCCGTCCCGCTGCGAGGAGGTCATCCGAATGTTTTCTTTTTCAGATTTCCTTTTACGAAGACAATTTTTTTTCCGGACTCGTCTCGTTCATTTTTTTCTTTCTCGTCTTTTGTCCAACCGAACTATTGCGTTTTACTTTATGTGGATGGTTTTTAATTTAAAACGAAATTAGACAACATGAACGCCACAGTACTTATTTATCCCGACGAATGCGTGTATTATGATTTGTGTTGCCAGTACATAGTTATCGTACTATAACTGACAGACTTGCCTAAATACTTCAAATATATTATACATCTGCAGTTGCACACATTTATTAAATCCAACCATTATAATTTATACTTCCATAATGAACTCCTCTATTTGTATGTTTTTTTTTATAATATACAATCAAAAAACACCAGCTCGGAAATACTGAAAATAGTGATTAAAGAATTTAAATTAATCGGTTTTCAGTTTTTCTTGTAATACAAAAAATATTTTTAATTTTTCAACCCATTTTTATTATTTCACTCAATACGCCGGTAAGTACTCGTTATAGAAACATGCAGGGTTTGTATAAAAGAAAATAATCGATTTACGTAATAACCCTAGGCATAATAATATCACAAACGTTTAATGTACACTATTGATCACTTTTAACTTTCCATGATTTAATAAGGATGATGATCTCATGTACATTAAATATGAATGTTTTGTGGTAACGTAACGTTATAAGATTTTATCTACCTAACGAATACAACACAATATTACATTATGTTACATTATGTTACATTATGCCAGCCGAGTCTTAAAAATTAAGGATATGAATGAAAACAGACCGATTTTCCGTGTTGTACATTTATTATCGTGTAAGATATTTTAATGAAAAGGGATGCACAGAATATCAAGAGTTCGGGAAAACATATCTAGTTGAATTCTTGAGAAGTTTTAGAACAAATCAGTTACAGCTGCAGCGTCAATATAGAAAACGATTGTCGAATACACGTAATTTCCACATAATAATTAACCATTTAAGTCGTAGTCACTAAAGAATAGCGTATCTGCCTTTATTATGCGTATATTATGTATAACACGTACAACAGTGACGACGACACTACAACGACAACAATAACAACAACAAAGACAACAGCAGCAACGGACAATGACAACAATTTATTGATCGCCAGAAAAAAATACAAACGTAAAATAACACGTTGAACGCTTCGTCGACGATCTTATATATAACCCATTGGCAATAGGGTTATATAAGGGTACTAAAACACTTTCCCGAAATCGACTGAAATCCATCCAAAAGCATTTCTTCCAATCGTTTTCTATACTTTAGTTTACGTTTATTTTTAGTCTAAGTACGTTTGCTTTTTTTTCTTCTTCGGGTAAAACGATCTGCGTTTTTTTGTATTTTATCGTTACAATTTCATTTAGTGACTCTCAATAATGTTATAGGTACCTACGATGCGAGACCTACGGTAGCTAAAGCAAACCGGACGATAGATATCGTGAACCTCCACCCGCGGAGCCCACCTTCCGTCTTTTTCACTATTACCATCCATCCATAGGGTCGAATAATAATTATCATCCCCTTTATCAAGCTGTCGTAGTGTACCAAAATAAGTGCCCCCCCACCCACCCATCAGTTCGATCCTTTCGCGTGTCCGCGTACCGAAAGTTTTCTAGCACACGCGCCTCTAATACTGTAAGTAGGGGCTTTTCAAACAGTCGGCACACATTATTATTATAAACAAATTTGTAAAAAGGTAAGTATAATGACAAATCCATATAACAAAATATAGTATGGATAATGGAATCAGTGTTTATATAAATGTGCATTTATCAAAGTATTCGTGCGATATTTTGTTTGAATAATATACAATGTACTTAACATAATATTATACTAATTATGTTTGAATACCTTTAAACCGTAAACTATAGTCGTACAAAGTTTCCGTTAAATGTACCCCAACATTTACACACAGTGGGAATAAATAACAATATTATAGACAAAGAGACAGATAATGTACAATTGATAGCTCGAATTTTATAAACTATATTATAGATAATAAATTATATTATACATTAAAGCAGTAAAAATAAATGCTTTAATTTCATTGTAATATCGTTAAATATATTTATGTAAATACTTTCTTGATATAAAACGCTTACTAAAATAAAAATAAACCAATAGTTAAATTAAATTATAAGATTTTGAATTTAAAAAAATTCTTTTTCTCTTGTTTTGCATTCCTTCCGGTTTACCGTAATACCGCATATAAAATCTAATAAAATAAGTGAATAATATTCTTGCAATCATGGTTATAGCAATTGAATATTGTCTTTGTAATAAACATTTTCACTTTCCATAATAATAGAGAAATTTCAAGGAAAAAACAATATGACGTGGTAAATTATACTACCTCGCTATATTTTTTTCATTCTTTTACTTTTGTAATAATAATTAGTTTTAACTTTTAAGTAAACATTATGGACGAATACATAAAACTAAGAAATAGGAAATTACGAGAATCTTTGTGGTACCTTTTGCAACCCTATCAAATATCTTTCGTTCACCAATTACCACTAATTGATAGTATATAGTATAATTAATTTCCCCAGGTTACCAATTATAATTAATAATATTATGAATCCACTGTGTATTATATTTACTTGGATAATTAGCGGTGAGAGAAATCACCTTAAATCATTCAATTATTGTTACGAATTTACGCGTCTTATTGAATTTTAAAATAAACGTTCTTGTGGATTTTACAATTAGTGAATTATGTACAGTTCAATTTTGATATAACATATTACATTAAATTAATAGTTTTTCTTAAAAATAAATACATTTATACTGTTATGATAACTTACTGTCATAATATTGTACAAATGATGTATTTGGGAAAATTTGAAATTTAATGAAAATTGGAAAAGAGTCAAATGATAATATTTGTGAAAGGAATGGACGAATATGACGGTTTCCTCATTACCTATTTATATTTAACTGGACGAGCCTTATTTGTGGTATAACTTTTCCTGTATGTAGGTCAAATAAACGTTTAAATTTTCAGAAGCACTCCCATTTACCACCCTTTTATTATAGATGATATAATCGCAGGCCTTAAGTTTTGAGCCAACTGTTCATAAGTCATGACTACATCAACACGATAACGTATTTTGCTTTTATATATTATATTCTATTTGATTTGCAAATTTAGTAGGTGTACACGTGTATAACTTTCGATGACTGTTAATTAGGAATTTGGTTTTATAATAAACCTTTATAATAATTCCATTATTATTATTATTGAAAATATGTTCACTGATATAACCTATCTACATAATATGGTTGTATTTAGTATATATTCACTGAACGATTAAATAAAAATTGATTATCATATCAACATAATGAACTGAAATTATTGTGATTCAATTCATAATATTATTACATTGAAACTATTCAATCGTTTTACGCGAAAAGTAATATCTACTGGAAAAATCTAATTAAATACGTATGAATGAATCACATTGACAACAAAAAGAAAACAAATATTTTTTTTTATCTAATAAGATTACGTTTTACGGTAGACTCCAAATTGCAATTATATCATGAAATGTCATTGAGATATTGCAAAAAGTCTGTATTGTCTGCAAATGACGTTAAATTGACATAATTCAATTTATTTTTTGGAATGAAATGATACTTGCAGCTGTCGTCATTCGAACCTCACTGCCTTTGTCCCTCTCTCTCACTTTCTCTCTTTTCCTATACAAATATATCCGTAAATATATATAGATAGATCGATGGATAGATATCTTTTTGGTAAGAAGGGTGCATTTTGTATTTCGCTTCCACGAAACAGTATTTTTTCTCCTGAATATATACAACGTTCCCAAGGAGTTTTGACAACTAAAAGTGTGTCCGGTGCGGACGATAGATAACATTTAATGAAATACCGAAAATACAATGAAATACTTTTGACGTCATTTTTTCTCGTTACGCTTTCCAGACAAAAAAATACTGTATCCGTAAGCAAATCTACGCGACATATACATCATTTTTTGGCAGTGTACACAACGTACGTAAACATGACGTCCGGTAGGACTCAACGCGGAACCGTTGTCAAAAAAAAAATAAAAAAAAAAAACGATCGGTGTGCCAACGGAAACAAGTGCACACAAACCCGTATATTTTAAACACCGAGGTCACAATAAAAACTTCACGTCCGATCCAGAGGCGTGCTCCCTTCCGGGAAATTCGTTTGAAAAGTTTTACGAAACAACAATGACGATTTGGAGAAGTAAGCAGCACCGCAACGATGCGACAAGCCGGAGGCCGATGGCTTTGCTAATATACAGCGTCACGGGAACACTGTACTGCTGCAGCAAGAAATATCGTATTATTCCGTGCCGTCGGTCTGCTGTTTTTACGGCTCCAGGCGCGCACGGCAAGTAATAATTATTAAATATCAAAATGAAAAAAAAAACGTTATTAAATATACAATCGGTGAAAGTAATATCTGACGAAGATATCCGGCAAAATCCATATAATACACGTATATAGAGGTATAGATATCCACGCACCGCGGGTGAAAAACGATTACCGATTTTTCAACCGGGATTAAAATAAGTAATGGTTTCGGCAGCGGGGCAACGCCCACATTACGACTCGGGCGAAATTGAGTTTAAGCATGCACACGAAATAATATTGACCCCCCCCCCTTCCCCCACACCACCGCCAGACCACAGACGACGCCGCTTCTGCTAACTGAGTTCTCGGTAAAGAAACGGCCGCTCCCGAGCTTATTGACGTTTTCAACACACACATTATTTATACACCCTTAAAAACCACCGTACATCACAATATATCGGTTTGCGTTTTCTCGCCCTCCGTCACGCCGGGTCCGAATGTAGCATTCTTGGTGACTGTACACATGACTGTCCCATTCTTCTTCTCCTCATCTCTCCCACACACCGCATGTGTATTGTGTATTAAACAAAACAATACGTACATTCTCAACATCTAGGATAGTTAGATTTTTTTCTCTATCCATCAGCGGCACAGCAGTTGGCGGCGTTCGAAAACGGCACGACGCACGCAAATTTATTATGTTCGTACAACACACGACGATCGTAACGACGCAATAAAATATAGCTTTTGTTTGCACTCAATCGATGTCAGTTTAACATATTAATACGATATCATATAATATTATTTTATTATTATAATATGGACGGGGATGACGTTTAACCTCCTTGTGCCTACGCATCCGACGGGCTCGTTTTAAATTGGACGGTCGTTACGCGAGTTTTTATCAACAAGAAACGTTTCGGCACGGCAACGATTCTTTTAAATTATTCACGTGCACGGCTACCGTAACAGAATATTTAAACAGGCTTCAGCTTTTATAAATAATTCAAAATGTGCGAACGAAAGTATCCTGCAGAGTACTCGTCGTAACCAACGCGTATATAACTTCGGGTATGACGACTTAGGCGGCGAACACGATATTCGCATATACCATATTATATGTACCTGGGTATATCATTGCAGCGTGTCGGAAGTAATAAACATTTATAAATGGCGAGCGGCGAGCGAACACGCATTAAACGATAGACGCGGTTTGACGATATTTCATTGCAGTAATTATTATGCGTTAATAACAATAACTATACCACGATCGCGGTGAAGTTACTTACACTACCTAGGTAGTTACACTCCACCGGTATACCGCACGTTTCCGTTTAATCGAACCGACCGGTCGTTTGGACGGTCTCGCCCGTGTAAATATATTATACATAGGTATATTGTATATAGTCTTATCGTTCGTATAATAGCAGCGCGTGCTCCTTGTTATTGCACCCAACGACGTCTTAGCGCGCAAATATTTGGCCGCACGTTTATCTCGACTAACCATCCTCTGCGGGACGTATATAGACGAGAAACCGACCGCGGTAATCGCCGTTTAATACGTAATATTATAATATATGACGCCACGATGTGTACATAAATCTACATTGACTGCTGTAGTGGAGGTAATGCTATAAAGTTATAGTGACCGGCGACCGGTCCAGTTCGGTTTAAACGGACGCAGGTCGACAAATCATATAAATTCGACGGTGTGATATTGTTATAATAATTACTATGCGTCTGTTATACGCCACAGGATTGTTAAACGCCGACTAAACCGAAAAGATTTCGGTATTATATTACAGCAGCCGGTGGTATCGTCGCGAGCCGTAATATGTTTAATAATAATAGCAATAATAATATATGATGCAATGACATTCCGATTTATTGTTATCTGATAATTTAAAGGAAAAGCGTGGCAAGGCGTATGAGCGGCTAAAAAAAAAAATGAGAGAAAAACCTTTACCTCGCGTTTATATACAGCAAACGCGGAAATGGGATTTTCCGGTAATTTCGCCGTTCATATTACGCGGTTGGCAATTTTCCACGAATTTGATGGCATAACGGGCCGAGCCCCTCGCGCGTCTTGTCCCGTTGCCAAATGTAATCCGCCGGCAAGAGCAGCGGCGGGGCGGCTACAGCTGCCTCTCTCGTTCCATCTCTGTCCTCTCCCACGGGCCGTAAATCGTTTTGGCCCGATGTCTCTGTGATCTTTGTCTCCGCTCGCACGGGAAAACCCGACTGTGGCTCATACAACCCGCGACCCACACCACCGAGCACATCTTATTCTCCGACCACGCCCAACCCTGTGCTGTAGCCTCCCCACGTGCCCCGATGAGATGAGTGCACCCGTTCGTCCAACAGCGCCCCATTTCTTATAATGTTATGTAATATAACCTCCCTATATGTGTATCGTGCGTATATAATAATATTATATTATATAATATAAATGCACAATTTCATTTCCGACACTGCACACGCTTTATACTCACACACCCCCGCCCGGAGAAGTATAAACGGTATGATATTATGTTGAATTCGTTGTATTTATTATTATTTTTTTTTTTCTTTAATATATTTCCGCGCGAGAGTATCGTCTCATCCGGCGACGATTCTATACGCCTTTGAGTAGAAATGTACGCGATACAAACGACCGTGCAGTGCACCGATACGCTCCGCTCGTCACGACTCGAGCACGACATAATATTAAAATATTTGATTATTATATGCATAATAGTATAATATTATATACACGCCATATTTTCATGTAGTTGCCGGTTAGTCTGCGCTATTAAAATAACATCCCGGGCGTGAAATTCCGTTGTATCGACGAGCACCAAAGATATTCGGTCCGTACTATATTGTGTATAAATACATAGGTACATAGTGTCGATGATGACGTCAAACCGTCAATAGCGGTGGATGTAAATCGAACTCGGAGAACGTCGGCGCGGGCTAGTGGTGGTGGTGGTGCCCGCGATGTGTATAAGTACACACAACAATACAGTGGAATGGATTACGCGTATAAACATCTGTCAATTTCTCCCATTGGCCAAATGGTTTTTCCGTGTACCTATCGTTCGGCTGTTACTTTCGACTATACTATATGTATGTATTATGTCGCACGGAGGACGAGGACCACTCTGCGCAAACACGGCGGCTGTACCGCCCGGGCGCGTGTCTTTAGTGCGTAATGCGCGTTATCGCCGGGCTGTAATATAGGCGAAATTTTGTGTAATACTCTTGTAGTAGTAGGTACGAGGGGTGTTGGGGTGGTTGTGTGCCAAGGTAATCATCACCAAAATCGTATTTTATGTATAATATTATGTATAGCTGTATAATAATAAGTGTATAAACGAATAAAAAAAGCAGGCGTCCGATAGTGCGTAATTTTGCGCGTGAATCTCGTAGGTATTAGCTATGTGAAAGAGATGATCATAAAATGGGCACCTACATAAAATATGGTTTTAGTAGCCGTCATCCACGTGAAATCGTTCAACGGACGTCATGTTCGAGACTGTCCTCGGTGTGGTAATTCACCAGGAATGAGCGATGACAGTATGATTAACAAAATGTATACTTAATATAAATATTATCATGGTATAAACATAGTCATCATGGTCAAATATAGGCAGGTACATGAGATACGTGAACACCGGAAGACGTTTCCCAATAGTGACCCAACCGGATTGTGTGAATAATAACGGCTGGGGCTATATCTGCATAATATTATTGTACGATGGACGGGGAAAAAAATGATTATGACCTGTATAATATATAATATTATGAGTTATAGGCTCGTCAGTCTCGTGTGCGAAAATAAAATAATTATTATTATAGTAAATTACATGTATATAATATTACAGTCGGGAGTGCGCGCGTATTGTACACGTACAACGAGGTCGTGATTTATCTACGGTCCCCAGCTATATATATATATACATAATATGTATACCTACGCGGCACACACGCGAGTGGAGGTACCCTCGTTGAAGGTATATATCTACCGTTTTCCCTAACGGCCGCAAATCCATTTGACCAGAAAAGCGGTGTGCGCGGTATTAGTTATAAGGGACGATGGTTTTCGGCGTCCAGACGAGCAATGAGGGGGTGGACCGTAAAGGGGTAGGGGCCGAGCAGCTGCTAAGCCGTTGCGCCGAAAACGCACAAAACACACGAGTGCGTAAAAAATAACCAGAATACACAAGAGCTCGCGCCCGGGCGATTCTAAATAATGGCTTTAGGTTTGTTTCTTTTATTATTATTACTATCACTATTATTATTATTATTATTTCGTTTCGCCGCTCCCACACATTTGTTTTGTTATGTGTTCGACCCGTTATATTTTCTTTCTCCCTCTCTGTTGCCCATGTGTCCGAGACAAAAGTATTGCGCGTAATATCGAAAAATGACGATTTCGCAATACTTTTTTCGTATTTGTTTCGGTCTTCTCGTAAGCGTTTCTGTCGCGTGCGGAAGGCCGAAGGACGACGATATTATTGAATAAAACGAAAGAAAACGAAAATTAAACTGGACCCACAGATAAGGGAGTGGGAAGGGTGTATGAAAAATAGAAAAACAACCGTACATAATATGAGGACGACACATCGGAAAATAGAAAAAAAAGTAATATAAACGGATTTAGGAACACACGTCACCGCGGCTGACGGAGAGGATGTCTATGTGTGTGTGTGTGTGTGCCATGTTATAACGATCCCGCGTTGTGTCAACACTCAACAACCTCTAATGGACTAATGCATGTGTGTTTGTGAGTGTGAGTGTGTGCGTGTGTGTGTGTGTGCTTGCATACGAATACGCTTTTCGTCATATCTGTGAAAACAAGAAGCGTATGTGATAATGGAGAACGCGTGTTCCAAAACAGAGTAGTTTCGGTCTTCTGTGTGTGTGTGTGAACGCGCCTCTGTATACAGTGCGTACGTTCTGTCACAACCGCCGACGGATTTCGACACGCACACACACACACACGCACACACACACACACGCACACACACACTAAAGCACTCGCACACACATACACATTTTACCGCCACAGCCGGTGATGGGTTTCCATTGTGTTTAATTGTTATTAACGCACACACGCAGTCAGACGGTTATCTCTAAAAAACAGGCGGCTAAAAAAGGCAATTCCACCTATACTATTCAAGACAACGACGACTCGTATGGCGGGTCGCGCGCGAGTATTTGAATAGCGACGGCACACTCTCTATTATATGCACGCACGCGCGACGTAATTAGCTAAATATTTCCACAAACTCTTTGCTCGGATATTATTATAATAGTGTGTAATAATATTATGTGCGCGCGTTGTTCAAACAATGCAAATACGACGTACACATTAATTAAATTCGTCTGCACCGTTGGACTTTGGACTCGGAGAAAAAAAAACAAATAAAAACAAACTTCACCGAGTCTTGTCTGGAATAAATAAGTAGAATGAATTAAAGTATATATATATAATATATATGAAAAAAATAAGACTAAGTACCTACCGCCGGAATGGTGAACTTTATTTCTGGTGTAGTGGGATGAAGTAAAAAGAAAAAAAAAAGAAAAAGAAAAAGAAATTAAGTAATAATGGCCAAAAAGTATATAAATTAAAGAGCCGAAAATGAAATTATCGCAGCTGGGGGTTTCTCTGGGCAGGGGTGTGTGTAGATAGCTGCTATTTATTTGCCACCACCGCTCTAACCTAATTAAAACAATTTCTTGGCGGTGATTTTCTTTTTCTCTCTTTCACTATATTACTACTATCTCCCTTTGCGGGACTTAACGTGTTTTATCAAACTGGCCGTTCGCCCGAACTTTTTCCCGAACGTCACGTGATTATTGGCGATAAGGACTATTTACAACATGATTTATATTATGGAACGCACAATGCAATACCGCTGGTCTTCCGCAAAACGAAACAAATGTATTAGTTTCAAAACGAAATAATCATATTAATTAATATTGGTTGATCTCTGTGCGAAATGTCATTTAACTATGGGTAGGTACGCTTAATAGTTATTATGTCCGCGACCAATCGAAATGTTCCATCAAATACAATAATAGTATAATAATATATTAATCAACATAAAATTAATGCGCTTGTTTTGGAAACTATATAATAATTTGACATGTCCATTCGTAATATACGTACGCGTGGTTATACGGAGGTATGCATTATTATCAAATACGAAGTGTCCTGCGCTATTGTTGTATTTGTTGTATTGATTTATCGAAAATTACCAAATTTCATAATACTTGGGGTCTGCTCTGAACACGAACCACGTCTATTATATTGTTATATTAAACATTAAAGTGGAATGATATTATCGGAAATATATTATATTATTAAGTCAATCGCGATGACGAATCGTGGATTTATCCTAAAGTATTTGCAGAATTTTGAGATCTCAACGACCAACAACTATAAAATTTGGGGTATTTGAGCATAATCACCTTTCATCGTATTTCGTCGGTGCGACATCACATTAAACATTCTTCGTATTGAGTAAAAACATGATGACATATATTATATTATAAATTATAATATCGGAAGCGTCAATTTCATCGAATGGAGGACGCCCGAAATGTACGCGTTCGCTTTATAATCGTTATAATCTTTGAATAAAAGCAGACTTTTTTGTTGTTGTTGATAATAGCCGATTGAAAATGTCTCTAGCAGTAATATAACGACTCATCACGTGTTCGCGGAAATTAGGTTTATTCAGTTCTTCGATAATATATTTTGCCCACGCCATCGGCAAATATGATATTAATATGTCACCGCGTTTGGTATTCGCTCGCTGTACTTTTGCGTCACGCCGATTTCGGCGAAAACGGGTCCAAAAACAATCTTTTTGAAGTACGAAATAATATCATTAATATTACAATATAACATTATATTAAAAGCTCGGCGGGGCGCGGGTTAAGGTGGACTGCACCGGACAACGATATTTTAGATATTATGTATTTATTATTCGTCTCGTACGGGTTATAATAATAATAATAATAATTGTATACGGTCATCGACCTGCAGCACCCCGCGCGACACGGCCAACCTGAGGCGCCTACAGCGGTTTCAACTGTGTTGTCGTATTGACATTGGACAAAAGCGCAAAGGAATATTATAATACGCTGTAAACTCTTGTCGTTTTGTTCGCCCACGTGAAATTATCCGGCAACTATTTCGTTGTTTGACTTTCTCCTTGTTGTTCTCTCCGCGATTTTGAGGTTATTAGCAGCAGCAGCAGCAGGGACTTTTCCTCTCCTCTCCCGTGAGGCGATCGACGCGAGGGTGCAGGACCGAGGATTGTGAGCGATGGGGTCGGTAAACCGGTGGTAGACGAGAAACATTAATAAGTAGCAGCGGGTGTGCCCCTTGTGTGTGACGTACGCCTCGGTAGACTATAGGCGATATTTATGTGCCCGCTGCCCGGTATTAATTGTGTACATATTATATATATGAATAGGAGGTAAGTATAGTCGCGATATAAACGAATTCTTTTCCATCCCCACATCAACCTCCCCTATACCTACCACCCCACCACCCCTAATTGCCCCACTCCAACATTACGTTTCATTAAATTTCATTAACGACCTTACAGCACGCGTATATATATATTATTATATAAGATTTCGTACGACTTATTGCCCCGGCGGCCAAACGTGGACAGTGTATATAATACTTCATATATATATATATATATATATATTAAACTTAATACATACGCGTACAACCGAACAGTCAACAATGCGAAATCCCGTATACTGCAGATATATAGAGAAAAACAATTAATTCCACGCCATCGCCAATAGGACCCCACCACGCCGCCACAACTATATAATAATCACGCGCGTCGTAAAATTTCGTACATGTCGTTGTTATTATTATTATTATTATTGTTGTTCTGGTTTTCGTAAACTACCTATATTTAGTATATACGTATAGACCACAGCTAACCGCAGTTATAATATGTGAAATGACAATAATAATGACTCTTTCGAAAAACAAATATATTGCCGAAAATTAAACCTATGGTATATATATAGGTAAGCACGCCTCTATTGGTACGTGATGGTCGTTATACGCTTATATAATATATTATAAATACCAGCACATACTTGTAAGTCGCGATAAGCGTCACGCGATCCATAACCGACATGACTTTTGAACTTGGAAAATACAATGCCTATATAATAATTATAGTTTGTTGTTTTCCTTAACTGCTTTGAAAACTGATCAACTTATTAATTACACTACTTGTGATATTTGTTCAAACAAAATATTTTATGAGGTATGAAATCAGTGACATTTTTCTACAAAAATGTAACATTTAAAATAACGTATACAATAATGTTCTAGTGACAAAATTGATCATGTATTTATATATATTAAATAAAATATATATAAAAAAAATATTATAATATTAGAAATTAACACTTTTTAGACGACCTACAATCATACTACATTGAACGATTTGAGTCTGCATCGCGATGCGGCGAGAGAAAGTAGAAAATGTAATAAAAAGTTGTTCAATACAGAAAAAATGTTTTCCGATTCTTTCCCACAACACGTCAATCTGTTACGAAAACAAAAGTACCAAATAAATACGATGATAAAAATAAATACCTACGAAGGAATTCAAATAATCAATTTATTTGTGCAAAAAAGATAACATTCACGACAACTATATCCTGTTTTATTGTTATTTTATTTTTAAACACTAAAAATAAAATGGCTTATTAACAATTCATAAGGTTTTAAACCTTTTGAAACCGTAAAGTCTTGGTGATTATTTATTATTTACATTTCAAGTGGTAAATTATGTTCAAGTCTTATATTTATACACTGTAACTAAAGTTTTAACGTATAAAGAACAATATAAATATTAAATATTAACAAATAAAAGTTTGTATCATTAGAAACAAATGAACACCTTGATTTATTAAAACAAATTTCCAAATTTAAACAAAAATGTCTATTAAAATAATTATTAACTGTAAAATGTGTTAAAATAATATAATATTGTTGATAATAATAAATAATTTTATTAAAATAATTCGAATTATTCGTGTATATTTTAAATTTAAATTATTATAAAGTAGAGATTGTATCGTAATTATTGCGTTTTCGAGTCACTAACGAGGCAAGGCAGACTCCATTAAGTGTGGATAATTAACTTTGGTGTAAACGAATCAATTAAAATGTTTGTTCACACTAACAAAATTGCATGATTAAATCATACTAAACACGTCTTTATAAAATTATATTTAATGTATAAAATATTGCACGAAGGCATTCGATAATCGACGTACACTTTCTCGGAAAAGCTAACGAACTATATAAAAAAAACCTTTTCAAGCGTAAAATTCATCCTAACTACTATATTCATATTTCATAGGGCATAAAATAATATTCATATTGTTATAATACAATTTATACTGGAATTCTGTGTCACCGTATACCAACAGACGAATAGTTAGCCTAACCTAACCAAGAATATTTTTCGGATTATATTCATCAAAATTGGTAAAATATGATTTTTTTTATGCGATGAGCTTGATTATTTACAGTTCTCAATTTTCTTAAAAAAAAAAAAAAAAAAAACAACAAACAAACAAATAAATTGCTTGATGGCAGCAAAGATTGGAGGGCACAAGCACTCTTTTTTCATTTACCGATAACCAAAAAAACTGTGAAACACTCAACGTACGTGGTGGGTAAGAAAGTCGGTATAAGGACGGCAGCGGTCTATGTGTTAGGTGCAACGGAAAGTGTGCCAGTAGGGAAGGGGCGACCGATGGAGATATTAATCACGGAAACAACACTGGTCGCCCGTCGAAATATCTGTCGGGTATACATCGAGGATCGAGGATTGATTAATGGGCGCGGAATACGAAAATCTTTCGCGTTTTGTATGCCTGGCCCAGACGTAGCCTGTCAAATTATCGTCGAGGGCTTCCTTTTTGCAGTTGAAACGACGCTTTGTGTATAAGACAATCGTTTTCAATCGTTGCCCTTTCGTCTGCTCCGATAGTCCGATGTGCATTTATCTTATTTTTTCGTCTCCGCACCGGGCGATCCAAGCGTCGCCCCCCCCCTCCCACCCCTTACTGCTTGCAACCGCCACTACCGCCCCACCGTATCAATACCTCACCCCACCCACCGTCACTTTTAAAACCCGCCCGTCGTACCTTTAACAGAATGAATTACGGATATTTCACTCGGATATATAAAAAGGACAAGAATAGAGAAAATAAGGAGAAGAAAAAAACATAAATCTCTGATAGATAATTGATCTGCGGGGTTGGGAAAGGTTTACGGTGCACTTGCCGTGTAATATAAAATACGGACTGAACGAGCTCGGGGTCTTGTTGAACAAATTTATGTTGAAAAGGCCACTCCATTTTAATCTACTATAAATCCACCCCTCTCACACGTACGCGGTGCAAATACACGCGTAGGTACAATAGTATGTACAGCAAATTAATATTGTCACTGCCACAAGTCAACTGTAAGTAACCGTGATTGTTCGTTCGACGATGCTAATTGACAAATTTAATTAGTATAAATAAATTATGTCGATTCGATCAATAATTAATATATGATGATACAGTTTATAGTTTATACTCGATGATCTGAAATTATGTTTTCACAGACAATACCTACTTGTTTTGTTATAATCAAATACAAATCACTTAGAATTTATATTATATATCACTGAATAATTAATAAAAACGTAAAAACGTAAAAACTATGCAGTGTAAAATAGCCTAAACAAGCCTTTAAACAACAAAACGAAAACTGTTAAACAAACAGACGATTTATTCAAAATGTCAAACTGTATTAACTAACTACGACTGCATTTCATTACAGAGCTCCATTATTCTATATTTTGTAGGTATAAGTTCAGTCCACAATTCAAAAATTATTAAAATATTTATAATTATAATGTCCCACGTTTTTAAAATACATTAATGCAAGTGTATTCGGTATAAAATTACGAAGTACAAACACTGATATATGGAAAAAACTATCTGACTAATAATATAGGTAGGTAAGAAATTATAATATATAACCTAGATATGCTTGAAATTATTTTTTAAATACGTACATTTAGGTTTTTAGAAATATTGAATTTAGTTATAAAAGTTATGGAACCCTTGTGTATCGCATGGGAATAAATCACTGTAATAACTGCCCAAAAAAATTATGACTATCAATCGGACGAAAATATCATGGAACAACATTTTAGACATCTGCAGTATTTAGTAGCTAAAATACGATGTTGTTTTCTGCTTTAACTCCCGGGCGACAAGCGGTCAATATGCTCTATCGCTGTTAAACTACACAAAACTATTGAAACTATTACGTTGGCGAGTCACAAAACAAAAAACAAAGCGGTTGAACCTGCATGGGCGCCCATATTGCACAATACGAATTTCTAGAATTTCCTAATTTCGTCCGTTGTTTATCATAAAATGATATATCCAATAAATGTACATATTACTTATATTATTATGTGACATAAAATATATTACTATCGTATACCTACGTATTAATATATCATGTGTCTACGGGTTTGTTATCGCGTTAGGTTCGCTTATAAACGTACCCAAGTAAAAGAGGTAGTTGCCTCGTATTTTGTGTTATTATATTACGCGTAGAGTACCTAACTAATTTTTTTATCATGGCAATATCATAAAAAATAGAAGGGATTTGAAAAAAAAATCTTATACTAAAAACAAATAATGATAAGTGGATGATAGAGAAAATTTAAAATGTTATGTCGCTAAACGCTCGGGATTCGGGAAACAAAACAGAAGTAACAACCCATTTTTCCACCTTTTACTCTCTATTCCACCAATGCACTTTTCCAGCATCGGCGGCAGGAAACGAGGAGGTGTTTCCCGTAAAAAGAAATTCAGCACAACCCTCCAGCACCGCTGTAGGGTATACGCACTCTGTGTATATCTAACGTGTATATACGCACACACACACCGTATCGATTCCTATGGTTTTTACCAAAAGCGACCGATGCTTTAGGGGTGTGCACACCACCTTCTCTCTATCACCCACCACGACTGTTTCTCTTTCTACCACAGTACAGTTTATGGTTCGGGAAAAGCGAAGGAGAACGGTGGTTAAGGCGGCAGTGGTGGAAGCGAAACGTAGACCCCGGCCCCGTTGACAGCGGAAGACTAATGACCGGCCCGGGCCGTATCGCCCTCGCCGACGTTTTGCCATCGCGCGGATTGTCCCTCTAGCCACGCTATATATTATATTGTTTATATACGTATACAGTGTCTTTTATATTAAAAAAATAAAAATGCATTTATATTATATTATTATTATTATTACTACTTATTATATCCGTTGCGTGCATTATGTTTATTGTTATTTTTCGTGTGACTATTATATTATTTCGCTCAAAACTTTTTTGGTCATCCCACGTAGCAATTTTTTATATTAATTTAATTTCGCTCCACAAACACATTTCTGTCGGTTATGAAAAAATTATTATCATCATCATCATCCAAAAGGAGAAGCGACCAGACCGTCATAGTAATATAAACGTCGTATACAGATATTATCATAATAGATACCCATTTAAAACTTGGATGTTTTAATAATAATAATAATAACCATAATGATTTACGATAAACGAAAAAAAACCATAAAGAAAACATGTCACGGTCGTGTTATTAGACATAAAAACGTCGTTTCGTGCCAGAATAATTAAAAGCCTCCTATCGGGGTAAGTGTGTATTCGAACTAATACGACGGTACGAGATTAAGGAGGGGACGAGCTAATTTTCCGGAGTGAAGCACCGAGATGGTTTAATCCCGAAAACAGGGCCGAAATTAAACCTTAAATCTAGCCAAATCTCGGTGAGTTTCTTAAGTATTTCCCCTCCCACCCAACACTATCTCACTCACTCACTCACTCATTCACCGTTTCTCTCCCTTTTTTTTAAATCCTTCCTGCGTTTTCACTTACACAAATCTTCGTTTTCGTATTTACGATCCGCAGATGAAAACGAATAGTGGAAATGGAAAAGTACTCATTCCAATTAAATGCGAAGCGCACTGCAACTGCCAACAAAATCCATTCACACACGCAGCATAGGTACAATCACTTATATACTTATCAGTGTGCTTTTCCTCAACTCAGGTATACAATATACATAGCTTGAAAAAAAATCGAAACCATTTAAATTCATATATTAATAATATATCGCACACATAAATATTTTTTTTGCGTTTTAAAATTCACCTTTATTATTTTGTAATATCTATAAATATAAACATAAAAAATAAGAAGAAAATAAAAAATATTTACTGGAAAAAATATAGATACAGAAGTGTTGAGAATTAAATTGGCTCAGGATGAGAAGATAATAACCAACGCACCCTAAGAATTATACGGCCCCGAGAATATTGCTTTTTCCTTAAAAAGGCCATTAACTCCGATCGAGTTCCTTTTCTTTCAATCAGTAATTTATCGCCGACACACCCGGGCCACTACGTTTTCATCCCAAGAGCCCGCGCCAAAATGTATAATCAACATAATTTATAGAGAATCACAAAAAGAAAGAGAAGAAATACTCATAATTTTCCATTCTTTCACGGAAAAAATAACGTTTAAGGAACTTAAAAATTGATACACGAACAAATAAAAGGCAGTAAAAAAGTTCTCATAATTTTCACAAGGGGAAATTGTGTTTAAAAAATCAGATCAAATCAAAAGATTTTAGCTGATATTGAATAAATTGAATTTGTTTTAAACAACTTATTGTCGGCTGAGCTTAAAGTTATAAGAGAAGGGTGATTTTCAATAAGTCAAAACTTTAAATCAAATGGTAAAGGAAAATGAACAAATACTTTTAAGAAAACAACATTGAAGTTTAAATTGACATTTTTTTACATATCGAGAGTTGACTAAGTTAGTTTATAGAAACAGTCGATATCATATTTCCTAGCTTTTCAAACGGGGAATAAAGAAAACTTAAAAAACACACATACGTTTCATATTATTGCATATTAATTACAAAATACGTTTCCGACACCGATAGTTTCAATTTCAAACCTAATCAATTTCTAAATAATATGACTTTTCGTAAAATATCATAATAAATCAACAACGGAAAAAATTAAATATCACGTCTTTAAAAGTATCTAACCTAAACGTTAAACGGTGCTTTTGGGTACATAGAATTAGGTAATAGAATTAGTCCATTACGTAGAATTTCGAATGTTTCATAGTCCAGCTAAATGAACTATGTTTATTTTTTGCTCCCAAGTTCGCTTGTACAGCACGTAATCGGTTCGTGAAAAATAGCCGGTGGACATTTTTATAAAATTAGATGCTATTTAACGTGCAGCGTTCTAACTCGGCCTTTATCAACCAGTAGACGCCCACCCCGTGAGGGTGAAAAATCTAACGTCATACACAGGGATTTTCTTCTATATTTCTATCTTTTTTCCTCTACTAGGTCTTTTATATAAAGCGATGAGCATCGCGCGCGAAGACGGCAGCCTCGTCATAATTCTTATAGGTGCTGGCGCCGCCCTAAGAGACGCTTCGTATAACATCCCTTAATAGGCATCCTTACGGCGGCTCCCCAAGTATGCTCATTATTCAACCCCAGCCTTCAAAACGGAAAATGTCGCACGCGCGAGTGTACGTGGTGTATGTGTATGTGTGTATGTGTGTGTGTGTTTGTGTGTCTGTCTGTAGGTGTATATTCGTTTTTTCTTTCCTCACCCCGCTCCAGCACTATCACACGCGATGATTCAACCTCCTCTTCTTATCCTACAGTGGCAAATATTATATTTTTTCTCTCTCACCGTATTTCTGCTCTTGTTGGCCAATAATCGGACGTGGTTGTGTAAATCTGACGATAAATCAAACGCACAACAAATTTGTCGGTAGACGTTTTTCCTTCCCATTTATTTTATTTTTTTTTGTCCAAAACCTTTGCGGTGATAAAAAAAAATCATTTCTTGGATTCCTTTCTCAAAAAACAAAATATATATATATGATCGCTTAACGGATAGCAATTTCTCTTGTCCCTACCTGCCTACATACGATATAATAATAAGAGCTGAGAAATAAACCAAACTTACCTCTGTGTCGATTTGTTTGTTTGTCGAACATTAACATCGCGTCTTCAATCTGAAACACAAACATGGATAATATTATAAATGTCTTGATGCAATCTTATACAAAACACGTGTATAACGATATTGGGAGTATTAGCATTTACAAAATTCGATAGGTTCATTACAATATATACTTTGCGTTTCAGAACGATTCCAAGCACGCAACTATAGCTGTTAAATAATATAATAAAATAATTCACAGCGGCGTAGACTGAGTAATATAATAAAGAACAAGGGTTTTTTTTGCCGTAATTCTCAACCCTATACTTATGTATGGTTATTAGTGCAATAATATTTATGAATTATATAATTTTATTCCATAATACTTCGTACAGGTGTTCAATTTTGTATAACATATTATCATCAGTTCGATTGAATTATTTTTTTAAGTTGGCGAGTTCGCCCGTGTGTTTCTGTGACTACCTGATAATGATATTGACTAAAGTAGTAGCCATTTACATAGTTGTGTGTTATACATGAAATAAACGGAAATAAACAAATCGACTACGGACTTTGTTTATTATTATTTAATATTTATCTACGAAACACAGTATACATTCAGCAGATATATATTCACGGTTCACGTTGTAAAACCCAGCGTTCTGTAAAGCATAAAATATCTTTCGTTAAAGATAATACAACTATATCAATTTATTGTCAATAGCTATTATAAAATATTAAATACGATTGATTTCCTTTTGCAATTTAATATCCATACCTTTTCCGTTTTGAATTTGGACTTACATATTTCAACAAATACGCAATGTTAGCACGTTTTAGATTGTATTTTGTATTAAATGTATACTATAGTATATATAAATGCAAAAAAATTTATATTTGTAGATGGCCAGAAACCGATTTGTGCACGACTTGACATTAAACTCGATAATATGAAGATAATACATCACTCACTAGAGAGCCGCTCACAGTAATTGGTTAATGGATGAGATCCTAAATAAGCGGTAGACAAATAAGGTTACAAAAGTGCCCCAACTAATAAATCACAGTAGCGCCGCCACTAAGTTTATAAACGAATAGGGCGAGGAGGAATGGAAAAATAAAATACAACATTTTACAAAGTTCGATGACATAAAATCATCCACATGATAATAATATAATATTATATCACGTTAAGTTTTATTTTACTCGGCGAATTACCAACCATCCGCAACAGCTTTTACAGCACTTTTATACAGCGAGGAGCGCTCTAGCAGTTCCGACTGGCAGCGGTTGTCAAGCTGTATCTATTTTCAAGAATGCTACGCAAAAAAATAATGCTTAAAAGTTTGAGGAGGCGAGAATTAAATGCCAAATAGCGCGGAGATACCATAAACATCTATATAATATATTATTATATTATATAAGAACTTTTGGCCTCCACTAAAAGGTTAAGTGAAACGAGTCAAAAACTTCCGAAAAGCCTCATGTTCGGGAGTGGTGAAGAGATAGTGGGGCAAAAAAATACATCTAACGTCGCCGCTGTAATCAAAAAGAAGAAAAAATAATAATATATATACAAGAGGAAAATGCATACAGCTCTCTGGCCTTCCGAGTGAATTCGAGTGTGCGGCATAGAATCTGTGGTGGACGATGGCGCCAAAAGTCTCTGCTGACCCGACTTTTCGGCTGAAGGGGAGAAAAAAATATAAAACTTTATAATAAATGTTTGTTTTGGTAAACTTTGAATGTGTGACTACATTCATTCAACCGTTCGATTTTCAGCTCCGTCCCGCCGTCGGTATACGAGTTTTGCTTCGTTGGCCGACCGACGACGTTTAAACTACTGACACATTATTTGTACGACGGCCAATTTTTTATTCAATATAATAATTATTATGCTATACACTTGATTCACAAACATGAACAGATACATTTCAAATATTTCTCGGAACACTAGAACATGTAAATTTATTATAATATTATACAATAAATATAATTAATTATATAAAATTGATATTCAATATTATAATTATTAATGAAACATCGATATTCGTAATCGACGAATCAATGTGTGTATGCAATACCAAACAGATTAAAAATTATCGAATAATTGTTTTATTTCCACAGAGAGGTAACCAGAGTGCTACACTATGTGATTATGATTCATAAAATCCAATTGGTAGAGGTGCTTTTGATAACAAGTTATTTATTACAAAGAAATTATTTTCATTTAAAGTACGGTCCTCGTTTAATGCCGAGGGGTATTCATTTTTTATTTTCATAATTCACACTAATACGCTTACGGACGATAGGTACTAGAGAAAAGTTGTTTAACTTTTAAAATTTATTGGTTTAATTTTCTTAAGAGGATGTAAATCGTGACTTCCAGCGCGATTTAGGAACTTTAAAAATATATATATATATATATATATATATATATAGAGATAGAGAGAGAGAGAGAGAGAGAGAGAGACTGTATAACTTTGCATTTCATTGGAAGTTGAAATCTAAATTATTTAAGAAATAACACATACAAAAGTCACTTCGAATACCATAATTTAACTTGGACGCGTTATTCAATTGTTTCATGGTAACTTAATATATGAATAAGGGATACTTCAAGAAACTAATTACAGCCAATTATATACTGATGAGCAATATTAATATTAGAACCAACCATTTAACGCTATGAAGAAAAAATGTTCATAAAATGTATCAAACAGTTGTATACATGTTAAAATGTAAGCATCCTGCAATAAACGTGCACAAGCATCATAAATAGAATATATTAACTGTTTTTAACCAAATCAATTTGTAGATAGGTACTGTTGTGTGTATAATCAAATATTAATTTATAAATCTTTGAGAATATTTTATTTAAACAGTTTTATATGTAATCAAGAGTGTAGAAAATTTCTCTAAAAATTAAATTGTAAATTAAAACATATGACTGCGAAAGTGAAGCGGGTGTTTGAATAATTACAAAAATAAAAATGTAATTATTCATTTTTATTATGGTTCAATGCGAGTTTAGTAACACAATGACAGCCACACTTTATTTCAACGTGTATACCGGCATTTGTGAAATTTAATCCTCGTCAGGAAAAAAGTATTTTAAATGGTGAAAAGAAGCGGAATAATTATTGCGATATTGATAGCATCATTCTCCTCCACTGTTAAACTTGTTCGTATTCTCTCCGATTGATACGTATTCAACTGCTGACTTCGTTAGTCCAACATATTTGTCCGATGATTATAATCAGAATATGAATAATTGAATATTATAAAATATGATAAAATATTATTATGGAATAGCAACAAAAAATTAAAAGTAGTATTGCACAAAATCCTACATTTAGGGAACAACAAGGTCAGATTCAAATACAGCGTACATACTTTTAACGTGTGCGTGTAATAACTTATGTCTTATAGTATCAGTTTATCTATAGAAACAAAAATATACGTAAATTAGAAACCATAAACGCGAAAATATAATTTTCGTAAGAGGATTTCAATCGTACGTTATGGCACCATTTATTTATCAGTTTAGAAACAATAATGTTGAATTTAAAATAATATCGAACTTTGCTATAAATCTTATGTTTTATCAAATAACATTTGAACTAAAATCTATGTCCGTAATATATTATACTGCAAGCGTTAAAATAATATAATTATTGAAAAACCATAATTCACACACTAAACAGTTTTCACATATTATACTACACCTATATTGGCAAAGAGATAGTTTTCGCAAGACTTAACAAATATCAGTGAGTTTGAAATAAATATTTAATTATAAAAGGATATGCGTGAGTAATGGATACAATATTATATTAAATATAACTTTTAAGAATAAAAATATATAGTGCATTGTTTCAATTGTAACTGCTATTATTTTAGTTATTGTAAATATATTATTCGAAAGACAAAAATAACTTATTTATAGTAAATTTCAGTTTATTCACTATGAAAATTGTATTTTAATTTATAAATTTCCATAAACCAACACACAATAAGATAAAAACAACAGTTAAAAAACTAATAGGAAAAAACTGTTCTATAAAAATTATCAAATGCGATTTAAATTGATTATTAATGATTATTTATATTATATTGATGTTGATTCAAATAATTATAGACAGAAATACATCTTTTCATCTTTAAACTTGGTTAAACTCACCTTGTACTACTTAACTAAATTCCATAAATCGCGCATGTATAATTGTATATTGTATAATGCATTTTCAAAATTAAATTTGATTTAACTCTTATAGTAAGAAAATACATTTTACAATTCTTAAATATATTTTTATGAACATAAAGTAGAAATTATATTTTCCTGACTTAACATAACTATTAAAGAGGGTTAACATTTTCTCATTTCACCTAAGTTCAGTAAATCCACATTCAACTCAAAGTATTACATGATAAATTCCGTATCCTACTCCTATTAGTAACCTCCGGTAGCAAATATATCACCCCTCCGAGAATAGCGTGTAAATTTATTAAAAGTAGGTAGGTAGTGATTACTTTCAATTGAAAACACACAGATTATATTTAGTTATATAATATAATTGAACATTTTAGAGATTCTCCAAGGACACCAGGATAGCCTTCACAAAATTTTTATAAAACTAGAAATTATCTCTTCCGTGCTGTGAACACATTTTTCGTCCCTCTTATATTCACTAAACAATGATTATATTTTTTCCTCTCCTCTTGTTATTTTTAACATTATTTTTCTACCGGAAAACAAAGGAAATCCGGTCTCCAAAGTTCCTGACGCCAGTTACTCGCCGTGCCCCGAAAACGTTATCATTCAGTTTCCGTGCCATTGAGCCGATTTTATTGTGCTCGGTGGTATCAGTATTTTACCACCTCTGTTCTTACTTAAACTGCTTAATGTTCTCTATAGGTCAAACTACAAGACTCGTTTAAACGAGTATGAAAAAGAAACGAAAAACGGTGTCTGAAAAACCTTTATGGGTGTGAAAAGTTTATCAACAATGAATATAATGTTCTTTTTTTCTCACCGCGAATTTTAATTCCTAACTCATCTTCTGGTACCATGCCAAATTCTAAAATGGTGTGAAATTGTGGGTATACCAAAGGATGGCGGCGATAGGAGTAACAAAAGTTGGTGTATACAAAGTTCTAACCACCACCACCACCACCACTCCCCCCCCAATCATACTATACACGCGTATAAGAAAACCGCATTGGCACTTGGGGACTAAGTACTTGTGTCGACGCCATTAATTCCCGACGTATACGAATATAATATGTTTAGGGATACCCTCACAGATTATAATCACCATTGAAATTTGGGAAAGAGCTATCAATATTTACTATTAACTTTTTTGGAGGGGACGTTATGGAGGTGAGGGTTGTTTGGGTCACACAAAGTTATATCGGCAATTAAATAAACGTGCGCTATACTACCCTCACATGGTTTATCGTCCGACCCTTCGGACACGTTTAGAATAAACACATATATACACATAAACAGTTTTTGTCAGACATGAAACTGTTCAAAATTTGAATTTCAACGCTTTTCCTCTCTCGTCAGGTCAAACAGTCGTTTCTTTTGGACCACACTAACGGACTTAACGACGTGCTCAAGTATATGTGAGTCCTAACGAAAATACAAATGAATGTCGTAATTTGCATACATGTAGCCTAATTATGTATACTCCTGCAGGGGAGGATCTTCGAACAGAAGCAATATGTTACATACCCATTTTACAACGAGTTTTCAAATCAACATTAAAACAAACTGCATAAAAATTAACATTCAAAAAAAATGCGTTTTTAATACATATGATAAGATTTTTTTATAATGATAAATTATTTTTAGGCTCGGGCTTTAATACTATAATCATTTTTTTTATACAATAGGTATTTTTAATGGTTTACTTTAACAAAATATAATGATTATATATATGTACCTGCTAAAATTACAACATGTTATTTTAATTTTTTAATTAGTAGTTACTCACTTAATTTAATTCTCATTTTTTTTTTTTTTTTTTTTTAATAGCAAAAATTATTCAAATAATAATAAAATAAAATAATAAATACATACCAAATAGTTTTACTTTTGGTAAGATTATTTAATTATTTACATTAATATTTGACGGGAATTAGCCCAATAGTGCAATATATTACACGTCATATTCTGTTAATAAACAAATTATCATTTAGAATGTACAAAATATTTTAATAATAGTAAATAATAATAAGATTCACGAATTCAACAAATTACAATATAATACAATTAGTTAACCTGGACACTTATATTTTGCTATAAATATTATTATTAATTAAATGTTTACGAATATAATTCTATGAATTTTCAGAAAAGTTTTACGGGTGGTTGTGTCAAAAGGGTTTTTTTAGGTTATGAGTTTTTGAAAGTTTTTCACAGAAGAAAAAAACTTCAGGTCGATAGGTTTATTATACAAATAAATGGAGTTATTTGAACAAATAAAATAAACAATGATACATATACATATAGCTACCATAAGTAGTCCAGAAGCAAATTTTATGCTGAGTCGGACTTTTGATACGACTTTGTTTGTTTAAGGCCAACAACAACTATTGCGTGTCCGTTTACTACCAAGGGAGCCTACATAGTTATTTTTAACTGGCTTATATTTGCTATTTCTATTGTATTTCATTTCTGCCAACAAGTTATCACCAAACTATAATATACCTTCAGATCTTTTCCCAAAGCGATACCCTTCTCTGAAAAATGGCAAAACCAAAACAAAAGCAATATAAATCACCAATAATCAAACGCGTTTTTTTAACAGGAAATACTATAAAATAAAGTGGACATTTTTTCACCCTTTTTCGGATATAATTGCATGTCACCATCGAGAATTACTACCGTCTCGAGCAAATAACCTAATCAAATCACTTCCTAATACGTAGGAGGTTTTCGGATTTATACTATAACATGTATTCAGCCAATGACTGTATAATAATAAACATTTTAAATTTATACAGCGGGAGAATTAATATTATTAATAATATTATTTATTATTGTCAACCATCAATTACGTTTGTTAATTATAATATATTATGTTGCTTAGTAGTATAGTTACACGGAAAATAAAAGACAGAATACCAAGGGAAGAAAAATGAAAATATTATTTTAAATTTTCTTGTACGTTTATTGAGTAAAATTATTTTTATATAACGTACCTGCAGAGTACACGACGATATTATTTAATGCTGTTGTCACACGCTGTGTGTTGAATAACTGTACACACCACCTACGCAATATATTATGATGTTCGGTTGACCTGAATTGTATTCAGAAACAACGACACTTTGTTTATATGCACGTAACAGCAGCAGCAAGGAAGCCTTATCGTTACTATTCGACCCCTAAATAGTCTATAATATATCAATATGTTTATTGTTTTTTTTTTGCACCAGCATGGATTCCGTTTAAACTCTCAGACTTAAAAAGAGCCTACCGGTCAATGACTAGAGTCTACTACGTAAACCTACATAATATTACCCTCGAGAGAAATGTTCATGTTTCGTTTTTTTTGTGTGTTCCCGAGCGCCGAATATTTCGGTCACGGGCTCTCGCACAAGGGCGGCATTTGAACCGGACACGGTTTTGTGTTTTATCCCACCACTGCAACTGACAACCACCGCTCACCCGACTAAACAACCCTTCTCCGTACTCGACTACCACACACAGACACCCCTTCTAGTACCTATTAGTAACGATTATTACCGCCACAACCACCGTCGTCGTTGCCTTCGTCGTCGTCGTTGTCGTCCGGGCATCATTAATTACGTTTCTGTCCGTCACATTTCTCCGCAAAACTCTTCAGACGCCGACGGAATATATTACGCCCGACTGTAACTGATTTCAATCCGCGGCGCTCATTGCGTTCACCCCGCGGCCTCGCCCACCAGCCCAGACTATACGCGCCGAGGATTTTCACGGTTTTTTACACACGGAAAGTTTTTTTCTTCACGTTTCCCCTCTCTCTGGAAAAAATCACATTTCACGACACGCATTATGGTCCAGCTGCTTCTGCTATTGCCGCAGCCGCTACATACTGAGCGTAATATACATATATTCTCGACCCGTATCGTTCCAAAGCAATTTATTCCAAAATGCAATTTTTAACTTAAAATCTAGAGTTTTTAATAAAACTTGGTATACTGTGCCTCTCACTCACTGCAAAAGTGTGCTGCTTATTTTTCCCAGGACGCCGTGAAATTGATTTACGAATGCTCGTGTGTTTGTATTCCGAGCGATTTATAATACCACCTTTACTGGCTATACTATGATTTATTTCTCTGTTTCACATAATAGTCATAATATTATTTACATCACAAGATTTATTTATATATAAATTTAATTTCCGTTCACATTCAACATCGCCTACCGGAATAATTAATCTTTCACGATGTATTTTGATATTTCTTCGATTCGCTCCTATTATGAATACGCTAAAATATAACGTTTTAAAATTCTAAGGAACTTATTGTTTCTGCAGTAAATTGCCCGATTTAACCCTAAAATGAATAAATTGATCTATCCCACCTATTTCTTCCTTTTCGTTGTATTAATGAAAATTAGCTGGTTGAATTAAATTATCCTCAAACCCTTACATTTGACACCCGCTAAGTATTCTCTCATTCTCAATTCTCATCCATTTCTATGTATATGTATAGTGGGAATGGAAGGGTGGTGCAGTACTATACACTAACGACAGGCAGCAAACGATCAAGACTACGCCACATATATATAGTATATACGTTAAATTAATATGCACACGTTCTTCTATCATAATCACTTATCTTTTGGACGGAAGATTTAACCACCAACACGTCATAATGTTAAAGTAAAGAGAGGGTGTTATGTGCTTTTGCTTTTAGGACCGAGATCATTGTCCGAGGTATTCCCTTTGTGATGGACATGGCTCTATACGGGGGTTAAAACCTCGTCATTACTATGCTAATCTATGCTTATTTTCGACTCCCGGCCTTTCGGGTTTAATTAATTACACTTCTGACACCACCAAATATATTGTCTCAGTTGCGTATTCGCTGGACACTTTGACGTTTTACCTACCTATTAATTCAAGATTGTTAGCATTTAGGCATTTTAGACACGTTTAAATTAAAATGACATGATGATCAGTAAATTTATTTTTTATACCAAACTATGGTCAAAATATATATCACACTTTTGAAACAAGCCTATCTCTTTCAAATACTTTTTAATGAAATGATATTATCACGTGGTACGAGTTAATTAAAATAATAGAGGCACATGCATATTTCACTATTCGGTGGCAGTAAAAAAAATAAAAAATAAATCTTCAAATGTTGGTTGGTTGTACGCAATAATTTAGCTCCCTGAAAAGGAACATGTATCCCCTTTGAAATTTAAAAATTAAAAATAATAATAATCGTTTCGTGACAAAATTGCGGTTTTCGAATTACACTCGTGCAGCTCTCGTAAGTGGAAAATACACCACGAGCTAGTGGCAGTATATAATATTGTCAAGAGTTATGAAAAAAAAAATATGATGAAAAAAATAGGGAGAAAATGAAGTACTGAAGCCTTTGGAGGGTGTACGTGTGAGTGTACGCCTATGTGTATATATTATAATATATGTGCGCGTGTGAGTCATCGAGTTGATTAGACGTATAGCAAAGATAGTGGAGTGGTAGCGAAGGCAGCAGTTGGATCCGCGACGATAAAGGCGATGCGGAGGCGAACAAGAGAGATACGCAAGTCTAAAGTGCAATGTTATTATTATGGACAGGGGTACCTACTACATGTATATTATATATATATACATATATATATAGCGACGATGGTCGTGTCACTACTACTGCCACTATATACGTATACAGCTGCTGCTACAGCTATTGCCACTGCAGCTTTTCCTGCTGACGATGCACTCGGCCGACTTGACAACGACAACGACGCGTTTCGCACGATGATGTGTACCCCCTAGTACTCTCCCCGTTGTCATCTCATCTCACAGCCCCTATATACGCTTTGCAATTTTCCGACGCAATTCCGTGACAGACTACGCCGCCACCACCAGCACTGCCGACAAAGTTTTGCCCTCCTCATTAGTGTCAGACCGAGTGAATGCCGTTTATTCTTTTATCTCGGCTAACCCCTTCGACGACTACGTTTCCCGCTGTCTCATCATCGTCTGTGTCTGTCTACCAGCTTCGCTACCACCGTCCCCGCCATTCCACCCACTGCCTATTTATTTTCTGCGAGACTATTCGGTCGGCCGAATATTACGTACGGCCATGCGGCACTGCGATGACTATATATTATTTCTGTAGACTATAACGCAAACGTTTAAACGATCAAATACTGCAAAGCCCGCCAATGTCAGGATTTCGATCCCATCATGAACAGTACTCGTATATTTCTGAGGAAATCACCAAGAAAATACGACAGCAAATATCCTGTTATCCTATTTTTTTTTTATTTATTAATATATACACAATACGCAATCGGCACAATAAGAGTATTGAACTTAAGACAATGAAGATGAAATTTTTAATGAAGAAGCCACCCACCGATGACACTTACGTCTTTTAATTATTTTGTTTTAACCTCTTTTTTTTTTTTTTTGCCACCAAGTTAAAAGTGTTTTTATACCAACGAGATTAAGATAAATTAACTTCTCTATCTATGGATACCATTTCATTTGACGAATGGCAAAAGTCGATAAGGAAAGTTGTTCATAGCAATAATTAAATTATTTGCAATTAAAATTATTTGTAATTTAATTTAAAACTAGAACTTTAAATCCCACATTTGTTTAGTTTAATTTAAGTAGGTCTAATGGAAAAGTGTTTTAAACTAATAGTTGTATTAAATTGGTTTAATTAAATACAATACACCTCAATTTTAAAAACAGAATGAGAACTCTGAACTATAAATGAATCCTATATGAACTATTTGACTCATAAGTCATAAGTGTACCTCCTACTAGAACTCGGATGGAATCGAAATCCTCTTTTATTCCAACCACTATATATTTACTCGACGACGGTGTGTTGTAGACGGACGGATAAAGTTGGAAAATTTAAATAAAAATGACGGGAAAAGCTTTGTGTGTTTTGCCTATGAAAACAAATGCGGATGAAGACCTAAAACAACTACTCACTTTCGGTGGGCAAGGAATGGTTAAAACCTGGCGTAAATATAAAACAAAACAAAAAAGTACTCGTTTGCATAAAACACACTTCCCCTGAATGTTTTATATTCTACATTGGCGTAAACAATACAATCGAATAAATTTCGGTGAATTGTCGCTGTCCAAATGAACTTAATAATCCCCAAAGCAACAGCTCCAAAGAATAGTAATAATAATAATAATAATAATAAAAAAACAAACGAAGTAAAACCATGTTTGGGTTTCCCCCGACCATTACAATCCTATTTACTTATGCATAATTTTGCATTAACATATTAGTACAGTACTGCGTTGATTACGCGAAGTCGTTAAGTAAAATATGTTTCACACCGTGGAATGGCGTGGATATACATTTATTGCTTTATTTTTGCATGAGAAACTATACGTCCGTAACATAAAAATGTATATATTTTTTCAGACATATTTTATGCATATTTATTTGTAGGTATACCGAATTTTGAAGGTTAATATTATGGTAGTTTTCGTTTGATTCGTCCAAAATGCTTAAAAAAACATACTTTGAGTTAATTCTTACACTGACTTATAATTCAAATAAAGATAATATTTAATTTCATTAAACCAACGCTGATAAAATATTTTTAAATGTAAAATATTAAGTGAAATATTGTATACCTATAATAATATTATATTATTAATTGTAACCCACTTTTAGTAAATTCCAAAAAAAATTCAAATTTATTATAATAATTTGAAGTATATACGCATAGAAAGAAACACAATACCACTGTTTTCTTTATACAACAATTATTGTTATTTCCTCGAATGATTTTTTTCTATATTATGCTCTTATACAAAAGTTGATTCTTTGGTGACATTTGATGACTTATAAAACTAAACCTAACATTTTGTATTTTCCGATCGACCGTCCGAGTTCGAAATATTAGAAAAAGCTTTTAAAGAAACCAAGTTTTTATCCTCTCTCTGACCGCCAAACAACAATTGAAGTTCGTCTTCCTAGTCTCCACCACTGACTATATCTCACGAGGTCATATTTCGTTTTACACACGCACACATAAAATATAATAATACATACAAGTAAATCCACTATATGCAGTACAATATGATATACAAAACGTATTGTTATTTTTTGCGTATAATATTATGTCTAAATGATTTCAAAATGGAATAATAATTTTAAAATGTATTGGAATTTAGATAGTAACAATTTAACCCATTACACGGCCCCGTCTATCACTAATATAATAATTATTTATCATCATAGAATTTCCTTATAGATAACTATTTTTATTTTTATAACTCACCGAATTTTTCCGGTGTGGATAAAAAAATAAGTAGCTACTACGACTGCATAATATAGGTACACATGGCACATTTTCTACAACTATGAACTTTATTATTATGCTTTGAAAACAGTTTATTCACTGGTGCAAAATATAGTGGGTACTAAAAATGTTTATTATTGTTTCACTTTTGTCCTGGCGATGCTGCAGGTACAAAATTGTCATTTACCTCAGAACGATCACGACTTCCGGCAAACAGTACGAGAATTACTATTTAGATGAGAAGTTTCGGGCCGGAACGGCCAAAGTCCTTGCGGGCCCAACTCGGTTACGCGCAACACACTACGGAAATTATATCGTAAGGCTTGCAAGGGTGGATACATGTTATGTGTAATAAACATGGGCGCAAGAACAGGGAAAGTTTAGCGTGAAAGCGAGGCTTGGGGGGGGGGGGAGCGAGAGATGTTTATGGAACTCTGGGAAATTAGGTTTAACATTGAATATTCGAAACCAGAAATAATTGGAATGGCCCGAATATTTTGACCTTCTCGGGGCATCAAAATTTACTACTCCGTCGCCACCACTACCACTATATAGCCGTCAGTACTATATATATTTAGTGCATAATAAAATTAACACAAAAACCCAAAACCGATTTATACGACACAGCATTTTTGTTAGTAGAGCGTTTTATACTGTCTATCGTAGTGAGAGCAAAGTACTCGTTGGCGTTAATAACAATAACAATTATAATCAACAATAATGATTATTAAGATAATGAGAACAAAAGGAATACATGGATTCTATTATTTGCATTTTACATCATTTTCATTTTTACCCTTCCAATGCATTTTACGGTTTATACCTACCATGGTATACCTAAACACGATTATTTTCAACGGACACAAATATTTATAAACTAATTGGTTAGGGTTAAGAATAATACTTCAGAAAATAATGAGATAAATATGACAGCGCAGAGATGATTTGAAAGACTTACTGTATTCAAAAAAAATTATTTCAGTACTTTGGGATTAAATTATTAGTATTATCTATAGAGAACATAAAAAAGAAAATATAATATTTTACGTTTATTTGAATACAATTTTTTTTAATTAAATATTTTATCTCCATAATTTATAATTCAAAAATGTTTCTTTTTAAATATTATCTTTTTGCTGAGAATTTATTTATTATATATACATTTGAAGATAATACCCAGTAGCGGCTATAAAACGATAAGAATCTCCAATGTTAAAATTAAATATACAATAATAATATTATAATAATATATTTTTTTACAATGAAATAATATAAATTATAATAAATTGCAACCTATCCAACCATATAATACCGCTGTTGGCTTCAATAATTTTATAATAAACGATGAACATCTAATACAATATGCGATGTATATAGACATCCTATATAGGTATAAAATATACGTATTTTAAGTATGAATATACGTCAAAGCAACAATGATGCAGAACAATATTTAATAATATATTTATACCTATATTATGTATCTATGTCACATTCGACTATTTAACTATTTTCAAAAGGTTTTACTTGGATTTTCCAAACGTAAAGAGTAAAAACAATGAACTCCGAATAACCATCATAATATTAAGTAGAAGCATGTCATGAAACGATCCAATATCAATTTTCCTACAAAAACCTACGAATACCACTCTTTGATCCGGCCTTTATGTAATCCTCAGGAATTTAGTTCGCCTAATTATCGTCACAATATAATATAATATGGACACACTCGCAGACGGCAATACGATAACGGCTCGATTAAGAATCATCTTGAATCGGACAACAGCGCAGACGGACGCAGAGAAAACAGACCGACTGATATAGTGTGGTCATCGACCTGCTCGCGGCGAGTGTGAAAAATGTTTAATCTGAGCTTATGTCTTTTCGGTGTACTGAAAACCGCGAGTTGATGAATTTCCGCTAGGAAATTTGTAGACAGACGCGTTTGGAAATTCGTGGGTGAAACCCGGTGAAGTTCTACAAACCCGCTCGGGCCGATCATGGTGGACTCGAAGCAATCGCCGACCATATTATATAGGTATAGCAGTACAGGTGTAACCTACCTACCTATACTAGTGGCGAGTGAGTAACCACGATATTTTCTGTTAGTTGATTAGTTTTTGGTTAGATTTATACATTCGGGTAGGTGGGCAGGTGAGCAAAAATAAATAGGTTTACATACGCGTTAGTTTGCGCCGCAATATAATGCGATGCCTATACCCATCTATATTATTATTATATAACTCGCACGTTACGAACCGTATCGTTTTACCGCTTCGGCGTTATACGCAGAGAAACGGAATGGCTGCGGTTCGCTCTGTATACATACTATATATATATACATATTATATTATTATATAAGATTACGCAGCGCAAGGTTCCGAGTATGCTCGTTTACAACTATCCCTCTACAACTACCCCTCTGCGCCAGTTTTAGTGGTCTGTATATACACAGACAGAAGCAGATAGTATATTATATGTTGTGGGTACGCGACGTATGCGAGGATTAAACAGGAAAATATATTCTCGTTTCCGGTTTTATGTGCGCCAAGAGAAAGTGCGGTGTCTGTACTGTGTAAGGGTCGAACGCACAAATGTGTGTGTGTGTGTGTGTGTGTGCGTGCGTGTGAGTCCGCGCAATAGGGTGCTCTGGCTATTTGTAACTTTACACGTGGTAACGGTTAAACGCCATAACTCACCTGCGTGTCCGGTTATCGCCTCGTTCCGGTAAAAACTTTAAAAGTGTTGGTTTCGCGCGTTGAAAAATAGCGGTCGCCGCACGCGCCACCCAGAAATCGATGACTCTGCTAGCGACCGACAGTGTATAACGTATATATAGGTATGTAAGTAGGTATATATATCGCGGAAAACAGTCGAAGGATTGTGCTATTGAATAGGCGAGAAATTTAAATGTTAGGCATAAATAATAACATGATATTATTGCATAAAATAAAATTATAGAATGAAGTGAGTTTTAAAATGAATATAATACAACGAAATAACATTTCCATTATATCTATAAAACAGTAAAGATTTAGAACGCGTGCGGGGCATTACAGATAGATATAACATCATGTCTTTTGATCGGGGGAATCGGAAATATCTAAGCAGTGCTGAAAAGTAAACACCAAAATGTATGATTTAACGGTATAGGTATATGTAGGAAAGCGCTTTTCGAAACCATAAATATCTATCTTCGAAATTCTCGAGTTGTTTGCACGATTTCTTCGAGATATTAGTAGTCGTCGCTTCAGCTCACACCTCCTCACCTGTATGCACGCCAAAGTACCCAGGAAAGTGTGTGTATATATATATATATTGTATATACATTATATGATTTATGGTCTACCCCGAAAGCGTGGAAGCATTTTTCGCACACTCATATAACGAAAATACCCACGCACGGCGCGCGTATACTATTATTATACACAACGATCTGTATACATCACAGCCACCGACGTGATGGAAAGGTATTCGTGATGCTGTTTTGTGAATCTCTTAAACATTCTTCTCGAAAGTCGTTTATGATGCGATGAGAGAAATCTTCGTGTATAGATGATACCCACCTATAAAAGCCGTCTCCACCCTCGGTTGGCATTCACGTTGATTTATTATAATACCTACATACCTATATTATAATATATGAATATATTATATTATTATACTTTTCTGCAAGGTGGGTGCGGGGCAACAAGGCGTCAGAAAATAATATGATGATGATGGTAATAATATAAAACGATGCAGTTATTACACGACAAGTTACAACGACGTTCATCGTGTGTATAATATGCAGATTTTTTGAAATAATGCGAGTGTGTACAGAATAATATGAACCATTTGTATAAAAGCATAATAATAATTAATAATATGCAGTTATACAATATTCCAACTTTGTATAATATTATGCTCTACAATACTGTTGCAATTATCGGTGCAAATATTTTCGAATCACTAAGCTATGCTACGTTTTCATAATTTGGCCGGGGGTATAAATGGTTCAAAAAATGTTTAGGTAATTGATTCTACAACACGATTATCCCAATAATTTCCTGTAGAAATACACGGATGCTCATTTCTGAGTCAAATTATAGTTATTTTTGTGTACCTACTTCAACTGGAAAACTGGAAAAGTAAAATCTGCATCCGATGTAATGTCAAACCATTATAGAACTCGAGCTTACAATATATTATAGGTACAGCAGTATAGTATCCTATAACATACGATTTATATTAACCCGTTAAAAAGTATACCTAACTATTTACTAGGCTATAGAAAATGGTATATCATACTTTATTGTAAATTTAATAGTGCTGTATTGGCTATAGGTGACTCTTACCCATCTATATTATATAAATGTATATATTACCTGCAATATGGATAATTCGGTATTTTGCGAAATGCCAAAAATCATTCGGAAATATACATAATACGAGCTTTGCCTAGGTGGCCAACGTGGAGTAGGAAATATGATAAAAATAAACAAAATTGGATATCACCTATTACTTATCGTTTATCGTAAATGCGCGTACTGTGTCCGTGTATGCACGGTTTGACGCAATAAAGATTAAAATTTTTATCCTACTTTAATAATAATTCTAAGGAACTATATTGACGTAAGTATAATTTTATTACATTATCTTCATTTTCGTATCTCGTCGCGGTGTGGCATTACTATGGATACGATTAATATGAAGTCAAAGTTTTATGACAAATTACATACAAATCGTAAAAATTTGGCTAAAAATACTTGTTTTTTTATCTGATGAACAATATAATAAGTCGATAGAAATTATTTTAGAACTTAAAGCTGAACGTAAGAAAAAACAGACTAAAAACTTCCGTTAATTATAAGGTAAGGAATTCATATAAACAAAAATCCCTAAATTACTTTTATAAAATACAACCAACTATTTTAGATTCTGAGCAGAGTGATGAATCTATTAATTTTAAAATTATGTGTGTTTTTACACGATAAGTAGTCAAAAAAATGCTTTGATTTTCAACTTGAAATGATTTTTAAAATTTTTTTTATAAGCATTTAAAGTTCGAACTTTGACAAAATACTAAAAAATCATTAACAGTGCATTTGACTCAAATTTAATGTTTTTTGCACTTCAAAATACCATTTTTCTACAACATGTTGTAAAAAGAAGCTTGAAGTTTGAGTAAAATGTATAAATAATAGTACAATTCAACAATAATATTAGAAATATAGCAATACTTATGTATAAAAATATAATAATAGATAAAATTAAATTTTGTAATATGAGTAATAATAATATATAATAATTATAAGAATCTTAATATAATATTATAACCTATTATGATAACTGTTTTTTACTTTGCTTAAAAAAAATTGGTATTATACATAACGCCTAGGTATTTTATAAAATACCTAGGTTATATATAAAATAATATTGAAAATCTTTTTTTTTATTTACATTACTTAAAATGGGTCGGCAGTATACATAATGCCTAGGCATTTTTCAAAATACCTGAATTATCCATATTGCCGGTGACATATACATTATTCACCCAGTAATAAATTGAAAGAAACTGCAGCACGGTAATACTAAATTCATAATTATTTTTAAAGACGCCAAAATACTCACGATTGTTTACGATTTTAGCAATTAGATTCATTTAACGTTTTACTCCGACAAATTAAATTAAATTAAACATTAATTTAATGGAAGTTTAGAATTACCATTCAAACATAAACAATTTCCATTTAAAACGCACATTTTCAAAACACTTAAAATAGCAGTTATTTACATAATAGAATTACGTTTCCTTAACATGTAAAATGCATATCTAGTTTTAATGAATTAATTTAACATGCGAAAACTCTTATAACGACTCTCAATAAATGTAAAAATAATATTGTGTATCAATAATCTCATTTCTATAATTATATTACCAATAATTATAGAAGCTATACTATAACCTGGTGTATTTTTATTATAAGTATATTATGTCGTATGAATCTATAGTATTAGTCGTATAACTAATGTGCCTCATTTCTAGACATACTTAGGGTACTGCAAATGTCACAAGAAAAATGTATACAGTATTTAGAATGTATTAGGTTCAATTCGGACTGCGGTATTATTATAAATAGGTAGTTCTTAAAACAAAAACATACTCGTTATCACAGCGATAGTATACGTAGATTAGTTAGGGTACTCTAACCCTAGGTGCTATATTAATGTAACTATGTTCGTACTCTAAGGTCCTTCCTTCCAATGCCCGGTAAAGTGTCGGTTAACTTTAACCGACTGATAAAAGATTTTATTACCGGCAGAATTCAGCCGGTTAAGTGTAAGTTAATTTTAACCGGACAAGTAATATCATGCTGACAGAAAATAACGATATAAAAATTGTGGCGCACTCTAGGTAAGTAGTGATAAAATATAGACATTTGATTATAATAGTATAATATTATTGTATACTGTAGTAGTAGGGTTTAGTATGGCATTGAACTAATATTGACCTTTGTTATAGTTTATATCATAACATATGCACCGCGATACACTTTTATTATAGAATTTTCAGAATGTAGAGTAGGTTTAATTAATTTGATTTTAAATTTTAAAGAATCTTTAAAAACGTAACTAAAATTGTACTGTAAATAGTTTTAAATTGCAAAAAAATACTGAAATAAAATTTATTGTAATATAATAATGTATTAATGTAACAATACGACTATACTATACTATATTGCAGGGTAAAGACTGAAAATGTATCCCACAGTCAAATCTTACAGCAAATAATATTATGATGAGGGCCTGCGTATGAAATCCAGGAGGGTGTTGCTATGTTACCTGATGTAAGCTATCGTATAACGCGAGCATATTATACTCGATAGATAGAATACATCATGATTAGGTTGATTTTTTTGAGAAGTAGCAGGAGACAGGAATTGAGTTTTTTTCACAGGTTAACAGACTAGCGTCTAGCACAATAAATTTATGAAATAATATAAATTATTAAGCATACCTACAATTTATATTAGATACCGATAGTATTTTGAATTTGCATTCTTTTTTTGATAAAATATAATACAAATTATAAATGTATAAAATAAGTTAATATCTCCGATGGAAAGAATTATATCCCTATATTTAATATTTATATTATAATTATCTGAGAAAATTTCCAGAAGAGAAGTGATAGTAGCCCCCCCCCCCCCCCCGCAAAAAAAAAGTTCACCAAATATGATAGGTATAGGTACCAACCCTATCCAACCCGTTTGATTTAAAAAAAAAAAATAATGATATTACGTTCTTGTAGCACTATTTATTTTTGTAAAACTTAATTTCATTTATTGTTTCTAATTCCTAAGCACTAAGCATTAATCTGCTTGTTGGATATCTTGTAGCCTTGGTGACAAATACATTTTACGATTATTTACATAAGCCAAAATGATATAAAATTATTTAAACAAACCGGTTTTTACCTTTTGTACGGCGTAAATATTTTATATAAAAAAAATATAATATGTCAGAAAAAATGTATTAAATTTAAACAGTTCTGTAGAACGCATCATCGCCGAAACTACTCTAATCTAATATTGTATATAGCCGTATTGTTACGTTTGTTTAAATCAATAATCATTATGTATACGGGCGATTTTACGAACGACGGTCTAATATAATAATATAGTATAATTTAATTTCATGTGATGTTATTGATTTAATATAGTCTACTTTAAATATAAAATCAATAATTTAGTCTACGTGGAGTCCCTGTGGCGCAGTGGAAAGCGTACTGGACTTCGGATCCAGGGGTCGTGGGTTCGACCCCCACCAGGGACATACGCCGGAATTTTTTCCTAATTTTTATCGATACCGTGATTACGAATATTACAGATGACGTTCGACTTGGTCATTGTGACTCCGCCACTCCCGCGCCCACCCACCGCTGCTGGTCTATGACGCACGGCGGGGGAGAGACGACAATAATATCGTAGCTAAAATTAGACCGTCCGCCGGTTCATATTATCGAAAGCGCCCATATTATCATTGTTATCGGTTTGATCGTGTCATATCTATTATCGTGCAGTGATTCTTATAATAGTTCAGTAGGTCCTCAGCTGATTATCAATTAGATTATTTAAGCGTTTGACGGTCGGCCGGTACAATATTTGATAACGTAGGCCGTTAATCGTAAAAGATGAAACGGTATTGAATACTTTTAAATTTTGATTGCAATTCATTTTTATAGAATAATTTAATCCGAGTTTTTGAAACCGTACACCCACCATCGGCACGACCCACATGGCTGATGGCTGTGAAATGGGTTCGTCAAAATCGATCATTATAATATTATGATACATGGGTAATATTCATAGAAAAGAGATTAAATAATTTGTTTTCCAAACATTTGGATTTAGAAGAAATTAAACCTCCCGTTGCAGCAACCGAATCATGTCGAGGATTACAAAACATAATTTAAAATAGGCTTTATTTTTCACTATTCATGAAAATAATGTCCGTGTTATCAAAATTCAAAATATTCACTCTCGATAACCGAAGCGATAATACAATATTAGCGCGTCTGTAATATAATATTTTACAAATTGCACCTATACGGCTATACGATTTACATTTTAACACTTCCCCTCGCGGCCTCGCCTGTCAATCATGTCCACTGTCCAGTAAGTATATATTCAATATTGTTAGGTAGCTGGTATAGTTAGATATCGTGTGGCGATACGTTTGCATGTAATCGCACAGTCGCACATTTATCGGAGCCGAATCATCATAAAATATACCAACAGAAAACGGTGATAAATCTATTCGGGAGCAAAATAAATAATAATATACACCAATACACACCAATATCATGTTAACCTAATTAATATAATATTATATAATTATGTAGACCAATGCAGGTCGAGGCCTTGTATTTATTAAAATAAAAAAAAAATATGTGTGTGATGGTGGTTAAACGTGTATCAGTATCACTGCGGCGTATTTTATTATATTATACAATATGCATACCGTTGTATAGTGTACATACATTGCGGTTTTAATAACGACATAAGAATATATTAAGATATAATATTTAAATGATGTTTGATGTTCATTGATGGTGGGGGCCGGAGGGTGTTTGAAGGAGGCTCAGTCGGGAAAGCGAAATAATAATACCGTCAGACCCCGCGCACAATCACCCAACGGTACCACACGATAACACGGACAAAGTTTTTCACGACAAATCTCCCCGAGGTGACGACATCGCGATTCATAGACGTCACGAATTTACTCAGAATATGTAAATATTTTTATAATGCTAAAATACATTATACATTAGTATATACAATATGATACGTATGCAATATGCATGATATATAATATTATAATCACATGTTATGCGATTTTACACGAGAACGATGACAACGTTTGATTTTAAACTTATTATAACATACCGAGCGGCGAGCTTTAGTCCGTAGTCGAGAACTTTTTTATTTAATTTATATGAATCGATCATAGTATAAACGTCATCGCCAAGTACACCGTTTAAAATATTATAAGTCAGAAACAGGGGTTTTTTTTTTAAACAAAATTTTGAATTAATATAGAAATCAATTTTGCATATAAAAGGAGAGGAGAGGCTATTAGCTGCGTTGTATGAGATATCGGATCGATTGTCGATCGAAGGTTCCAGAACTTTTTTATTTTTCTTGAGCTGCGGATAACGATACTAAGAAGACTAATACACGCGGTGAAGTTTATAAGACGCTCGAATTCCCGAGAGAATAACAGACCGTTTTAATGGGATATGCCCGCAAAATGCAATAAGTAGGTGTACCTACAATAATATAATAATATATATAATTATACTTATATTATTATTACACATTTTATCATGACGTAGGTATACAGGGAGCACAAAATCACTGTCGTCTACAGTATTTCGTACATATTATTATAAATATTATGCAACATAAACGTCGCATTATGCACAGAACTTCAGCAGGCCGTACAGTATGATTTTCCGGATCGGGCGTACATTATAGGTACGAAACTTTTCAACGTCCGCCGCTCGCCGATTTCCGGACGTGACAAATGAAACTCTATATAAACTGTTCCGAGTGAGCTCCGTAGACTCGTATAGTCCCCGGAGTCGGGACCCGTCCGCCCCCAAGGCGATTTTGCCGTACAACCCTCATCGACCACCACCCTGCAATCGCCTCACGAGTGACGGTCGAGAAACGCGGTCCGTCCGACAGATAATTATTTAGTCCTCGGGAACACGGACTCAATCCTATGCACACACACACACGCACGCGCGCGCATGTTATATAATATTATATATGTACATAAATATAAATTATACATGTATATAATATATGTATATACGACGGCGGCGACAACGACGACCAGCGAGCGAAAACTTTTCAATTAACTGCTGCTCAACGTGTATGGGTACTGCGGAAAACCCTCCCACGCCCTGCGCCCATCCGTCCATCCTGCAGACGCAGTCGTACCGTCATAATATTATAATAATAATATATACAATGCACATCACATTATGACGTCTACAACTCCTGCAGTTGTAGAGGTACCTACAATAATAACTAAAGCTGCGCCACTCTACTGCACGTCGCTTATAAATTATATATATTATTATTATTATTATTAATATCATGTGATACGATAAAACTGCAGCTATGGATGCTGCTGCAGCGCATAATATCAATATTGTTTACTCAATGTTATATTATGTCACTACAGCAGCTGAACCACAAGTCGTATACATTATTATATTGTGACATGTGTAGTAGGTAGGTAAATATATAGGTACACAATCTGCAGGGACGGATTTACATTATACTGCAGTAGTGCAGCTATTAAATTGTCTTGGCATCCCGAATCAATATTTAGGTCAGAAATATTTAAGTCGTTCCCCTAAACAAACGACAAGTTAACGTTTAAACTTAAAACCACGGAATCGTAAAACCTTAAAAAAAATTATAAACGTTATTATTATGTACAATATAATGTGTATTATTATGGTGTAAGCATATTATATTAGTAAAGGCACAGTATATCAACTGATTAACAATTATAAAATCAAAACTATACAAAAAAAAGATAATTTTGCTTAAACTTTATCTAAAACGGATTCCATTGGGACCAAAAAAAATATTCCGTTTTCACAGGTTTCCGTTTATTTAAACTAGATATTCTCTTGAAATTCCATGCACATATTATTATTATGTAATAAATAATATTATTTATAAGAAACAATATTATACTATTCCTAATTATAGGCATAATGTTTATACATTGACTTGTCGAAATATTTTAATAATATTATTTAGGCCGTGAGTTGTACAAAAAGTGTGCGGACTAAGCAAAATAACTATGAGTAGGTAGGTAGTAAATTGCACATATAGCTACTTCAATTATTTGAATTATGTATTTATATAATTATATATAATAAAACGCGAGTGTATACGGTCAGTGGTCACTTATCTCAAAGACCTGATTTATAGCAATATTATTATAATGTTGTGATATTACGTGTTATATGATTATTATAGGTTATAACATTTATATATGTACGTACCTACTACCTATATAAACTACTATATCAAAACATAAACCACATTTTGGATAACACTTGTAGTGTATTATAGGTAGGTCCTAACAAGAAAATTGACAACAACCAAGTAGATATGAGATCATCCTATCACATACGATCTATAAGTCACCAGCTATTTGATAAGATTTAGTTTACGTATCATAATAATTTCAATATAAATAACTTAAAATAAGTCTTGATTTTTTTTATAATCTAGTTCCTATACAAGTTATAACTACAACGTATTAATTTGCTTTTGTAGATTTAATTTTATTTAAAATGAGGGGCGCTTTGCAGAATTGGTGTTGCATTGGTGCGGGGTTGATTATGTCGTTCATGCGAGCAAATTAAATTACATCCCAACTACACTGCAAGAGAATCGCGGGTTTCCGAGAATTTGACAAAACCTGACATCGCAATTGGAAGGGGTGATTTCTGTGTAAATTGAGATTAGGTCACGCAACGAATGTAGGAGGTACCTTAGAGACCGGATATAATGTCATGAATTGGATAACGGAATCACCGTTTGTAACTATTTGACCCCTCGAAATCGTTACCGTTTTATGAAGAAAATCGAATAAAATAACGAGTATATATTTTCTTCTAATACGGTTGATTTTTGTATTTGTGTAAAATGTAATACTAAGTACTAAGTACCGTCATTAAAAAAAAAATTACGTTAAATCCCTGATGAATATTGTCGGAAAAACACGCATCAATCATAATATAAATTGCATTATTATTACGACCACCGTGACCCGAATCGAGAGACAATTTTGGCGATACACGTTTCGAATTCGGACGACCGTTTTGGAACATGAACTCACGCAGACATCAGAAAACATCGGAGGATTTGTTTTTCAAAAATGTATTACAATAGACCACACGATATATTATGTATATACATATAATAATAGTATATAGTATATGTAATAGTACAAACAGCTAGAGAAAACGCGGGAAAAGTCATTTAAAATAATTTTTCTTCGTCCGTAATTTCCCCAGTGCATAGAAATTACCGTCCGGGATTTTCGCTCCCCTTCCACTGTATAATATACCTACACTTTTGTACTGCACGTACATATATATATATATATATCTTTCTTGCCACTCTCATTCAGCTGACGCCACATAATAATCGATTTATAACAGTTTCTCGTCGGGCTTATGCATCTCTCTCTCTGTATAGTGTATAGTATATATTATGTACATTGTACATACAGTACACACCTATAGTATATATATATAAATATTCTCTCCCCTCCGCCTTCGAGCGCCCCCTCACCCACCCACACCACCGTCGGCCAATCCCCCGCCGCCGCTCCAGCGATTCGGCCGACCTATTTTACGACCCCGGCGGGCAATTCCTCCGAGGGCCACCGCCGCCGCCGCGGATTATCTTCCTCTCGGCCGAGGCGGTGGCATGTCCAAAAACCCGAGCGGCAATAAAAAACGGTTAGTGCGGGACACGACCGAGAAAACCGTTCTGTAATGCGTTCCAGGTGCTCGAATACACCGCGCACAAACACGTATATTCTGCGAGCACATATACAAGTATTTTATACAGCTGCGATGTAAGTATAGCTGGTAGGTATAGGTAGGTACTGCGCGCTTACGCGGATAGGTGTATATAATATGCACGCGTATATAGCGGCGGGCTTAAGAATTTTCAATGGAGGGTCGGGATATATTTAGTTTATAGATCCGGCAACGGAGGAGAGTTATGTTTGGAAAAAAAAAAAAAAAGGTCGACGCGCCGAAATGTAACCATTAATATATTATAATATTTTTCCGTACAGAATATAATATTATAACATGGATATTAATTTAATATTTTTAATTTAATAATTAATATGTTAGGTGTTATTATTATTATTATTATTTTACAGATTCATCGTAAATAATGTTGTGATTTGTTTGATTTAAAGGACTAATATTTTCAAGTTGCCGGGGCATAAATCGCGGTCCAAACGTTACATAATATTATACGAATGTAAACTATAGGTAGGTATAATCACAATATCATTATAAAATAATAAAAACGATATAGTATTATACTATAGGTACTGAACTCGTTCGCGGGGGAAAGGGGTGCGTATCGGTTTATATTTTCGTTTCCAGGAATCTCGCGTTATCATCATATCAATGTTTTCTCGTCCGCCTACGATTATAATGTATCGTGATAATAATATATTATGACATTATATCGTCTGCACCGCCATGTGCGGTGGAATTAGTTTTTTTCCGCGAAAATGCTTCACAACGGCGGCCACGTATTGTAATATCGTAGCAACATTATAATAACGCTCTGTATAATAATATTGCAGGCAGGACGTTTATGCCGCGTACATGTTTTTTGCGCCCCGAAAATCCGAAGTGCGTATAATAATATTATAATGCGAGTTTGGATTTCCATAATATATCACAGTTATTAATTTTATAATATTATATGATTATCGCGCTATCGTTGCGGGATTTGGCGGCTTCGTCGTCATTCGGGTTGCAGGTGGGTTTACCCGACCATATATTATTGTTATTATTATTATATATACATATTATGATACGTACGACCTACCTATACCTACGCGCACGCATTAGATTATACGTTGTATATACACACGCGTATAATATATTATAACTTCGAGAAAAAGCTCTCCGACCTTTTTTGCATGGGATCACATACCTACCTATATATACCGAATCAGATAACTGTGCTGCTGGTGCGGTCCTTCCCGTTTCCGCCCTGCATAACACATTTATAACGGGTTTTTCGTAAATGTGCGTCGCTGCACGAATATCTAGGTAACCACTTTTTTATTTGGTTACTCTTTTATGTTTTTATTTTAATACCTACCCCCATAGTTTTAATATGAAAGCGTGATAATCACCGAAACGTCTGTACATAATAATAATATAATATACCTATTACTTATTATATTATATAGTTGTAGTATACTTATATACGAACAATCGATCTGAGAAAGAGAATTGACGAAATTTATTATTTAAAACCTAAACCATGTATAATATTGTAATGACTGTCGCCCATTGAGATCGAACATTTAGTATAAGTTTGGCACGGCTAATGTGCCGAATGCAGCCTATATGGCAAGCGGGAAGTCCTCTCTTACTATCCAATATCCATCGTTTAATCGTTATGTCTAAATACAAATATTTATACTATACATTTATACTATGTCAATGCATTATTTAAATCGGTTAGGTTAAGTAAATTTTTTTCCTAAATTAATTTTTTTTTTTTTTTTATCTATTCGTCAAATAAACTAACTGACAAACTTACCGGTCCAAATTGCTCAAAGTAGTTTTTGACGTCTTCTAACGTTGTTGGCGCCGACAATCCACCGACAAAGATTTTTTTCGTTCGAGTCACCATCTGAAAATTATTGCGCAATATTTAGTACGATTTTCTACACGTCATGAATATATTTACTATAGGTAAATTATAAGTAAAAAGTTTTTTAAAAAAATTGTTTTCGATTTAATAATGTAACTACTTATAATATTATCCTATCACAAAAATATTTTATGATATTCGCTCTAGCATATATACTATTATTTGTATGGTGACTAAAAAATAATTAGGTAAGTTTTGTAATATAAAACGTAGGTACAGTATTTAAATAATAATATATTGTTATATAATATATTTTTAAGCGTAATTAAAATATATTCATAAATAAGAGTTATAAGTTTGTCATCACCGAAGTGTTAAACTTAGTGGTAAATCCGCTAAGAATATAATAGTGAGTACACTTAAGAGTATTAATCTAACTCTAAACTTAAACAGCATTCCATATTAGACGTAACGAATTCAAACCCGAACACTGAACACACAATTATATATAATATTATAATATATACGTTATGCATACAAGACAAATTATAAGCGGGCAAGCGGCCTAAGGATATACTTTAATATTAATACTTGGTGTAAATTAAGTTACTTTAGAATAACCATCTATTCCGTACTTCCGTGGAAAATGTAAAAATTTATTTTTCATTAACGTCTTGACGCGAATTGTTAAATCCTTTTTCTATACTGACACGGATCCATTAAACAACATATTAGTACGTATACATATACTAATATTATGTGTACGAAATAAAATAATAATAATTGTCATATAGGTACCTAGGTATTTTAATATTTCATAATATTAGAGAGAATATTGTGTCTAAATTAGGCACATCATATTGATTTTTTACGAAAAATAATATATATCTTGAACAATTTGTTACTCGTACATATATTATACGATTATGCTTATAAAATTATTATCAAGTTGAAGTTATCCTAAAACTAAATAGGCATGTAAAAAGTTTTAATCATATTTGAAACGAATTATACATAATAATGTAAGCCATTATAAAAAAAACTTTACACAATTATACACGCACGTTTACGCACGCACTCCCGGATAATAATATTATATATACATTTTATCGACTAATATTTTTATTTCCAAAGCGTTAAACAAGTATGTGTCGTAATTGCCACCGTAAAGGGTATACGCGTATACAGTTTTGACAGCATTGAAAATCACACGCCAGCACCAATCGGCCATGTGTTTGTCTCTGTATAGAGTGTACAGGGTTTTAACGGAGTCGATCGTTTATATTTCAAAAATGTAATCCAACCCGATCCCCTCCACCGAGTAGGCGTATAAAAATAATATAATAATATCAATGGAGTTGTGAACAAAAAAAATATTTAAAAAAAAAAAAAACGACGAGATTTCGGCCAACTTTATTATAATATAATATTCATTAGCTCTCGAGGGTTTTTAAATCATTTCTCGAAATGCGATTCCGTTTAAATATTTTATTGAGCCACCCGAGAGAGGGACGCGGTCATAAATAAATCTACGGCATTTAAAGCGCGCGTCCGTCAGTATTTCAAAAACAACGACACTCGCTATATAACTATATCCATATACATTTATACTTATATTGTTGTGTATGTATTATAATGTGTATACATTGCATTCCTAATATAATAAAATAACATAGTTTGTACAATACGATGTTTGAATTATTTCAATACAAATATGATTTTTATAAACGCGTAGCATACCACCTAAAATTATAATAATAATAATATGTACTTAAAAATTATTACAGTATAACAACTTAGGTATACAACACAATACAAAATACAATATAATATAATATAGTAAGTTATATGCGTGCATTAAATATGACACGATATAAAATTTATCAACTCATGTACTCCGAATTCGATATTATATTATTATGTTATACGGAATATAATATACAAGTACAACATTATAAAAGAGAAAAGACCGATACCAATTAAAAAATAATAAAAACTACAATAAATCATTGCGGATAATATTATATTTTCATAATACAATAGACTCGCTGTAGAACACTAGATCGGCTGTATGTACATTGTACCATATTATTATTATTATTATTTTAATATTATATTAAGCGGATATCATATTATTTCGTTTGAATATGGCATGACGATAATAATAATTAATCGGCACGCGTGTAATTTAATATAATATATATGCGAGAGAGAGAGAGAGAGAGAGAGAGAGAAATCTTGTATTATTATGGTCCCGTGATTACGCGCGCCGACCACAATATCGCTCGGTGGTGGGTGATTCAGTAGCGTTGTTTTGTGTGGGGGGGCGTGGGTGAAAGTGGTGGGCGCGCTACGTTCAAAGGGTGGGTGGTGGGACGGCAAGGGGTGTTGTGTAGTGGGTGATGGGAGGGGGGAGGGGTGGAAAACATTTCGCATTTAAATCGGATATCCCGAAACGCTCTGGGTTCGACCCTATGGACTGTATATGCGGGGCTCCAACCGGGAAACGAAACGGTGTGCCGGCGGTTCCAACGGAGCGGGAGTAGGTGGTTGTAACGGTGGATAGGGGTCGGTGGACGGAGCGATAAATTATATCAAATTGTCCGGGGACCGAAAAAGGGGAAAAACAAAAAAACAAAAAAAAAAAACAAATAGCCGTCGTTTTCGCGGTGACCCGTGCTGCTATCTGTGTGGCAAGTGATTTTACGCGGTAAAAACGGGTAAAAAATTATATTCGTTTCGAATTCTTAAAAAAAAAAAAATTCAAACTTATAAAAGATTTAACAAAAAGTTACTCCGTAACAACTACCTCTATCACCGTAAGGGCGATTAATGAAAAACAAATGGATATATTATTTTTATTAAAAAACCATCTGACACCGACGCAGGACAATAATACAATTATTATTACATAAGACTCGCTTAACCTCCCTCCGACGACGACTTACATGATTACGTAACAATTATTATTCCGTTGTTGTGTAATATTATGATAATATTATATTATATGCCAGCATAATATGCTTATTATTATCATCGTTACATACCATGTTTTTAGGAGTCTGATGACAAACAGTGACCACGGACTGTTGGTGTTGTTGGTGCTGTTGGTGGTGTTGTTGGTGGTGTTGGTGATGAGAAGGGTGGTGGTGAACCGGATGGTGATGGTGATGATGTTGCGGCGGAGGTGGAGGAGGAGGAGGAGCTGCGTAGACGGCTACGGGGAAAAGGGGGGACCCACTGAACGGACAGGGTTCCGTGTTTACGTGGATGTTGATAACTCGTGGGTAATAATAATTTTATAGCGCGCTATACAGCAGCAGCGGCGGCAGCGGCGGCTTATAGCAGCGTGTACCGTTGCAGTAGTCGTATTTAGCAGGCGGCAACAGCAGCAGTGGCGGCAGTGTAAGTGGCGGCTATATTATATTATATTATTATAGCTTTAGTAGGTACGCGTAGCACGTTGACGACAGTTTTAATTAAATTATTTTAATAATAATTCAAATAATACTAATAATAATAATGAAATCTACAACGGCCACTATACGACGGTATTATTGAGAGCAAAAAAAAATCTACGGCGGCTGCGGCGGTTAAATCGCTTCAAAACCGTAGCGTTTTGGTGCGACGGACGCGGACGACTGCGGCGGCGGCGGCGACGACGACGAACGATAACAACAACAGACCCGACGGGACGACGAGGGGACCGCGAGCGCTGCCGTACCGTCCTGTGCTTTGAAACGCGCTCGAATGGGGTGCCACCTAGCGGGCTGGCCCAGTGGTGCCACCGTCGTCGGCGGCGACGCTGTCGCGGGGGGTGGTGAAAACGTGAAGCGGCGGCGCGGCGGTAGCGGCACCTGACCGTCGGCGAGTCGCGCGGCGCGCACTACAGCGGCGGCGGCGGGGGCGGCGATTACTATGTTATGTTATATATATAGATAGAGAGAGTAATACGCGCGCAGCGGCTGTATAATAATGTGCCGTGTACGACGACGCTGACGCTTACGCTGACGACGAGGACGCTGACGCTGACGACGACGACGACGACGACGACGAGGACTATACGACGACTATGCGGCGACGACTTCCGCGTGTGCCCATGGCAACGGCGGCGCACGCACTCTGTGTACACGCGCCCTCCGCCGCCCGACCGACCGACTAGGGGCGGCGAACGCATCGTCCGCGGTGGCGGTGGCGACGACGACGACCGTAATAAATAATCCAAATAATAGGCTCGAAAGTTTTTTTTCTTCCTTTTTAGCCACCAAACCATCGTTGCCGCCGCCACGAGATTTTCAATTAATAACTTTAGGAACAACTCATTTTTTAATGAATCGGTTAGGTCAGAAAAAAAATCTTTCGAGTAAAAAAAAAAATACGTACGGAACAATTGAATAATTAGTTTTTAATAATGTTTTTTTTTCATCCCGCCATCGTTTCGCTCACTCTGTGGTCACCGCCACCCGCACCACCACCCTTCCACCACACCACACCCTTACCACTGTAACCTAACCGATCGAGGCTGCAGCTCGATTCCGCGAGTCATTAAGCCGCCCGAAAACTCGCGAATTACCTAACTATAAATCAACGGATAAATCCCAAACACGTCGGAGACGCGTGGATATTATATTATATGAAAAAAAAAAACACCACGAGAAGAAAAATCCCTTCCAGAAGCATAATGCGAATAATTATGACATCGAATAATAATTATTATTATTCTATATATCGGCCTAATACAGATACGATGCCTCCTTACGAGCGTGCTTACTTGGTATATTATACAGTTTATTGGGTCCATATGGCACACAAAAACGATTTAAAAAAATATTATTATGATAATACATTTTCATAATTTTAGCACTTCAGACGAAAATTTATACTAAGTACTCAATAAGTATGCAACCACGAAAAAATACTAAATTTGTGTGTTCATCGTACAATATTGTTGTACGCGAAAAATTTATTGTACTAAATGTATGCAAATCTGCAAACCGAAATCATATGGAAAAACTATTACAAAAGTTTTGGTACTAAAAAAAATCATGTTAATGAAGAGTTTAGATTTTGAGTTTATTGCGATGTTCATAATAAAATATCAATCGTTTTCAGACTTGTATATTATTGTACATTGTTATAGAGGGATGGTATTAGCTGAAGAGGAAAATAAAATATTACAAATGAGAAGGATAGAAAACATAACACAAAATAACATCGTGTCACAAACACAATGATTTGTTTATTGCATTCTGTGTACTAAAATATTTTATCATCTCAACATGTTTAAAATAATATATCTCTACCGTAAAAACGACGTTATGTCGAAAGTTTATATTTTTCCAGTAATGAGAATAACGATAGTAAAATGGTGGATTTTTGTTTTTTTTCTCGCAATTTATATTCGATACAATTTAAACGAGCTGCAGGTTTAAAAATTTAATGACAGTTTTTTTGTTTTTTTTTTTATTTATTTATAGGCAAATAATATTCTATAAACGCTTTTTTCCTGTGAATTTCACGCTAATGCACTCGGAAATAATCTGCGATATTCTTTTGAGAACGTATACAGCGAAGGTTTTTATTTGTATTGTATATATAGTATATATATAAATAACAATATAAAGGTATTAAGGCTCCGTATTTTTGTCTCGTAAAAGATGTTTACCGGCTGTACCAGTGAATAAGAATAAAATCAGAATCATCTCGATTACGTTCTTAGCAAATTGAACGATGCGGCATTATTATTTTATGCTGCCTACTCCACGCCAATATGCAATTTCCGAATGCGTATAACGAACTTGAAAATAAAAAAATACTGTTATTCGTTTAAAAATGTTACTTTAAAAAACGAGTACGGATATTTATGATGCTCGCAAATAATATTAATATTTGTTGGGACGTATATAATTAATAATACCCACTTGAATGGACCGCAAAACAAAATATACGATGGTAACGGGCTGGTAATGCGGTGGAGGAGTAGGGATATGATGAGTCGCTGTGCTCTGATTAATTTTTTCAACCCCAATAAGAATCTACCCGACTTACGTCACCGCATATTATTAGTTCGACAGTATCCACTCTCTTAAGTGTAGATACGCGTATTATCACAATATATATATTTGCAATGCATTACACCGGTGTTGGAGGTACTTATAATATATTATTATTATGTTTGTTTAACCATCCACCACATTTTTCGAAGTTAACCATTTTTTAGCGTATATAATAATATTATAATTATTGCCGCCTACGACGTCGTTTGAATCTTATATTATTATATCTATTTTATTTCCTCTATATAATATTGTATCTGTTCCGCGAGGGAAATTATGACTTTGGCGTGTCGTTATATGCGTCGAATAAACAGCGCGCGCCAGTTCAACGTATATTTTTCATATTATATTATACGTAAGTGTGTATATATATATATATGTATATATATTTATAGTTAGGCATAAAATACGGCGTTATGTAAGTCATAAAATCCAATTGAAACATCGTCTTCGCTGTATATATATATATATTATATACCTATATGTGTGTGTTATTATTGTTAGTTGTTACTGTATATATGTGCAGGTTAGGTTACAAGTTTACTACTATATACAGCGCATATATATATATATATTATAGATAGGTATATAAGTGTAATGGTTTTACTGCTGCTACAGTTATATACACGCATTTGCCCGCGTCCAATCGTAATGCCTAGATTAAGCAACGGTTGTCACTGTATTATATATTGCTGCAGCCGCGGGGTGGAAAATAAACGCATTTTTTTTCTTACTCTGTTCTTAAATAAAAGAAGAAGAAAAAAATCGAGCGAGAGTAACAAATACGAAACGCCAATGTGTGTGGCACGCCGAGTATATTTTTCTAACGAACAGCACTTCATTTATCGTACCACATAATGTATATAAAATATTATACCGACAGTATGTGTTATATTAATGGCTATTATATTATATACCTAAAGGTACCTATTGATAATATCAATTTTTTTCATGTTTATTAACTATAATAATATAATATGTAGAGGTACCTACATAATATTATCTACCTACCGCGTCAATCATCTCCGTTGAATCGACAACGCTTTAATTTTTAATTTTTTTTTTTTTAACACACTTCGAGATTTTGCGAATTGCTATACAAGCAAGAACAGTATAATATTATAAAACGTTTTTATTTATTTTTTTACATTGTTTATTTTCGCGAAATCATTGCGCAAATATTTTATGTATGCTATATACCGGCGAAGGAATTTCGAATAAAACGTGGCACTTTTGTTTTCCCTTTCTAATTTATGGGATGTGTTCGTTTTAATGGCCAATTATAGATTAATAAGAACATAATGCATACATATACGGTCGGGTTATATGCATAATGTTTGGGAAAAGTACGTGCAGTTTGAATTGTATCCCCGGAGGTTAGGTAAAAGTTAAAGTGAATTTTGAATTTCACGAAAACAATTACATCCATATTGCTAGCTACATGGTACCTATTTAGATTGGACAATGGTTACAATGTTTATAGTACATATATAATGTTATATTAAAATTATTAATATTATTGCTATTTATACCCAAGGATAACATAATCAAAAAATAATTGTATATTTTGCAATGTATTTTGTTTTGCCACTGTAATATTAATATTAGTCTTCACCACTCTCTCCATATAATATATATTATATGTAGTAGATGCTATAATAAATATACGTGATATCTTATTAAATTCCATTAAAATGTATCTTTATCTACTTAGAGAACATTTAGTCGACTTCATTTGTGCAAAATTGCATTAATATTCCAGTTTTCCACAGTCACAGTGAGCATAATGATAATAATAATAATAATAATAATAATAATTATAATAAATAGAATAAATATCGTTTAAAATTTAAATATTATTTCGTTGTGTTTATCATATTGAGCTCTTCCGAGAAGAAAAAGTTTAATGATTATTAAAAGGGTTTATATAAATGGAAAGTAAACGTTCATTTCAGCGTACGAAATATCATTGGTGTTTTTTTTTATTTTTTATAACAAAAGGAACTCATTAGTTTCAAACAATTGCGAAAAGAATGAGGAAAATAAATTGAAATATATACAAGTATATGTATATTTATTATATATTATAAATATACTTGAACAAAGAAAGCTAAAAAAGTTAATTACAAATAATATTCTTATCAGTTAGTTTGCTAATCTCGAAATCAATTTAATAACAAATATTCAACATTTTTTTATTAAAATATTTTTAAACGTTAAATATACTTTCCCAGCTTATTTTAAATAAATAATTAAATTGTTGTTTATAGAAATAACACTATTAAGAAAAAAAAACAGTTTTTACGTATGAACGATCAAAGTATTTATTAATTAGACTTTAAAGTAAAAGTATAATGGTGACAAGGAGACGGGGAAAGAATGAGAGTATGACATTTTATTTTTTTGAAAATTCATAGTATAATTGATAATTTTTATTTATTTTTTGATCGTGAAAAGCTCCGACAACTAGGCCAATATATTTTCGAAAATGAATAGTGGCATAACTAATAGTATTAACAAGTTGTGCTTAAATAATAAGAACTAATAATATAATCTATGGAACTGCGACTGGTTCTGTGACAAATAGATTATAATAATTTAATATTAATATTATCTCAATAAAGTGGTTTCGACATAATACTTTGGTTTAAACGCAATTTCGACGGTACAACAAAATCAAAGTAGAAGCAGAGCCGTTATAAGATTAGGGGCGTGCGTCCTCGCAACGCAATCACAATGTCGTGCGATCGATGATAATATTATTATTATTATTATTATATTCGACAATATACATTTACGTTCGCCCTCGCCGAGTAACGAGTGGACAGTTATAGTAATAATATCTGCCCCAACGTATAAAGTCGCCGTGTATACAATCATTTGTTGTAATACGCATCACATCGGGCTCAATAATACTATAACATAATATAATAATATGATATGATACAATAGTGGTTACAAACTATGTACGCCGGTGAGTTATATACGTACACAATATATTATGATATAATATTATTTTACATTATTGTGTGCGAAATTCGCGTTTTTTTTTTTAAATATACCGCAGCTCGATCGATGTCTGAGCGTGCACTCTCGACTGCAACGGCTGCGCTGGACGACGACTCGCATTAATATTGAATACATCAAGGAAAATAATTTATAATATTACCCACCGCGCAAAACCCACACGGCGGACCCTGACGGCGCGTGTTTATAACAATAATATTATTATTATTGTTGTTATTATTATTATTATTATTATTATTATCATCATATTCGACGGGGCTCACACGCGATCGCCGCGTTTGCCGCAGCCGTTCGGGCCGCAGTCATATACACGATCGGCCGCGATAGAGCGTATTATATTCTGCCGGGAGAGACGAACTTTTCACTGAAAGCAGTATTTGAGGGGGGGTGGTGGTTATAACACACCGCGATGACGGTTGAACGCGATAGCAGCAGCCCCACCACGAGAGTTATTATCGTGATGACGGTGTCGCGTGGTTTTCACAAATAGTGATTATAATAATATATTATAAGTAACCATCACGATACACAACGTATAGGCATAGGCACCTATATTATACAGGGAAAACTATTAATTATTATCGCGAATTCACGAGAGTATCGGAGCCCGTGTGTAGCACCGCGATATAGCTATAACAGTACATATAATATATAATATACCGTGGCGCTTATGCTAGGTATATACGATCGACGAGCAAAGGTAGGTAGGTTAGACCCCTGCACAGCCTCACCCTCACGACTGTCGTTCTTATACGCGATCGGTGGTGTGTACATAATATAATACTATATATATTATTATATAGGTAACATTTCCATCGCGGATGCTGTCACGGCGGTGCAGCCGACACTCGTGGCGATGCTTAATTGGCGGAGGGAGTTCGCGATTACGTTTCCCCTCCTTTTTGATTTCGAGTGGCTTTTTTTTTTTTTTTTTTGTATACCGAGGGGAGATTTTATTTTTATGGATTTATCACAAAACCACTTTTGAGGCGGTGTGAGGAAAATATCGAAAAATAAAAAACCGAGAACAAATTCCACTTGCGTCTGCAGTATTGAAAATCGAATACTGAACACTGAAGCATACTATATAAGGCATGAACTTTGTTAGAGAGGTTAATTTTAAAATTTCCCTACAGTAGCATTTTCCAGAGAAAATCGCAGACTACAATAATTATTATCCCGTATTTTTGTATATTTCAAACTCGTAATATACTCAATATTATCATATTATTATACTTTAATACTTGAGAAACGAACGTACTGTAGTACATGTTTATTTATTGTTTACGCGTTCGTTTTGACTTGAGTCTTTACTTCGTCTATTTGCGTGTCTCAAAATAATCACCGCGATGTGCTTCTGCCGTGAACGTAGACTGAAGGAAAACAATTTACTCGTCATCTAAATATTATATTTAGCATCTACGTACGTATATATCGGCAGCACTATAACATAGTATTAATATATCTACCAAATGTCGCACGGTTCACTAATCCGTTAGCAGATCTCTGCGTGTTATATAATACCGTAAGACCTTTGAACCCGCGAGTCTATATACCCTGACCGCGCAGCCCTATAGTAGTACCTATATAGTATACACGCCGAACGTCTTCACCATACATAATAATATTTTATGCATATAGGAAGTATCTACACGACTTTACCGTGACTTTTGTGTCAGCCATGGCAAGCAAATCGTTTAATAAGTCATTTATATGCACGCGAAAACCCCGTCGGGGAATATCTAACGAAAAACAGATGCCGGCACAACTATAGGCCCGTCCGCCGTTCGAGATTAAAAAAAAGAAGAAAATTATAATAATAAACCGCTTGCTTTTCGCGCATTCCTACACCCTTCTCTCTCCCCACCACTAGTAAAACCGGTGATTTGCATTTCGAAAAAACAACTGCACGTTCGCCGGCAGTACTCGGTGACTGGAAAGGAGTCGGTGGCGTCTAATAACATTAAGTGTACAAAAATGTACGGGTGATTTCTTTTTTTCAAAAGCGCATATTATACTTCGTTGGATACATTTTTGTAATTTTGTGTTTTTGTATGTTATAATTTTCGTTTGGAAACTTTTAGCATCGTATTAGATGTTATTCGATTGGTTTTTTTCGTGATAAAAAAATGATAATTTTTTTTCATAATATTATTTAGTTTATAATATGCTTTTCTATTTTTTTCATCTTTTACTTAGTAATGTACGGTTATATTTTTAAAAAATCAAAGAGAATATTATTCTAAATATGTTGATGCCCGTTAATAAGCACACCAGGAATAATGGATATTATTAATTACAATAGTTATGCAATGTCCAGAGCGGCGAAGCGGTAAAAATAAAACGATTTATTGTACCTATTATATAGGTGCCATTATTAATAATTAATTGAATTCCATCGATTTAATTCGTTTAATATAAATTATAAAGTTGATAAATATGATGGTTAAAAGTTTCAAAAATTAAATAATTAAACAAAAATTACAAACATTTTTCGAGATAAAAATAAATTAATTTTAAAAAAACCCCTCAATCCGTCAAATTAATTCCCTCAATTATCATGCCCTCCTCTTAAATGTATATTATTCGCATTGTACTGACTACATACGTGTTGTTATTCTGATCATTATTGTTTTATAGTAATATATAAAAATATTATAGGTGTATATTATTGTAATATTTACCCCAGTTGAATAAATTAATTGCCAAACTCATATTTTATCAAGTACAAACACCGCACGTGGTAACCGTGCACGTTCAATTTTTTCTTATTAAGATTCGATTCTTATACTTCTCATTTCGGTTCGTTGCGTTTCATAGCGGATGTACTTCGATTTCAAACCATAAAATCATCGTTGGAATAAACATTTTTATAATATGAAGCTGTATAGTATTTTATTAGATTTCAATATTTTAACAAAACGATGACCTTCAGACCACCCACGCATGTGTACTTAAACGTTTTTAAAATCTAAAGATTAGATACTAACATTATCTGTCCAGTTATTTAGAGTCAAGTATTGTAATTTTTAAATTTGTGTTATACATATAGTGTTATGATTTATTCCCATAATATTTCTCTATCATATTATAATATTACGTAAAGGCAATAACGAAAACATATAAGAATATCAACATCTGCAATAATTTTATATGAATAATAATAATATTTTTTTCGGTGTTTCGGATAATGTATCTAAATACTCTCTACCTACGTATTTAATAATATTTACAAAATAATATGTTCAATGTTCAATGTTCATGCACCAATATGCGAATTATTTGTGTGCCTTTGGGTTTGTATCCTTATCGGTGTATAAAACGAATACATATTATTATACTTATACATACCATGTATATGTATGTATAATATTATACGTCTTCGAATGCTCAATCGGCCGAGACTTTAATATCGGTACCTTCTATAAACCACCATCATGCAATAACAAATATAATATATTTTATACATGCATACATATTTACATACATACATAGGTACATAAATACATACATACACATCTGTATAAATATATGTTTGCATAAAAGTGGTATACTAGCCCGTTGAATCGTTCGAATTCGTTCAAACTAGGAAATGAATATTTCCAGGATATTAAATCGCAGTCGGTGTAGTATATAAATAGGTACAATAATTGTCACACGTCACTTTTGAGCAATACATACCTGGTAGACAAAAAAGTGATATGTACAATAATAATAGTAATCATTATGTAGGCACTAAGATATGTTTGTAAGATTTTGAATTACTAGGATTTATTTTGCCTTAATTCATTATACAATAGTATAATTTATTAAACAATCTGTAACAATAAACACAAGTGGTGAATTATATCGAGTACTCAGGAGTTTTGTAAGATGAGACCATGTACCCGTTGAAGTATAAGATTTTAACGTATGCCTATATTATTATAAAGCGGAAAGGTGGATTTTAGTTTAAAAAGGACTAAGAAGGCTTAGCAGGTGCCACACTTTATTAAAGAATCGGGTCATGTCTAGGAATACATCAGTGCATATTATATTATAAGCTTTTTTTTTAGTAAGATTTTTTATGGACTAGATGGTGGATTTGATGAATGTGAGCTAATTTGCTATAATATAATTGTTACGAAAACAAAATTTGAAGTATTTGGTTGTATCACTGAAATAAAACGTATCAACGTTTGAGTATTGTTGAAAATATTTTATTGTGAATTGTTGTTATGATATCAGCGCTATAATACTCCTATAACACACATCCCTCGCTGAGAGCCTAACCTCATATCTACAAAGGTTTCAAAGTCTATGTTATAAATGTACAATATTATATATTTTGTATGCCAAATTAAAAGCCGGTTGTACAATGATATTTTGTAATTTGTAAATTCACGGAGTCAAATGATCTAAACAAAACAGACTCGAGTATACAAATCAATATTGGACGACAACAAACCTCGTGAAAGAACTATTTTTTTCCTTTTTTAATTTAGTTGATGGATAATATATAATATTATGTTCGATGAATTTGGAAAATAGTTTCACCAGAAAAAAAAATATCCATTCTTTTTGATCTACGTTATTTTTTACGTATACATGGCGCTTTTATGCATATATGTATTTCTCGATATCCGATTGGCAGAAGAGCTGACGGGGTGGTAAAAAAAAAAAAATAAAAAAAAATAAACAAAATAACATAAAACTTGGACACGCGTAAAGTTATCCAAACGGACCTTTGTGTTCGTTTACGGTCCAGTTGATCGACCTTTTTGCTTGGCTTCCAACCCGGCTGGTTTATGTATAATGCGACGCGAAAAAAATGCACATTTCCTCGTGTAACGTATAATATAATATAATACGGGGAAGTCCGAAACTGTATTCATAAACCCCAAACGAGTTATGATTAATATACATTTTTAAAACGACCCACCCAATCCAATTTATCGTGGTATAATAATATGCCAAAAATTGCTATCATAAAATTAAAACTGTAAATAATTACGGAACTTCGTTATTCACAAAACTGCAGTTAGCAGTTACATTAAAGCATTATTTTTATTAATGCATTTTTATGTGTTTAGTATCATAGGTGCATAATATAGTATTAATAATTATAAAACGATTCCAGTTACGAATTATCAAGAACAATGTATGGAAATCAGTTATCGACAAATTAAAATGTTCGTTTTGCGCATAGGTACCTGTGTTATATTGTAATATCGTCCTATCGAATAGAAGCATTCTTCAATAAATTCGATATTGTTTTGCTGAAAATTGTAGGTGTAATATCTACGTTATAAAAAATTATGTGTCATGAAACATTCGTATACTTTGTTTATAACTGTTTACATGTCTAAATAATATGTTTTGCATTATACTATTATAATATTATGACTTAATAGGCACAGTGGCGTATATCAAAAAAAAATTGGTGTTGCTCAAATCATTTTATGTGACCTACCCCTCATAATACTGTTATACCGATCAATACAATTTTCTATTTTTCTTCTATCAATACCTACCCACCTATATTTAAGATGTTGCCTGAGAAACGCTTGAACTCTATGTTACACGCCACTGAATAGGCATAGTAAAATATATTAAATAACTATTTAAATCGAGTGATAAAATTATATCTTTTTAACTTATTGCGACGTACCTGTATAATATTTTGATATTTTTCGTGTTTATAAAATTCTTGAACATATTATTTCATTTAACTAATTATACAGGCTAATCATTCTACATAAGGTATAATAAATATTCTTCTTTTAGGTATGATATAAAAATGTTATGATAAATAATCTAAAAATATATTATATTATTCAGCAATAATAATTATACAAGCTACGCGCATGTATTAGAGAGGAAAAAACTGTTGTAATTAACAAATATTATATTATTATCGTTAACGGCATTTGTCACCGTTCGCTCAATACGGAAATTTTTATCGTTATAGTATATTATATATTACCTATTTTGAACTATTAGTTAATAATGAATAACGTATAATATTGGAATATTTGAAATGCAAAAATTCGATTTCCCGACGAATTCAATAGTACCAGCTGCGTGTGACCTATGCGCCATGCCTTCACATTAATTACAATATACATACGATATAATATTATTGAATATTAATACGTCAAGCGATTACGTCTTGCTAAGTACCTACACCTCATACGTACCACAGAACACTGCAAAAAGCGTTTTAAAATGTTCCTGAAATTTTGGCGGAGGCCGCGCATCAGCCCCCCCCCCCCTGGCCAAGCCACTATGGGTGCTCGGTGATAATATAATAATACACCGCGGCGGGCAATAGACGAGAGACGTAGGGTGGGACGAGTGCGTTCCGTAGAGTAATTAAAGCGCGAGAGAACGGACGGGTGGGTGGATAGTGCACCGCAATGGGTTGTGGGTGAAGCGGGACGGGACGGGGTGGCACGGAATAATCTAGTTTGAATTTGGAATTTGACGGGCGCGAAACGGGCCCCGGACGCAAACGTAATTAATGTTGATGTGCCTAATTTGTTGCGAAATCCCCTAGGCTACGCGACACCGCCGCCGGCATGTTTGTCGTCTGCCCGGGCCATCGGATTCGCGTGTAACGTGCACTCGGCGACGCGTCTATGCGCCCACATATATTATACATAGTACATAATATATTGTTATAATATTATCATTAATCGTTGTATAGACATCGCTATTATTTATAGGCCCTCCTGCCACGGTCCCTCCACATAGGAATTTCGAATTTTTTCATTCAATCGTGTTCATAGACGCGCGAGACTAAGCGCAGAACAAACGGCACCATTATAACATACGACGTGACACAGTCGAATGGTCGAACTGCAATATTTAAAAATTCCAAAACGGGTGGGGCTGGGGAAATTGACCTATTATTTATCATCGTGTGGAGCGCTCCCAACGTGTGCCTATATAATATTATGCAGGACACACATTATCGTGTCCCGTACGAGCCGCGTCGTTAGACGAACGACGATAATAATAATAAAAATAATATAAAATATCACCACCGTCGAATAACGTAACGGCGAAACACGTTGTGCCAAAACCGAAGTTCCAAGACCGAAAAACCTTTGCGAAACACGGTGTGGTGGTTTTAATATCAACCGTCGAACGATGGTTTTATAAACACGACGCATTTCACTGCGTAGTGGATGCGGAAGGGGGATGGGTAGAATAGACGTATGCAGACTTAAATATTTTCAGGCGGCGTCTATAATATTGTTTGGGCGCCCATTTAGTTGCACCCCCCCTCGTCTATCCAAATTAGACAATGCTCATAACATTAATATTATATTATATTATAGTTGGTTGTAATTTTATTATTATTATACCAGTACTCCCCTTCCAGGTCCCCTGCTGCTCACATTTATGATCAATGCGAGTACATAGGTAATATTACAAATTATAATTGAACGTTATTGGAATACTTCCGAAATGGTAGCCATGCATATTATAATAATAATATTATAAATTTGTAATATACTTTTAGTATAATATATAGTTAATAATATAGGGGATTGGTCGAGATAGATCAATTGAGAGCGCGCGTGTCCGTAGACAAAGTGCGCATTATATACTGCAATATTGTGTCGTCCGGTAAAATAAAATATGCTTCACGTCAGAATTTAATTAAACTACCTACTCGGGATGTCGTGTTGGTCATTTATTCTGGAACGCGCCTTATGGTTACATCGCGGCGGCGGTGTTCTAAATCCGAGTGCTCGAACACGAATCGTATGCGGGTCGCCTCGGGTGGGTAATAATAATATCGCGTGCAGGTGTGTGTGTGTGTGTGTGTGTGTGTATGTTGAAGGGGTGAACCGACCGGAAACAAAAAAGAATGTACGAAATCACGGAAAGCTTGCTGGAAATTAATTTCTACCCGTATAAATGACAAAGATTCCTATTATTATTATCATTATTTTTTCCGTTTTTTTTTTTTAAATTATTATTATTTTTATTAAAGAGAAACAAAAGTATTATGCGATCTGCAGTTATTAGCGAATTAATGATATCAAACTTGGAATAATTGAAAAATTGTTCAAAACTACATTTCGTATAAGCTGCTGCAGTCGTTCAATTTTTTTTTTTTTTAGTATTGTTACCCAGTTCAAAATTAATCATGCACTCATAATGCATGTTTATAGAATTAACAAACATTATATTATTATGGTAGGTGTACTATTGTACATTAATTGCACCTTTTTTTCGTTGAGTTTCAAATAATGCGTAATTATGTACTATATAAAGTGTTACACAATAATTTTAAATTATACGTCTAGTCTTTTTCATGTTCAAAATTTTTTTATTAGGTTTATTTTAATTGATCGCCACTAGTAAACGCTTTTCGCCGTTTAATAATACCGGATCTTACGTAGTAACAAACATAATAACTGTACTTAAAACTGGGTTAGGCGTGAAATAATTCACATAAGCGTAAAAACGTAAAGGATCTGCGTAAATAGATATTTTATGTTTTTATACGACAGATTAAACGCCATTTTGTTGAAAATGAAAAATCGAATTCGAATTACAATGAAATGAATAAGTTCCGTAAAAGATATCGAATCAGCGATTTACGTTTGTAAACGTCACTACAATGAGTAATTTTTGAGTTTGCATTCAGTTACAGTTTGACACGCTACCTATCTACATTCAAAGTCAATTCACGTTTTCCTGCAATAACATTATGTTTTATTTACGTTATTGTCACGGATTTCGTGTACTGAAATTAGTGTGAATCGATACATTTAAAACGAATTTTACGAAAAGGGTATTTTCGAGGATTATGGAATACAGCTGATGTATAGTCAAGTGGAGGTGGGGAAGGGGTTAAGAGGAACTTCGATTTCCATTAAAATTATCGTTGATTAACTGATCCCGAGTTAAGGGGAGAATAGCGCAGTCATAAATAATATATTCATGGTGGTAGCAATTCTACAATACTCTCTCGAATTCTGACACGATCCAACAATTCAACAACTAAATGGTTTCGAATGTCCCTAATGGATTTTGTTGTATTATAATATGTATAGGTTTACGGTTTTTATAGGTATGACTAGAATGATATTGGATAAAAATTGGTTAAAAGACTAAAAATTAAATAGGCACAAATAGTGGTATAGTATATGTTAAATTCGTTTTAATTAAACCACTATAGTTTTTCTTGTTAAATACTACAATCTACCTAGACACAAAACACTAAATAAAATACCTGATTAAGGTAAAAAAAATTCAAGAAATAAGGGAAATCAAAAGTTCTATAATTTAATGAAAAATCCAGAAATAAAAATGAAATTACAAGTAAAACAGACTTTATATTGGTCATACAAGAAAAACTAACGAATTCCTAACAAACATGGTTGAAAAACACTGCAACTCTGGACGCAGAATATTTGTAAAATTAAATATAAACAAATTAAAGTGTATAATTGTAAAAAAAAATTGTAGCTTAAATTATAAAATATATATAAAAAAAATACGAATTGTTGAAATAGATTGTGTGAACAAAATGTAATAAAATAATTTTTATCATATCCAACTATATAATTATGAAAATAATAATGTATCCTTAATAATTAGTATAGATTATGATGGGAAAAATAAAAAAATCTTTTTATTTAACCGTATAACACTACCTAGTATAAATGCATTTTCTAATATATTTTAAGGTCACGTGTTATAGAGCAATTTCATATTTCAATACCTATTATTTTGTTTTGTATTGTTTTGCATAATTTAGACATTATGGTTTGCCGTGAAAATATTATTATACTTAGTTAAGTTAAATTAAGTTTAATAATAATAATAGTGATAAAATAGTTAAAATTAAACGTTTTTATCACATATTTAAAATAATATTATTGTTGATAGTATTTATTCAAAATTAGAATAACAACACAATATTATTTTGATAAGATACGTAAGTTATATAAACTTTAAATAAGTGATAAAGTCTATAACAATTTAATATTTAAACAATCTTTTGCATGGAATATAAAATATCAAAGTGCTGTTTAATGTGAATCTGAAATATTATTTTTTCATAATGCATAACGAGTTAGGTAATACCAACTGTTAAGGATTCTGATATTCAAATTAATTACATAACATGACTTAAATTAATATACATTCTATGAATATTATTTTATACATTAAACTTGGAGTTACGAACAAAAACCTTTCACTGCGTTATGATTAAATGAGTTTTAGAGTTTTAAGTTTTAACTACCGAAATGTATAACAATAATTTCTCTGATGTTAAAAAACATTATCGATTTTTGCAGACGAATAAGAAATAAAAATTGTTTCGGACAAAAATTAATAAATGTGTCTACTCTATACATGCCAAAGTGAGGATTTATTTTTGATTATTCTTGAAATTATATCAGAAAACCACCCTCTCTCTAGAAAACATTTCGTTTCAGGGTGATTAAAACAACATAATAATATTATGGTGTAACTTGTTTAAACTTAAAGAAAATAATTACGTTTGAATGGTTTCTATATAATATATTTTTTATAACTTATTTGATCCTTGAGCAATATATCTCTACAGTTAGTTGGTAAAAACATAAAAAAAAAGTAAAGAAAATATAAGCAACTATTTTATAAATTCTCGTAAATCTGAACAAAAACTCCAAAGTCAAAAGTAAAGAGTAAGAACAGTGTTCGCTGAACTGAAACTTTCTTGGCCAGCGTCATTAGCGATATCGGTCGTTAACATTGTTTGTAAATGACTTCGAATAAGCAAGTCGGATTTCATTGACTAAAGTAACTTTTTGTGAATTATTGGGCGGACAATGGTGGTGGTGACGATGGTGGTACAGTGGTAGTGTACACGGAATAAATCTAAGATGTCAAAGAATTATAGATTCCGGAGGTTTACACAGCACGCATATGAAATAAAATATGTCACGGGCGATTTGATTCTCCACAACTGCAGTCGTATATTATACAAATTCGGTCTCGACGAACATGTATTTTTCGTGAAAATATAAATACTGTACACACACGTGTATGATAATATGCAAATTTATGTTTGTTTATAGAAATCACATGAAAAACGACGAAAAATATAATAATATATTATCATTTATTATACGCTTACGTTACGGTGGCATTAATATACTTTCGAGAAAACGAACAATGCTTTTTACTATGTACTATACACAACCAACGACTGAGCAAATGTCCGGACTCTGGTTCTGCAGATAGACGATGTATAAAAAACGTGACGTCAACACCCGACGGTGGTGTATCGAATTCTCAAAGGAGAACGGTGTAAGGCGCGTAACACAATATTATATTATTATTATTATTATTATTATATATACAGTTGGGAGTGGGCTGAAAACGCGCCGAGGATTGAGGAGCGCAGGTGCGTATAATGGCGTTAGACGAACGCGAGCGATTAATGCGCAATAGCAATCCTTCGGATTAAACGGGCTTTGACTCGCGAACCGAGAAGAATAATATTGAATTTAACGGCGCGCAGGCCCCACTAATACAATAATAATATAATATAATATGTAAATAAATATTATAGCACCTATGCTATGCACCATCGTGTACATGAGTACACTGTACCTATATCATATTATTATTATTATTATTATACGAGATATCGGGCCCAAAACGTTACGTCTACATCGCACGCGATACGCAAAGTTATTATAAATTATAATACATCTATAATATCATCATCATCGTCGTCGTCGTCGTCGTCGTCGTCATCATCATCATCATCATCATCATCATCGTTATTATTATTATTATTATGCGTGCTCGGCGGGGGGTACGAGGTATATATACCTACTCGCGTATCAGATAAACCGGAACAAAGTTTTCGGTCGCGGGCGACGTACACATGCACAGCGCACAAAGAACTATGACGACGATGTGAGCGCACACACAACGATAAAGTCGCACCCGCGCGCCTGTGTGCGTATAATAATATATATATAATAATGAAATGTCTCGTACAGGAACACAGTATGACTTACGAGCAATTTATTCCGTCCCCGGACCGTCGGCAGACCTGCACCCTCTCCTCCCCCGCAAAAAACCATTTCGCAACCCCCGTCGTCCCATCAGTCGCAGCAGCGCGTGTATATAATATATAAGCGTATGTGTGGGTGGGTGGATGGGTGTGTATGTATGTGGGTGGGTGAGTGGATGGATGTGTGTGTGTGTGCAGGGCAGGGAACGTCGAAAGTTTATAAACTTCGAGTCGCTCGTTGTTCGTCTAAAACGTATAATACGTACAATACGCCGACGATAACACAATGCGTGTGTATGATTTTTAATACACGCGCGCTCAGTATTTATTGTGTGCATAATAAACGCAGTCGGGTCGTCGGTGTCTGCTTCGCGTGTGTGTATATAATTCTCGTAGGTGTTATATATAACATGTATTATTATTACTATTATCATAATTATTATTATTATATTATTATTATTATACTGCAGAAGCGCAAGAGTTTTTAATTATTATAAAACGTGGACTAAACACACGCGCGTGCGACCCAGTAGGAACTAAGCAAATATTAATAATAATAATACCTAATATATATATACGTGTAGACGCCTGCAAAGCGCGACTATAGCACCGCAAGACGAAAAAGATAACAGTTAACTGAGAAAACGTGTAGCTGTGTTTCGTCCGGGTATAGAGGACACGTCGATTTTGCATCGACGTCGTCGGTGACAGCTGTTTCCGATGGGTACAGTTTTTTCTAAAAGAAAAAAGATTTCTGGTCATCCCTCCGCATCACATCCCTAATGATCGTACGTTATCGCCATCCCCACCGTGACGTCTAACAACACCAGCCTTATCGGTATAATCTTTTGGGATTTGACTGGTCGACGCAACGGGTGGACGAGAGTGACCGTCGTTGGCTTGTACGTGGGTACTTGACGATATTTGGTAAACATAAATTAATTTATTGATAAGTAGCTATATAACTATTATGATATTTGTGATAGTTATTAATTCTTTAGTTTGATATGTATTATACCTACTATGCGAAAATGCACACGTCAAAGTAGTAAATAATATTAAATAGGTAGTATAATATTAAAACGATAAATACAAATATATATATTTTTCAAATTGAATTAAAATGTAATTTTAAAAACATAATATTATTGTTTAACTAAAATATAGTTTTTTAAATGTATTTTAAATCAACTTTTTTCTTTTAAGATGTGGCCAATGTGAAAAGACTTTGTACCTACATTAATTAAAATGAAAACAACCTTCATTCAGGTTGGCCATCTTAATACACTGTAGGTATACACTTCAATGGTTCCAATTAGACTAACATGAAAAGGATTTACTACTCAAAGATCGACAAAATAGACACAGAGTGAAATTTCAAAGCAATAGTCGTTTACCAATGATAAAACTTTAAATGACATCAAAGGTATTTTCAAAACATTCTTGTTTATATTATAAAAGACAAAAATATAATTAAAAAATGTATGACATTTTCGAATTATATTCGTTGAATAATTTGAATGTTTATACTTAAAATTGTATTCTTCTATTCTAAAAATAAATCCTTAATGTAGGTAAATATAGTTTATTTCAGAACATATTTCACCAAAATAAAATAGTTTGTTTTATACCAACAAAATAATATAAAAATAAAAATGCTTAAAATGCTTAAAATGAATAAAAAATGCATGAGACAAAACTACTTTTTTAAATTATGTAGAACGAAATAGGTATAATATTATGTTGAAATACTTGTGATGTGATAACTAAAATTATTATGGTTAGGTTACATCATAAATTTAAATCCTATCAGACATTCCCAACACAATATAGGGTTGCAGGCTTGAAGGCTATACAGAAAGTGTTATATTACACAGGAATGAAGCCCCAGCAGAGAACTATTGCTGGTAAGTTTATATTTTTTATAAACTCAACTATTCATCGGCTAACGGAAAAAGGCTGTTGAAATAATATAATTACTATAAAGACACCGATGTAAAATTCAAAAAAAATGATACGATTGTCATAAACGCATGACGTGTAAAATGCGTTTAATGCGTTTATTTTCAGCAGAGAGATTAAATTGTCCATAAGTTATCACATTATAAATTATAATTACAGGTTTTTTTTTTATCCATAACCTTTAAAATAATTGTTAAGATTTTAGACTGAGACCCGAGATAAGTTTATATTTATTGATTGATATCCTGCAAACGCAAATCACCAGACCAGATTGATGTGTGAATTACAGATTTGTGACAATTCATCTAACATTAGAAGGTATATGAGTACAATATTTTTATTTTCAATACTTAAAAAAAACCTTGGACTACGATTTAATTTGAATTTAAACAAATAAATAATTTTCAACTGTCAGATTCGAGCCACAATATTAGTCTATTTTAACGGTCATTCCTACAAATATAAAATTGACTATACTCACATATATATTATAGAATTATACGAGGGAAATTAAACGTATGGTAAATATATTTTACGTTTATTATTATGTTGCATGATGGTTATTGATTAATACAATATGTTCGTTGTATTATATTATTATACGTTATGTATTTTATAGAAGTATCATATAAAACGTATGAATAATGAATATAATAGGTGTACTTGCATTTTAAATACGAGATACAGACAAAATGCGAGACTGGCCCCAATATAAAGGTTATAGGATGGTTTTGCAAAGGTCAATAAAACAAAACTTAATAGCTGTCATATTGGGCTAAAGTTCAAAACTCCAATGTCCCATTAAATTAAACAGTGTATATAGTGGCTGGCTAAACAATGATTCACTCGAACCAGAGGCGTGTTAGAAACGAGTTGGCGGTGACGGCGGCGGCGCCCGTGAGGTCGTGTCGCAGTCGGATTATTTTCGTTCGTTTCCCCGTCATAACATCATTCGCCAGTATTAATTTTAGAAGAAGACGACGGCAACGGAGAGGAAAAAATATCATATTAATTGTATCTCGTCTTGACAACGACCGGTGATTTATTATCAGCGACGGTCGTGTAATGTTCCGATGGAATTTATATTGCTCGGTAATAATTTCCGTTTTCGTGTCTTGGCCCGCCAAAAAAAAAAAAAAATAAATAAAAATAAATAAATAAATAAATAAAAGAAAATAAAAGAAAAGAAGCGAAATTCGAACTGCGCGGCGGCGCGCGCAAAAAAGAATTACTAAGGGTTTAATTTATTAACAAGCAATTTCCACTTTCGTTGCTGTGCCGGAGAAATAAATTGAAAGACGGCAGACTAGAACAATATATATATATATATAATATGTATACAGTGTTGTACACACACATATAGGTACCTACCTATAGGTATATAATATAATATGATAAAACCGCTAAACGGAGGTGCTGGCTGAAGGCACAATCTACGCCGGCGATAAAAATTCCCAGCAATATGGTCATTGTGAATAAAACATCCGATATTAGACGTAAAAGAAAAAAATACCATATTTGAATAACCTCTTGCGTGAAATGGAGGATAAATTACATTTGGAACGTATACAAATGGAAAACCGCTAGTGTTTTCTTTTTCTTTTGTATCGTTGTGTAGCTTAGGTGCTCACATACACACACACACACACACATACATTTTATGTGTACGAAATTTCTGGTTTTTTTTTTTTTATTATTATTTCTATTAAACAACAAGTCATCCGGCTTTTGAACTTTTCAATAAAAACGAGGTATCCAAGAAATCCACCTACAATATAATGTATGTACGCCCGGCAGCATTTCGGAATATTGGCAATATGTGCAGGACGAACCGGAGTGTCTGCCTGCTCCCCTGAGCAGAAAACCCTTTTGCAAAATGCATATACGAATCTCGTTCTATTGTCTTTGTAAAGAACAAAAAAAAATATTCATATATAAATATATTTACTTAAACTCTTTTTTCTTTATATTTTTGTCTGCATTACGAATGTCATTGTTATCGAATACACCACACTCTGCCATAAAACAATAACTGCAATAGTGTTAGCTTATAGGGAGATGCAAGGCCATTAAAAGTATATTGGTACGTGGATATTATATATTGTTATTATGCACTCGCAATATAAGTGATTCGTTAGGACTTGATACGGACAATGCATTTTATTTTAATATTATTTGATACACGATACATTACACCAGTCGTAGTAATTAGATTTTTTACGTAAGTAGAAATAGATCCTAAAGCGTATTGCAGTTTACTTTAGAACACGACGAGCATTATAGTATTATTTTTCAACCACGCCGAAGTTCCTGCTTATCAAATGTATGTTATATAATATACAATATTTTTATTATCGGCGTATTAGCCATATTGTAGGGACAACTGTATTTTTTTAGACTATTAATATTATTGTGTTGACAAGAAAGGAAAAAACAATGTATCATCGAATAAAAGTACAAAATAATATGATCTAACTCGTATATGGTATTACCATATACCTGTACTTACCTACCTGTATATACCTAGCAAAAGTGGTACATAATATACTTTTCTTTATTTGCACATGTCAAATTAAGTTATAGCTAATATGTACCAATCAAATACGAATTACAATTTACAATAAATCACTATCACAAATCATAATCACAACAATTTTTAATTTAAAATCATTTAAAATATAATAAGGTCTCGGGAATGGTATTTTATTTCAACTGCAGACGTAATTTTGATAATAAAACTCTCATAATATAATTGTTCCGTATACAGTGTATACTATACACCTTTTCTATAATATGTAGATTGTAGACGCTTAACGCACTGGAATTGAACGAAGTGCCTACCTAGAAAATATAACTAGAAAATGTACACTGCGTTTTTCTTGTCTACAAAAAGACGACAAATAGGAAAATATAAATAATAATATATATATATATATATAAAATACACGTCGTTTTCAGTAGGAAGATCACGTTGGTTAAATAATTCATCCTTTTTTTCCCAAACTACATATCTCTTAGCTCGTCAAGTGTAAGTAACCCTTTGTACAGGTTTTTCGTACGTTTTTGTTATACATTATGTAAGGGAATGTGTGTAATATTATGATGCATGGCCAAAGTACAGCCAGCATGTTAAAGAGTTTGTATACTCACTATATATATACCTATATTCATGTTACGTTTCTGGTGAATTTCTAACCGTATTGCCATGGGTTACCCAATATTATTGATTCGCATTATAAAACGATAAGAAATAATAATACTGTGCGGGAAAATCGGTAAAATTACACCTTTAAAAGATTTATAATAAATATATTTTGGTTTCACTTTAACGGACGCTTAAACATCATTATTATACCGAAATGTTCTATACTATTATATTATATTATAAGGTACTGTAATAATATGTCTATATGATTATGTATAGCCATGGTATAATAGGTAATGGAGATTCTGACCATTATCGCCAAACTCAAATAATTATAATTTTAAAAATATTTACTTAATTAATATATATACTAAATTAATATAGCTACGATACTTCATCATTAGTCGGCGGCTATTTTACCGTTAAATTGTTAGTTAAAACGCTAGCCTATATAATATATATACCTATATAATATAATATTATATTCATTATAAGTTATAACCCTCGCCGGTTCATGTCTTAAAGTTTTGTATTAATTTATAATTTAATGTAAACATCCTACTACAGCGGCGGTGTACAAGCAATAATAGATAAGATTATAAAAACCAAACATTTTTATAAATCAGACTACCTGTACACCTACCTTCTAAAAATAATATTATATGATTATTATTATCATATTATAGGTACTTTACGATTATTTATATTACTTAAGCTAGGTAATAAAAAAAAAACCATAGCACGCTACTCGATATTTTCCTCTTCAAGGTATGTTTTTGTTAATAAGTAACCATGACAACAAAATTGGATGGAAAAAAATATCTGTACTGAGTCCAAAAACATATATATGTAATAATAAAGATTTTATAGACGGCAATTTGTATGTAATAATATATTTATTTTCATTACGTCAAATAGTATTTTATCTATATACGAATACGTTCGAACGTATACTCAGTTATTACCAGATGAATTTTACTATAGTCTCCTTGCGGGCATGATATTATAAACTTCACAATGGAAATAACGTTTAACAATGTTACACGAGATGTTTGGTTCATACAATGGAAATATGCGTTGAAAAAAATTAACTCATACCTATAATTGGAGAGTTTTTTGTCTTACCGTTTGCATCATCTTATATTAGTTTTATCGGTAAAAATGTTCAACTTAAAATAAATCGTCTTTAATATAGTATAATAAAGGACACTAAATTAAAGAAAATAATGATAATGTGTTCACTTACCTTCGGATGTGCTCGTCGCGGAAATGCCACTTTCGGATCGATCTGTAAAAAAAAAGAATTCATTAATTCACAATAATAACCATGATATAAATACAGGCAGTTAAAAACGAAAATCTTACGGTTGTGTATGCAATAATCATACGTAATGTAACTCATACACATTCAACAACCAACACATTAAGTACCTAACTCATGTAATAAAAAAAGCTGTTTCGTCTGTATCTTACCTAATATTCGAAAGATTAAGTATATAGCAGCAGAAAGCGATAATATAAAAAATGAATGTCAAAATTTAAAGTCAATAATGATAATAATAATAAAAATCTTAAAAGAAATAAATATTTGAAATCTTATTGAGTAAAACCAAAATCGTAAAGTACTTTAAATCGTTGTTCTGATCAAAACCAATAAATATTTATTACGAGCAAATAACTTAAGTTGTGTGCAATAGAGAATGCTAATTGCATAAGAATAAATTTGCGTAGCGAAAATGAAAATCCCGTAATGACGTGGAAGAGATCACTTAAAGTTCAAACATCGGTTACGAACCGACCTTTGGGATAAAATTAAGAAATAATATACGACAAACCGAGAGGATAAGTTTTACGCCACCGCCGCGGATTTCCCGTTATAACCTTTTTATCAATTGCGTTTGTACAACTCGAGAGCATGAGAAAGTCACCGCCGTTTCCATAGGCGCCTGCCAAGACTAGTATATGCGAACAAGGAGAAGAGGATTTGAAAAACGCAGAGATAAATAGTTAAAACCGTCACAAAAAGACTAGTTTAATAATTGGAAAACTGGCGTACACAAAGGGGATGGGATATACGTGACTCCTGTGAATGACAGCAACTTTTCACCGGTGTTCATCACTGATAACAACTTTCTAGAATATATCCGATTACGGAAGCCGATGTGGAATTAATACGGACGTCTTTGGAAAGACTATCGGTGATTATCCGACGCAATCTCATTGGTAGAAGCCGCCACTGTCGCCGTCTTTCTCATATTCTATCAACGGTGGCGGCGGTAAACGATCGCTTTTTTTCTTTCTTTTTGTAATGACTCGAAAAACCTTTAACAATTTTGTGCAAGGCTGGGCGTTGGGGGTGTTGTTCACCGTGACTTGATTGCGTCCTTTATGTTGAACCCAACCGGAAGTAAATAACTGACATCCGGGCGTGGTGCATCGGAAACGCGCCCGCGGGATTAAAACGATAAAAAAAAAAAAGAAGAAATCCGTATCCGACCAAAACGAAATGTGCACAAAAGATCAGGACAATTCGCGATCGGAAACAATTCGAACACCATTGCATGCGGACATTTCAATCATTTTAATTCATTTAGTGGGGAATAAAGTATTTAACATTATCTAAAAATGGAGCATAATTATTGTTAAGTATTATAATGTCTAGGCAAGCAAAACTAGAACAATTATAAAATATACATATGCATATAATTAATAATTGCTTGTTTAGTTCAAATTATGCACAGTTATATAAAATAAATAATATTTAAATAAATAAATAGCATGTTTGTTATTATGACGGGTCGTTAATATTTTCGATTATAAATAGTATTACACTGGTTGTTTATTATTTTAAATTTTTGTTTTATTGTAATTTATAATATAGAAACGTACAAAAATTTTATAACATATTTATTTCATTTTCAAAATATACTATAATATACACCCCACCTCTACATTTTGTTGAGTAGTTAATTACCCAATATAAAATACAGTGCAGCAAAATTATTATTATACTTAACTAAAAATATTGTAACTGTACTTAATCGTTTAAATCATCGTGTTTCTTTTAGAATTATAAGTAGCTGTAATAACTATGATAAGGACGATATATTATATTTTTATGTGTCTAATTTTGACCAAAACATTTCGTGAGTTATAGTCGTTAAAAGTTTGATAGTCAAGTTAAAAACGTTTAAAGATAAAATCATTAATGTGTTTTAATTATCCCTTGCTTTTCTAGTGAACGCCAAAGAATAACTATTTGATAAGAATGGATTTTATGTATTTTGTGAAACATCTAAATTTTAGGTTAAACTATAAATTATTTTTCAATTTAAAAAAAAACCAGATGGTTAATTTCCTTGTTCGATCATATTTATTTGCAATTTATTATTCTAATCGTATATTAAACGTATAATTATTAATTTTAGAAATCGTCCAATAATGTTGTTAAAATATTATAATATTAGTGCAAATGATTTTTAACAGTACCTATTAAGTATGATGTATAAAGTTACTTTTTTTAGACCCTATTTTTTCAAATTAAATGAAAGAAAACACGTATTTTAAAACTTAATGTTCGAGACATTGAGAATGTTTTTAAATACTATTACTAAAAATATTTCATTCGATTAAAGAATAGGTAATATGCACTAAAAAAATCGATAATAAATGCATGGGCGATATCTAAAAGAATAATTTTTACACGAAAAGAGAAAAGGCTTTGGTGGCCGTTATTACGGTATAGTTCTTAAAAATAAAAAAAAAACCGTCCGGGTTAGAGGGCGTAATGAACTTATTTGAAATGACTCGTTCAAGTGGGCCACGTCGAAATAACTGACAAAAGAAAATTTCCCTCGATGTCTACACGAGTGGGCACTTGAAAGCTGTGTCTTTGGGTGCCAAGTGGATTTTTCTCAGTACCTACCTATCCTCTAATACCCATGGAATTTCAGAGATTTTTTTATGCATTACCCATTGGAAATTTTTTTTTAAAGCGACAACGTCAAGTTCCGCCCTACTTTATGGATATATATATATATATATAAAAAGGCGACGACAGAGAGTACTCGACCTGTGGCTATGGCAACACCCTCTACTCTGAAACGTGACAGTGTGCGTGCGCTCTCTCAATTGTTCCACAGCTCAAACCGAACAGACAGAGAGTGAGTGTGAGGGAGAGAGAGTATGAGTGTGTGTGTGTGAGAGAGAGAGAGTGAGAGAGAGAGAAAAGTTGTCGAGTCGGCAGTATTGTCAAGTGTGCATGTCTAGTTATGCACGTTGTAAAGGCTATGCCGTGTACTCGAACAAAAGGCCTCATCTAGTATATATGCATAATGTGCATGTTCATATAATATGTGTGTGTGTACGTTTTTTCGCTATATTATACACCGCCAGAGCCAATGCCATTACAGCTGCAGTGTCTCATTACCCGGGTCGCAGGAATACTACATGTAAAAACAGTGAAATCACTAATCTGTCGTACAGCCACACATGTTTGAAAATGTCACGTTCCCACTCCAAAATAATAAGGTTTAGTAGATTATCATTCATTTTTCCTTGCGTCCTGTTTTGCGTTTGAAAAACGTTCGATATATTCGGCGACAATACAAAACTGAGTATAATATTCAAAATATCAAAATACAATTTGAAGTAGAAAAATAACACAATTACTATTGTTTGTGTTTAACGACTATACATAATACCATTTATTATAGATAGTATCTATATAATTCGTGATTAAACATACATACACATTATACACTTATATATATGTTTCAATAATACATTAACGAAAACGCTTTAGTCTGCTGTATATGAAATATATATTTTATTGAAAATTATACATTTTTTGCCTACATGTGTAATAAAAATATACCCAACCGTAAATTAATATAATTTTAAATATTTTTATAAATGCACACATCTATAGCACGACAAAAAATACGGTGCTAACTTTCAGAACTGACTACACATTTTACTGGATCAGTATTATAGTTGCATTTTTAAAAGTTGCAATCAAGTCAATTACAAATTAGGAGAGCTGCAGGCTATATGATAGGAAAATCAATAAAACTACTCGAATAGAACTTTTCTGTAAAATATATGGTTTCAATGTTGTTTTTTTAAAGAAATCGTTTTTGCTATCATTGAATGAATAATATTTGACAGTTTGATCTATTACGACTTTCAAAGTAATGGACAATATATTTTCGTTATAATATTATAACGTTAAATGTTTTTTTTATGTTTTAAACACTTTCCCAAAATGTTTTTGCGCTGTACTGCTTAACTTTTTCATATACTGCCTTCTAAGATGAATCATTTTTTCAAGATGTTACTTTGGGTTTGTTAAAAGTTTAAACAACATTAGTTTTATTTTAAAAAATAAGAGAAAAAATACGAATAGTGACGAAATTATATTTTATATTATAAAATATAACGTTGGGTATACTACACATAAAAAGTTTTCATAAGTTTTAATTTAAATACTTACATTTTCATGATTTTTAGGTTAAGCAAAAAAAAATTAAATTTAGAATCTCAGCAAGTATAATAGTATTGTACTTAAAAACCATATTATTATATTATAAAATAAATCTTTAATTATTTTAATTAGTCTAAATAATACAAAATTTGGAATCTTTTAAATAAATTATATTTTTTAAAGTTTTTAAGTATAGTTTTTGTTTTTATAGAATAAATTAACACTAGTAGTTATTGTATTTCCGAAGAACATAAAAATCTATATGTGTTATGTATTTATCTACTACGTTTATAGTTTTGGAATATTTTAATTTAATTAAGTATAATACATATGATATGGTATAATGGACTTCAAATAAGATATATTTTAAGCTATTCTCTTAAGAGTTTAGGACAACATGACAGCGTTATATCTTAGAAAATACTGAAAGGATTTAGAAATGTTCAATAAACCAACTATGTGCCCAATCTTAAAAACAAACAATAACATTTTTACAATGTGAAAATAGAAAATTGCTTTTTGGGATGTACCTTAGGACCCAATTTTATTAAAACTATATATATTATATTGAAAAACAACAGATCTTTATCCTCGACTATTTAACGTTCACTTTGAACTTAAAAGTTCAAACTTTGTACTTATCATTAAAATTAAAGATATCTTTAAATTGTTTTAATTAATATTGCATAATTGTTTCTTAATGTTATTAAAATGCTGTTATTTAATATAAAGATTTAATCAAACTTTCAAAACGATAAAAATATAAATACACTTTATATTTTTAGTGAAAATATTCGTAACATATTATATATATTTAAAAACGTATTAAAGGATTAAGTTAATATGAGTAATTTACATAATTATTATAACAAAATCAGTTTATGTGGTCTCATAAATAATGTAATAATTTGTATAACCCTATTTATTTAGTACACAAGCATATATTCAAGCAAAATTTATGTATATTGTATTAGGTACTTATTGTTTTTAAATTGAATACATCATGGTAATTTATTATTTTCACAAATTATACAATAAAAATAAGGAATTTAAAAATCGCAGTGAATTGGCTCATAGAAAGACATTTAGAAAATATACTTTTATAAATATTTATTGGTTTAAAATAGAACATTTCTATTTCTACTTAACATCATCAATATTTGGCATTTTGAGATATAAAAAATATTACAGTTGTATGATTAGGAAGGTTAAAAATAGTGAATGATTGTATAATAAATGTTGATTTACAGTCAGATATTACTGACACTATAAAAAAAAAATAAATAAATAAAATAAGAAACCCTGCACTAAAGTATCCTTTTAAGTCCGAAATAGTAATACCGCGAATGGTTGGCCGAGATATAACCCCCCATTCCCATCTTATTCCATCATCTGTGGCAGCAATGGTACCTGCAGTGACCGTATTAAAACCTGGTTACCAGCATCGCGCGTGCGCTCCACACACACACACACTCTATCGCTAACGCTGCTGGTGGTATATAATAATTCAAAATGAAATATGACCTTAAAGCGTTTTGCCAGTGGATCGTTTTAAGGTAGGTATGAGTATTATTATACGGGTGTGTTGTAAGTGTGTGTGTGTGTGTATGTGTGTGTTTTGTATTATATTATATATAGGATAGTGGTGTTGGGCAAACGGAGGGAGAGGCAGCCAAGACGTACAATGTGTGCTCTGCCGAAAGTTCGCGCCGAAAAATGAGAAAATTTCGCACGACATCGGATATGGGCTTTTTATGATATACCTTCCTGACACCTATCGTCGTCGCGGACACGTCCTTTTTGACGGCGGGCTAAGTGTTTTTAGTCGAGGGGTCATAATTATTATGGGCCAAAAAAATATGATATATTTGAAATGTTATTTGAACATCAAACATCACCTACACCTGATCATAATCAGTGACGGGCAACGGTGGTAAAGGACGTTGGTATTCTTATTTGCAATAATTGTTTTCGATTTCTTTCGATAAGTGTTATTTTATTCAGTGTATCTCACGGGCTCATTGTATAGTGCAATGAAATGTTTTGACGCGTTCTGAAGTAAGCCGACCGTGGTATACGAATTAATAACAACGCAATAGCTTCCGCCGTAGAGAACACGATCGTCGAACGGTTACGGTCAAACGGCGGGCTAAACAAAAATACACACGGACGCTGTATACAGGGTCACTAAATCAAATTGCTTGTGAAAACACGACGAGTGAAAACTCAAAAACAATAATTGAATGTTTTTTTAACATTTTATTTCTAGAGCTCTTAAATCAACTTCGTCCCATCATCACACGCATCACTATACACACACACATATATACTCGTACACACTCGTATATCAGTAGGTATTTGACATTTTGGTTTTTATTTTAACGGTACGCGAACATCGATTATCGTTTTTATTTTGGTTGCGCGCGTCTAGTAAACCGTGAAAAAGCCCACATGGATTATTGTTATTATTTATCGCAGCTTGATAAAACAATTTGAATAATGCACGCAGTATTACCGGTAATTAATTAAATTAATGCCAACATCACCTTGAGCCACCGTAACACCACCATGCGTTCCTACATTAATTACCTGAATTTATGGTTCCAACTCGTGTAAACAATGGAAAACGGTATTCGAGTATTAATAATACCGATGAAGTTTGAACAGATCAATTTGGTATCGTTGTCTTTCTTTTAGGTAATAATATTAAATATTTCGACATTTTTTAATAGGTTTTTCAATAGTTATAATATTATATTTTTCACTAGATTATAGAATATTGCCTATACATTATATGGTTATTGATTTTAATCCGAAATCATTAATTTTTTGTGATTAGCAACAATAATGATTTGTAATTATTGTACATTGTGACTTTTGCATATTATTATAAATTTTTTTAACTTATTCTCAATATTATAAATGTTGTATTATATAAGACATAAAGATTCGATTGTAATTACAATAATTTATACAATTGCGTTTAACTTATTAAAAGTAAAACAAAAAAACAACATGTGATAAGTATAAAGAGGTCCATCCACATAAAATATAAAACAAATTAATTTATGAATGCTATTGAGTTGGCGTACCTGGTAGGGATGTAAAATATAATAATTATTGTTGTTTAGCAGAGATTACGTTTATAATGAAAATTGCTTTATTATACGTTTATATAGCTATACGGTTGTTTTGAAAAACTATAATCGTAACTTTCATATTAAAATAAGTTGATTTAGTGTGTGGAAATATTATTTCGTTGAACAATCTTACTAAATCCAGCTATAAAGCCGACGTTAAATGCCTCAATAAATAGAGAATAAAAGCCGTCAAAAGAAAGTGTTTGGTGCCAATTTCTCGAAGACTTAGAATGTTATTCGTTCTCTTCCGAGAAAAAAAATGTGACCATAAATCGACAACCACCCACACTCCTCTTCATCATACATACACACACACCTAACCTGAGCTCTCGCCGAACTGATATTATCGATCACGTTACATTCGGTTCAATTCCTTAGTCTTTGTCAATGGCGATATCGTTTATTTTGTTCGTATAGATTGAAAAACGAATACCTAGAAGTGAGGTCATCGGCGTTGAAAGTAAATTATTAATTCTGATCACATTCGAGTTAGGATCAACGCCCGAAAAGTTAAATATTTCCCTACTAATACTTCATTATGAAACTTCGCGTGCGATAAAAAGGAAGATTTTAAGAAGTTTCCTTCATCTAGATTAAAAGGGCACGTAGGATTTTTATTTATTTATTTATTTAATTTAAGTTGGCTTACAAGATAGGAGAGTGTCAAAAAATATTTTTTCCTACTCCCCGGTACGAATTAACTCTGATTGTTGTTGCTTGAACTCTAGTGTAGGTCGTAAACTCCTTGGCGGTGGCGCATGGTGGTTTGTCGAGGAGAATCAACCGGGTCGTTGTCATCGGACCTTGCAGGGTGAACCACCACTCGAAAAGGAATAAGACCGAAAAGGAGGACGAGCGCGGTGTTCAAAGTTAAACCAAAATTACGAAAACAAAAAACAAAAAACAACCATTTAATATAATAGTCCGAAAAACGTAACAATACGAGCATACGCATACCTACACAATTATACGTAAACGTGATGTTTGAACGCTACGTAAAAGGATCTCTACTCCGATGCTGCGAAAGCAAAGTTAAATGAACCACGGTTATACACTGAAATAAAAGGCACTTTCAGTAGCACTACTGCCGCCGTATTGATTACAAGGCAAAGCACATAGGCAATTTGGATGCGCGCATGCATGGAATACCATCGCACCTAGGTATTTCAAAAACCGCGGTAGTGGTATAGTGGATCATACGTATATAATAGATGGTGTGTGAGTTCGATTGACGTTCGGAATTCTCTGAAGTCAGAAAATATGTTTTTTCGTAACGAGTTAATCAAATCTCACACACGCACGCACTGTATGATATTTATTTATTATTATTTTGAAATAACCATCAGTAATATATTCTCATCCCACGAAAGCCGTTTTATCGTATAAATAACGATTACGCTTTTTATTTGTTAATTATATTTTTATCGAGTTTATGTGCAAGCCCATGCACAGTACGCTTAATTTATCAATGGAAATTTACATCATTTGAATTTATTTAAGTAACTTTATAGAATATTTATATTAGTTTTATATTTTTTTCGTCAGACATTTTTTTTGTTTAAAAATAACCAAACGATAATTCATAATATTGATATTAAATTAAATTTAGTGTTTAATATACTATTATTATATGTATAATACAATACCATAGAGTAAAAGAATATGTTTCCAGAAAAAGTGTTAAACATATTATACCTAATGATCTTTATGAATTTCAAAAATAGAAATAAAAAATATTGTCTAGGACTAATCGCTACCACCACCATCAAAGTATAGTTCAAAAAGTATAGTATTTATTTAGTTTTACCCTTTCGGTAGAAATACTAATTAATTTTCCATATGCTGAGCAATTTAGACGCTCGAATTATGTTACCTAGATATTCTGGAATTGCATTGGTAATTGACAAGTATTTAGATTAATGTAAGTAGCTTTAATTTAAATTATTTTGATTAGGTGTGTTATTAGTGTATATCATTGTTAAAAAGTATAAAACTACCTTCTTAATAAAATTATTATATTATTATTATTTTTTTTTTATTAATTATTAAGAAGGTACCAAGCAGTAATAAAGGTTTTAATGCAAAAACATTAGATTACAGAAGAATTATTGTTTTCCGGACGAATTCTCTCAGACTGGCAGCAAACGTTCAAAGTTTTTAATTAATTCATAATAGACAAGCAATTGACAGTAGATAACTAATATACAACTGGGCATTCAAAAAACATTAAGTTAGTATAAACCATCACGCTGAAATGTTGAAAAGCGTTGAGTTTTAAATAATAAACCTAAGTAAAAGCTAGAAAAATTTATATTTTGATATAATTAAATCAATCTCATCAATTTTAATATAGTTGATATTATGTTTTGTTTACATAAAATAACAAGTTCTTGAAACTAGGAAAGTATCACTACAAAGGTCGTAGGTACTGATTTTTTTAATTTGTAGTTAGTATATTATATTGCTATACATATTTAGGTATTAGGTATTACAATATTTCTAGTTACAATATTAGTATATTTATAGTATGGAAGTGAAATAATAGTTAGATGATACGATTTTATTTGGTAATAATATGATATATTATACAATAGCATTGATCATGAATACTAGTAGGTATAATACTGGTATTAATAACCAATGGCAATAGGTATCAATAAACATATTTTGTCGTTGTTGTTTAAATGTACGTTTTGTAAAATGATAATTATAACGACAGTTGATTTTAAAAGTTCAATAATATAATAATTATGTTATGGAGAAAGATCATTTACAGCTGAATCGTACATGCGTATTGTTTATAATATTAAACTGTCAGATGACAAATTTATCGTGGTAACCTACATAAACATATTATAATATAGGTAGTAGGTACATATATTTACTGCAGAAACTTTATCAGACTCTGAACGTGATGTGCAGTGATACGAGTCAGAGTACAATGCGTGGTTTTAGTTTCGTGTTTATTAAGTATTATAATTTATAACAATGCGATAAGACTGAACTACTTAAGGTATACTTATTCAGTTTGTAAATGATAATATGGCTTCGAAAATTGTAAAATATAATACGTAATGTTATTTTTAACTGAAATAGTTCCACTGCGCCCATTGTATTATAAATAACTACAATACCATCTATAGGGTAAATAATAAAAAGACAGTGTAATAGCTAACAGAGACAATTTTTTGTTGTCGTTCCGTTCATCGTCACAGAAATGCACGTGCTCTGGGTCAAAGAATACGCCGAAGTGCACAGCGACGGTTCGTCATTTTGTACAAAGTATGTGGGGTTAGGTCTGTACGACATTAAATTATGTTGTTCTACGACTGATATCAGCTGACTACTAACGTATTATATGTAAATTATTATTCAGGCGTAATGCCAATACAGCTTTTAATCTTGGACGTATTATTGCAAACAGCTGCGTACCGCTATGCTAATCTACTGTAAGGGTATAATAATATGGTTAGGTATATTATAACGTCGATTCTCATCAAACGTTAAGACCCATTTAGGGATAAATAAAAAAATAAAAATAAAAATAAGGAGAGAAACGAGGTCCTTGTTAAAAACTTCGAACTCTGAGCCAAAAGGCTTCAACGTGTAGGAGGAAAATAATCATTCGCTTTCGTCAACGCCACCGTTACCGGAGAATCAAAACACTGTTTTCCGCTTGAATTTGCGTTCAAACGCAGTTGATACTGCCGCCGCCGCGTAACTATCGACGAGGGTTAAGGGAACACCTGACGCAAACGTAAACACTTCAGAGTTCCCATCCCCGAACAGAAAGTTTTTTTTTCATGAAAATACAACGAACCCACTCTTCGCCCGTCTACGTCACCGCATTAACAATGACGTTTTTACATCTCGGGCTAATATTTTTACACCGTTTATATTATCATACTTTCCCACCAATCTTAATTTACCCTGTTTATAATCTAACTAACCCTCTATCACCATACTTACCAACTCTAATAGTTATTTATTTTTTATATAATATTTTGTGTCACGCTGCAGGCAACAAATCAACCACTACTGTTGTAAATTTGTCTGTATTATTCATTGGAATCTTTGCGTTAGCTGTCATAATGAAAATTATGTGTTGATATTTAATATTTTTTTATACAAATGTATGTGTTTATTGTATGTGTGTAGCAATAAAAATCCTGAAAACTGAAATTAATCGTTTGAAGTAATGTTGTACCAAACAAACGCGAGAATGTTAGTAGTTACAATATAGTAATATATATAATATATTTTATGACAATAAATGAATTGTAAGAAATTGTTAAGTTAATATAATATAGTAGTTTTTCAGGCGAAACAACAAGGTGAAATGTCTTAATATTTTGTACCTACAACGGTATTTATTATACACGCAGTAGTAGGTATTTAAATACTAAAAAAATTATTTTCAATTTTTTATTTGGAATTAAAAAAAAATATTGATGGTAGGTATTGAAAACTTTAAACAATGTAATATTATATATATATATATAATAAATATATATATATTTTAATGTAATATTATGTAATATACGTTCGTCAACAAATTATTCATTAAGTATTTTAAATATATTTTCAAACTATTTTTTACAACACAGTATATATGTAAACATTTTAGGAGAAAGCAATGGCAATGTCAGTGGAATTTTCAGGCGAAGAGAGTTTAACCACATTTAGGGATTGCATATAATCTCGTGCGACCGCTAGAACTAACATATCTTCTTGTTCGCGAGTTTAACACTCGCTTGAAATTTTCACGACAATTATGGGGTCGGTTCATTCGAGAAAGCACGCGGTGGTATGATAATTATTTGAACCGTACCGACAGCCATGCTATTGTATATATAACAATATTAACGTAGGCGCGTTCGTTTAAAACAACAATAAAAATCACAGTTTTTTGCACTGTAGTGCGTATCGCACAAACAACGTCTGCGCGTGTGATTTCATGGCGTATAATATAATATTGTTTTTCGGCCCTAACGACAAAATAATTGTTTATGGAATTTCGTAACCCGGGATGACGTGGGACGAAAACGCGCATAAAATAGTAAATAGCGTCGTCGCCGCATCGACCCCATGTAGTAGGGGGGTGGAGGGGTGTAGGGGGGCAGCAGAGCAGACAACAACGAATTAGAGCCACCAAACCTCCCTACCCATCTTACGCTCCCCCTACCACACGTTCCGACCACCACGCAACTCCACCATCACAACCATTACAGCAGGAGAATCGTTTATCAAGCAATTAAGAAGTGGATACGCGGGTTATCCTGATGGAAGAGCTTGCGGCGGACAGGTCTCGGGACCTAGGTCACAGAACCGAGACTGGGTGGGTGAGGGTGCAAAGGGGGACCGGAATCGTGGCGTGAAGCAGTAGGGTGGGATGGTAGTTATATACGGTCTGCGAAGGGATGGGTGGCCAGAAGCCAGTCGTCGGGGGTGATTTATTATTCCGCTAATGATTGCGTAACAAACTAGACGCGCGCGAGCGATTTAATCGTAGGCTTTTCCTGTGCTTTTCACCCCCTCTACCGTCTCGGTAAAACTTTAACAACCCCCCATCCCCCACCGTACCACGTCACCGCTGATCCGGATCTCGCAGTCTCCCGAATTCGCAAAATTATTACACACTCCGATCGTCCTAGCAGTCTCTATCCCATGTAGATTGGCACGGTAGTGGCGATGGTGGTGGTGTCGGTTTCCCTTGCGGTAATTGTGAATTAATTTCGAAAAACCATTGAACCGATTAATTGCTTGGATAACACGCACGCGCGTTCACTGCTTCATAGAACATGTCGACGAAAAACGAATGTCACAAAATATATTACAATAATTATTAATCATGATTATAATTAGTTGTTATACTATGCAGTCTCTTTATGAATACAATTGCATCAAAACGGTGAAATCTCAATTCAAAACAGGAAAAAAAATTATTTTTAAATACACCATCCGCTTACTGGATGAGGTCTGAGCTGCAGTATGCGTTAAAATATTAAAAATGGTATCCAATATTCACATAATAATTTAAGGAGCTTGTTTTGTTCATTTGAAATAAAACATTAACGTACTCACATGACTGTTGATAAAAAAATGATAGCTTTTCATCAATGTACGCGTGTATGAGTACGTCATGATCCAATCACATAATTTCAGTTTTGTAATTGCAAGTGCCAAAATAATATTTGCCGGTAATTTTAAAATCATATGGTTGTTTTAGTAGATAGGCGATGAGATTTGAAGTGTAAATGATTTAAGACTCAAATTTTTCAATTATTATATTATGTTCTATATAGGTAATAAAATACATAACTGTTAAGAAATACACACAAAATAATGACTCAATATCAATTAATTTTTAACAAATATCAACGCATTAGTTTTGTTTCCAGTTGGCAAAAAGGTGTTTTACATAATAACATTAATAATATGTGAATACACATCTTACACCCACCCAGAAACTATTCATGCGCCTGACACGAGCTTGTAAAAATAAAAATAATATATATACCTATATTATAATGTACATAATGTGTAAAATATAGATTATTTTTTATTTTTTAGATGACACGTTGTATAGCGACTGCTATTTTAAAAATTGAAATGGTTCAACATAACAGTATTAACAATTTATCATATTTTCAATAAAACAGAAACCAAAAAAAAATAATAAATGTATATTCAGGGTTAACGCTTAGTGGGGTTTTGGACCGTACAAGTTGAATAATTAATTCAAAAACATAATTTGAATAAATTTAATAAACAACAATGTAAATGCAATTAATTATATAGTTTTTCAGCCATATGCTTTTATTCACATGTTTTTTCGACATTGTTAATGCAATTTCGTAGTATATACGAATCGTAGTCTTTTTTCGATGTAATTAATCATTTAATATATTTTATTCTAATACTATATTAGTCATTAAATACTGATAGTTTTAGTTTTATAACAAAAAAAATCAAATGTCTAGAAAAGAGGAGTTTTATGATATTTGCATTTATTTTTGATTAAAAAAGTTATCATAGTACCTATTTAACATTTTAAATGCTCACTATAAAAGTAATAAACGAGAATCTACAGAATACATGAAAGTTAATAGGTCGAGTACGGAAAAAAACTGTCTAGTAGGTACCTATATGTTTGTTAATTGTTATATAATACCAATTTAATAAAATACCTTAAACTATAAAAAAAAAGTTTTAAATGATTATATACACAACACCGCAGTGAGAGAATACAAGAATAATTAAATAAATACACGGAGTTAACGTTTTTTTTTTTTTTTTTTTTTTTTAATACAGATCTACACGGGGTTTTAAAACAAATAGTATTATAATAGGTATGTAGTTTCTTCTCCAAAACTATATTCTCACAAACATATTCATGACCACGGAATGATATATTCATTTAAAAAATAATTTAAAATGTTTTAATTTTATCTGAACAAAAAAACTATTTCCTTTTTCAAATTTAAAACCGGGTCGTCTATTTTATTTGTCAAAAGCTTTTCGACTAGGCATTTGACTCCCTGTTTACGTATATACGCTTACACTGATATGGGTGGCTATTTTTGTTTAGTAAAACCACTATAAGAGCATTCAATTTGAGATTTTTAAACGGGTAGGTATGTAGTAAACGTAAAACCTGCCAGAGATAGAGAACAAGTTATTTGCATTAAAAGAAAAGAAAACTAGCTAATAAACAATCCCATGGTTGCAAACATACAATGGTTTGAACGCTTCTCATCTGGAAGTATAGTGCACGAACCATTATTTGGGTAATATATATTTTTCCACCTAGATAATTGCTAGCACTACACATTCGAACGTAAGAGCACACTACTGCCGGGCACCTTTTTGTACCGCTTTGGAAAGGTTAAAAGGTTTTTTTGTTACGATGCATTTATCCGTTTAAATATGTTTCAAATACGTTTTACAGTAACGATACTTTCCATTTCTCTCTCTCTCTTGTTCTACTCCATCACTCTCGTACTAACGCTCTCGACCATTTTTATTATACTTGAGACAGTTTTTTTTCCTTTATCCGTGTATTTTTTTATTTTTATTTTTTGCACTCCCCCGCGTTAGGGTACCCCGTTTTATTTTAAACGTCAATTTCAATGGCTGAACCATAAATTAGAGAACGGAGAACAATGAGAAAACGAACCGTGCACAAAACCTTTTACCACCGGCGCGGCGGCGTGGGGATAGCAACAGCGGCGCGGCGGTGGTTTGAAAAGCGATGCGCGCTGAACTTGGTCAAGTGGACGGAAGGACGAGATGAGGACGAGTAAGAGGAAGTCAGGGGGAATTAGGGTGGTGGTATAGAGGGTTTGGAGGCAAATTGATCGGTGCCTCCACAGGGGGCTCATGTAAAGTTTTACTTTTGGCTCCCCGAAAGTTAGACGCCTAAAAAGCGTTTCAAGTAACGGCCGCCGCGCTGCCACTATCGCCGCCGCTGCCACTATATCGCACCCGGGTGACAAATGATACGAAAAGGGACCCAAAGGAAAACGGCTGCTTTTTTTCAATCACGCTGCCGCTGCACCGGCTATTATTGCATACCCGTTATTTATGTCGGATCCCTGGCCGAGACCATAACTCGCGGAATTCGGGCCCGAAAAGTTTCGCTTACCCTAACTGAAATTGTATAGAAAATGCCGGTTGGACCAAATAAACGACGTGTACTTTTTTTTTTGTCGGTCGCCGTCGCCGCCGGCAATTCAATTTACTAAAAACCGGCGAGGCATCTCTATATATAATACATAACTGCACTTTTCAAACCGTTTCACGGTCGACGATAAATTAATGGCAAACGGGATTAAATGTCCGAAATAATAGTTTTTTTTTTTCAAAAACTTTGTTGATGAATTAATCGGTTTACTCTTGTGGTGCTGACGGAAAGTTGTACAAAAAAATAGTGAGTATTTTTTGATAAAAAAAAATAATAACTTTTCATCATAAGTTATCAAATATATGTACAATATACAAAACAATTTTTCTTTGTTCGTTTAAAAAAAATCTCAAGTATTTCAATTCAGGAATTACATAAAAATATATACATAGCCACATAGGTATGTATATAACACAGGAAAAAATGTAAAACCGTTTTTTGGTATTTATAACTGTTTACATTCAAATGTATAATGTATACTACAAGTAACGCACATACTCAAATTATTTTACATCCACGAATTCCAATGGACAAGAATTCCAGACATAGTATTTGATTTTATTTTTTTATGTAATTTGAAAATATTCATATCTTCGAGTAACTACACATTATAAAGTGACTCATAGCAATATATATTTCACTAACTGGAATACGATTTATATATATTTCTTATAAATTACAGTGTGTTTAGGTCGAGTTTAAATTAAAATACCTATGGCACATAATTTACAGTATCGTAAATTATTAATTTCCAAACGCCTATAACAAAAGAACAGCGTAACCGTTAAACAGTATTATTACGTTAAAATATTATGTATCATGAGTCATGACTAGTGTCTCGTTTGTAGACAAAGTCGTTTAGGCATGTTAAAAATATTAAAATTAACACCTCTTACATTATGTAACTGTTGGTGGAATTATTTATGACATTGTTTAATTTGCCTTAGTAGATATGAGAAAAAACAACAAGAGCCGTCAAAAACCGAAATAATATAATGTTTATCGAAGTCAGGAGTTGAGATGGGATGGGGAACTGACGAAAATTAGATTGCGTCTACCACTGAAAATCTCCAGAGGAGGGTGGATGACTCATGATTCATGACAAGTTATTATCTCGGAATAATATTAATTAAGTGAATAATAATCACTGTGCACACAACGTTAGGTGCGATCAAACAAACTCATTTTATTTTTTCGTGCATCACAAAATAATGTTGTTATTTTATTATTGAATATATTATAATTTTGTAATTCCAAAAACGGGCCAAACATTGTCAAGAATTCAGAATAACTTTAAAAATTAACGAAAATACCGTGCATTGTAAGATTTATAAACATTATTATAATAATTATAATATATTATTCTACCTAGGTAGGTATTGTATATTAAATAAACTGAATTATTATTATTTAAATCAGAAAGTGCTACTAAAGTTGAATGTTGTTGAAATGGTTTTATAATACGAGTTTATCACTATTCACTGTACAAAATATTATATTAAACACAATTTTTGTATAGGTTTTTAGTGGATATTATTTAAATAGTTACCTATTGAATATTACGATTATGCTTTTGGTTTTAATATTACCATTTAATTGTAGTACACACTACATTTTACATTTCTAAGAGCATGTTTTGGTTAGGTTTTTTTTTGATAGATACCAGTATACGCACTTTAGCCGATTGGTTTTTTGGACAACTTATAATTCTTTGCCCTATCTAACGACTGTTTAACGGGATAACGCCAAAGACGCCGACGTTTTACTATAATATTATACAGGATAAAAACGTTACCCAGCGGCGGCGGCGGTAAATTCGACAGCCCCTCACATACTCGAGGGTTCGAATTACCAGTAATTTGTGGGGAGACCCACCACTCCCTCATCTGCAGAGTAGCCCCGAATGGTCTTAGGCGATGGCGTGTAGTTCATGTCTATATCGCGATTCGAACTACACACGATGTGATGCTCGCTTGTCTGTCCGTCCGTCCGCATACAGTAGACATCGTAGTCGACACATTTATTTATGATTTTTTCATTTCATTTTCATTTTTTATCTTTTCCGTCGTCATCCGCGACGTTCGCCTTATAATATACGCGTGGTAAAGGCTGCGGCGGTACGCGGACCACGATGACGACGACGACGACGACGACGACGCGAACATTCCCATGTTTTATGTAAAAGGGACGAAATTTATCCCGGTCTTATTAGCATAACTAAAATTCCTTCGGTCGTTGCCATCCGTCTACGTCATCTGGCTCGGTCTCGCCGTACCCCAAATCTCCCATCAAGGGTTTTATTGCTAAAACACGACGGACCCAGGCCTAGCGAGCGAGCGAGCGAGTGCGATAGACGGCGGGAGAGAGAGTGAACTATAATACGAGACGCAGACGATTTACATTATATAAGACGGTAAATATTATTTTATGCGAATATTCTAGTTGGCATATTATTATACATATATATATATATTATGCATTATAAATCGCAAAGACGGTGACGTTTTTGGACATTTAATAGTAGATACATAATGCGGGCAGACGGGAAAAAAACTGCAGTTACCGGTTTGGAGACGGCCCGTCACTCGGCGGAAATAATATTATAGACCGGACAGTGAGCGTGACATTATAATATACGGACATGTAATGAAAAATGAAATTATTATGTATTATGACGCTGAAAATAATAATAATATACGAGTTCGAACGATTTTTGCCGACTTGAGTGCGCTATTAATCTTGACTCAATTTCGTGAATGGATTCATTTAAAATCTCCATTATACTTCACTATTCATGGATGAATAACAATATGAAATCGGATATTCCACCATACTTTACTTTAATGTCAAACACTATACAAGTATAAAATACTAAAAAGCGTAATATTATATTGTACACAAGATTTATATACAATATATTTATTCTGTTAAAAACATGTGCAAGTTTATACCAAGCATTATTTTGACCATTTAAAATTTAGCTTAATATTTATTAATTTTCATACATATCCAGTGTACAACGAGATATATATTCAATAAAAAAGTCAAATATTATAATATATTATATATAACGCGGGCGCAATTTCAATAATATTTCAATAGTATTGTTAAACGAATATTGTTGATAGTGATGATTTCTTTATGTCTGAACCGTTGTAAAATAGCGAGTACATTTTTATTTTTAATAAAATACATCATACGACAAACAAAAACATTACGCTCTTATGGATTGTCAATATTACGAGCAAGATTCCGTGTTTTTTTTTTGTTTAATGTTTACAGGCCGTAATGATGTTGACGCCGCTGCGTCCTTTCCCTCAATCAACTCAATTTTTGACAATCACAGTGACTGCAGTTTAAAGATATTTTTTAAATTTTAAAACAATATTTTATTTAAATTTTCCTAGAAAATACACACTTATAAATGAAAACGAAAATTAAAGCTTTAAAGCTATAAAATAATAACTTTAAAATATTAAAAATTGTAATAAGCATTAGCTTGTAATAGCTTGGATACTTAAAAGTGAAATTGTGATAATATAAATTATTGTTTAAGATTTGAATTGACACAATGGCTTTATTTTCTTATTTTATAAGGTTTTTTTATTAATTTAAATGTATTTTTATAACGCTTTTACATAGAATATTTATATTCAAATTTATCTGGTTAGATAATAAAATTTCTGAACGAAAAAAAATGAATGCGATGATATTGGAAGTAAGACTTAATTTAAAAACAATAAATCAACAATTATTAAAAACAAAATAATAAGATGAAATAGATAAAATAAACAATACTAACAGACATGAGAGATATACGAGTATAACACAAAGGATGGTTATATAACTGAATCAAAATCACTTTTCAATACATTCAAAATGTGGATTATAATTTTAGTCTACTATCATAAAATTGTAGCAAAATCTAGATAATTTGAATATATCCATGTAATTAATTTATTAACATATCAAAATATAATTAAATATCGATGGACCCAAATTATGTATACTATTCAAAACGAAGTTGAACAAATTACATTATAAAGCACTAGTGTAATAGCGAATGGACACAGTAGTATTACGGATAGTATTAAAAATTAGATTTAACGATTTCGACATCCGACAGTGTTGTCAGGGGAAGTGTAAAATATTATTTGTCGAACGAATTTCGACCAAACAAATGAATAAAATGCAGGGCAGTATATATTTCAATCTATCGCCGAAATGTTTTATATTTAGTAAAAAAACTTTATATTCAATAACAGCTATAACTGGCAGAATTCCAATGCGTATAATATTATAATGCTATAACCGGTCACATGCAGCGGCAGCGTGTCTGCAGTAAATCAACAGCCATGACAATAATAACAACGACGACAACAACAACAAAAACAATAACAACAGCAATAATAGATATCGGCTTAAAACGAATGAGTTAATATCATGTGTGTGTGTATGTGTGATGGAGAATGCAGCGAAATGAGATGGGATAATAGCTTTATATATAATATATATATATGCATAGGGCGCCGCGGTGTGAGGCAGCAGCGCCGGCGAAGGGGTGACGGATGGGACGGAAATTAAATTTCAAAATCGAATTCACCCGTATCGCTTTACGAGACAATGTTTCAGTATCGGTAGCGGTGGTAGTCATGTACAATAATAATATTATATTATTATATAAAGCACAGATTATATTGCATACATCGCGAGCCGCCGTTATTGTAATATGCGTGTGGATGTTATTATTATAATATGTGAATGGCGAGACGAGAGCACATTATATTATACGCGGTGTGTTTCAGCATTATACGAAAATAATAATATATGACCCATATAATAACTGCAACGCGATGGTAACATAATATATATTATATTATTATTAAATCCACGCCGCTTAAACTCGATAATATTTTGTATGACCGTCTGGTGGTATTTTCGTGTTAGGGTTTCGTAATTACAATAATATGTGGGATTCGACTGGTGTTAATATTATATTTTACTCGTAACAGCCAATAAAATTACCTAAAAGACGTCGGCGCGGAGCCGCTATGAGGCGAGATAGGACGTCGATGTTTCCATTTTTCAACCGTCGGCTGGAGACCACCAAATAGGGTTCGGTGGCTATTCTATTCGAAACAACTTCCATAATAATAACAATAATTATGAACAATAAAAATAATAATAATGGTTAAATTTCGTCATTGGTTTTTTTTTCCTTTTTACTACTGTAGTTCTATTATACCGGCCTGCTGGTCAGTCGCTACTTGTCACAATGTTACCACATCAAATGTCATTATACAGTCCAACTGTAATATTATGCAGTAATATTATACATTTATATTGTAATAACATAATAAAAAAAAAGTAACGGCCGACCGTCGACGGCCATCGGTCAATCGGAAACACATTTTCACATCCGTCAAAATCGTTTGGGACAAATATTATGTGTTCTCTGGGTACCGGTGGTTTTTCGAATTATGCCGTCCACCAACATAATATAGTAGAACCCTTCTCTCATCCTAACTAGCTCTCGACCACAGCAGCGACGTGTACACCTATCCCTAATTGAATTCCCGCGGTGACGATTTCATTTTTTTCTTCGCCACTCCCTCCCCCTAAATAATTATTGTGTGGTTGCCAAAACGTAATACTCGCGCGTGCACCCCTCTCCGACACAACTGTGTAGTGCCTAAATTATACCTACCTAATAATATTATGATACGTGACGTAGTAGCAAGTATAATATTGTATCGCATGTCATTCGGTCATTTGATTCCGGATGAACCATCGAAAATTATACTATTCTAGCGCGTGCATGGCTAATGTAACGACATGTTTATATTTTCATACCTTTAACATTTTGCCCCTAGCGGTTTTCGCGTATTCGACGAACTAATCCCCATCGCGCCCTTATCACGATACCAACACACGCACTAAAACGAACATTAAGTAGGTACAGTATAATAATAGTGTTATCTATATTATAATGTGAAATGTATGCATACCGCGAGAATTGAGTAATTTAGCTGTGGCGTATACTGTCCAATTTACGAATTTTACAAAAACTGTCGGTAAATAGGTATATTATAATATATTCATCTATCTGCACTCAAATATATGTTTTCGTCAAAACCGCATTATTTTCTCTAAAAGCCACTGAGACGCGTATGGAAAACAAACAAATATTATTTTCATTCATAAATGCGTTGATTAACAAAAATACGGTATATGGGATGACTGGAGGAGTACCCCCAACATATTATAGCAATGCTCGACGAGTAAATACAGATATAAAACGTTTTCACCGTAAATAAATCAACGGAAATCTAACTTTTGCGGTGATAGTCGTGCGGTTAGGATTGATAATGTATATTTACTACAAACAGTTTAGTATATAGAAAACGATGCTTACTTAAGTCAATTAAAAGTTATGAGATGAGATTAAGATTAAATTTGGGAATGTCTTCGTTTAAGGGAAGAAAATAATATGATGAAACAAAACAACTTTGTTAAGTTGCTTAAAATTAAATTGGAGCTCAAGTTTAATATTATCAAGTGAATTTATTCAGTATCAGTGTTCAGCTCTTTGTAATAAAACAGCTTAGCAGGCCTTACAGATGTATAATAATTATAATACTAAGATAAATTGATTGTGTGCATAACTTCTTTAAGGTTTGATTCAACGCAATAGTTTCAAATTGTAAGCGGTATTATACCTCCAAAAAACCACTATATATGTATAAAAGCTTTAAAACTTAAAAACCAAAGAAAATAAAGAAATATTAAAATCAAAATCGAACACACTTCAGAAACCAGAACATTTTTGGAAACGATCAATCTCGGTTTATGACTTGAATTTTATGCTTGGCTTACATTAGTAGGCAGTATAATCTGTAATACTATGTAACTCACTGCATATAAATAGTAATCGCACTATTTCATTCAAATCCCAGGGAAACCCAAGTGTCGGCAGTTTTATTAGTTTTTTTACGACTCGATAGTAAATAGTATAAGAAATCAACACTTGCTTAAGTAGCTATATCTTAACTGGCATAATAATACTGCCGTGTTTCAATAAAATGTTGTTTACGAAGTTCTGTCAAAAAGAACCACTTTCCGATAAAAGATTCACGGTTTGATGCGACCATCAAAAGTATTAAAACAAATAACGATATACGATCATGGCGGACAACATATTAATATAACTCTGCTTAAACTCAACCAGGGTTATAATTTTAGTTATACCCCGTAGATAATACATGGTTTTTTTTTTGATGATGAATACTTGAATTACTGAAACCTAGTATACCAATCTTACGAAAAATATTAGTTAAATTATGTTTACAGTTTTTTAATATAGTAAGAATACGGCGATGAGTGAATAATAATAAATACGCGATTCTAATATTTTGTTAAACATAATTGTGCAATATGTATTTATTGCAATAACATAATAATAATAATAGTAATGAAATTTTGGATCGAATATCGTATAAGTACACTTTACAATATTATGTTATGTATAATACTCTAGTATCGTCGAGCTAAATCGTGTTTTTTCCTCGGAAAATCGCATGTCGCGGCAGTTATTTTATCGGATTTTCATAGGCAACAGAATCTTGCCCTCAGCCATTGTGTTCTCTTGAACGTAAATAATGTATACGCGAAATGTCTGCGAAATCACAGTCTACTACCTATTGATGTGGAATGGCACACGTCATTGGACAGCGAAACGCCAAGCGTAAAGCAGACATACTAAATTTTCCCGGCACGATGAATCCAACGCGCTCGTATAGTCAAGTTTATTATAAATAACAACTCGGATCTACCGAAATTCACATGCGAGACTATATTATTATTATAACTTATAAGTATACATATAAATACGAACCCCTCTTTTTTCGCTTTATTCTTCTCATAAGACATAAATAAATATATTACACGTTGATAGAAATTCTGAAAATCGGTCAATTGTTCAAGACTTCAGATTATTGTTGAGGCAATATTTTCTTTTTCTTGAATCGTATTATTATTATTATTACGTATTATATTATGTTATATGTACGTCGTTTGTATTATGGATGTGTTATAGGAAAATGGGTTTCGTGGGTAAATCGTTTTTTGTTCAAAGCGGAAAAGAATGCGGTAAGGAGTTTTGTTCGACAAAACGAGGGATGGAAAAATATATCAAAGTTATTACGATAAAAAAATGCAATTTGTCTATGCCTTTAACTGCATTAGAGCAGGTTTTAGAATTGAATAAGCAACTATTAGTTTTACATTTTAATATATTTGTTATTAATGGCCATAGTATACTAATGCAGTTAACCGTATTCACGTTATCTTATCTAATCGTCATTGAATATTATTAATAATACTTTGTTTTTTAATAAATTATTGTCAACGTTTTCCATTTCTATTCCTTAAAGTATAAATTGGTATGGACCTGACGGATCCTTAACGAATAAAAACAATGTTGTCATAATTTGTGAAAAGTTTGACCGTAATTCTATTTTATAGTACTCTCACTGTCAAAGTTTATTCTCTTATATAAATTGTACTTTAATATTCATTTTAAATTGACTATTAGCATAACAATAAGAATAAAAAAGAATACTGGTAAATTATTTTAAATAAAGTCGTGGTCTCTTCTCGTTTAAATTAGTAAACTTTCTACGGCACTAAAGGGATGGTAAAACCACAAACAGCATGTTATACAGCTATACTTAACGCGATGTACAGTGTACACCCTGTCAAAAGTTTTTGGCTCGACAGTTTGACAGGTGAAATGTGTTTGGTTTTACTTTTCCATAGCAGTATTGTCTGATAATAATAATCGAGTGAAACTTGCCTAAATTTCAGTCAGAAATAACCTTATACATTAATGAATTTCAATTTTGAAACATTTCCACACGTTTCCGAAAATATACGCAAAAAAGTTCTCCATATGAGACTGACAATGAGTGAGGAAATAGTTGGAATAGTGGTATGGAAGTTGATCCTGTGTTTGAAATATTATGTACCAGCAAAGTTATTGCAATGCAGTAGTATATTGTTTATCGTACCAATCGGTAAATGCCATTAAATATGTTGCGCATAGAGTCCACTTTACCGACATAAAACGGTACTTATGTACTTTAAAAATAATTTTGTGGAAATTAATAACGATATACTCACTATTGCTACCTATCCAGAAGGATATCTAAAGGATACCTATCCGTCATCGTGTCATTCCACGTCGAGTCTATCAAGACAACGAAATAATAATTCGCGACACTGTTGTAACGATTCTAATGATAAACGTCTGTCCTGGACACCGCCGATCTAGGGTTTATTAATTACAACCGATCTCTTCACGGGAGAAGTTTGAAAACGTCTGAGCGGTGGTGTAAAATTGACCCCTTTGGCGACACGACGGTCATTATCTAAATAGCGCATTACACGACCCAATTTAATAGACGTTCTCGTCCAACTCCAAAACCTTTGTAAGTGACGTGCTAAACGGACGTATAACATCGCACACCGAAAAAAAACACATTGCAATTTCTGACATCCTTACGTTATTACCACGGTATACATCCGAGTAGAATAATAGTTTTTATCATTAATAATGTTTCTCCCTCAAACCAGAAATTGCATGCACGAAAAACATATGATTTAATATTATTAGTATAATATCACGAGAATAAAAAAAAATATCTGGGTCGGATAGTTTTAGACAAACTTGGCAGTTTGAGTATAGTTAACCACGATAGTGGAAAATTAACTTTTCACGACGGCGACAACCACGGTTTACCATTTTATTCGGACGCGTGTAAATAGTTAAATTTGTAATTATTATCATTTTTTTTTTTTTTTAGGGGGGTAGGAGAAATATAATTTACATTCTCGACGGTCTCCGAATAAGAAAAATACAGTTTGTTTATTATTATATGCATTATACATTACAAGATAACAAAATGTATTGTAAAAATGGTATACAATATTAAAGGTATTATAGGTAATATTAGCTTGTCGACTTTATTATATTTTATCGTGGATTTGTACGTTGTCTAGTCAAAACTCACAGAAAATAATTAATAAACATTTACATTAGATCCGCACAACAAGTCGTACGTACAATAAAAATCTCCAACGTGGTCATTGTAATAATGTTACACACGGAACCGTAAATGTTATTTTTAAACAGTACGGCTTTCAGTCACGCCATTTCCATATTATTATCAACAATCAACAATAAAAAATAATAGTCGGTAATAGTTATTAAACGACCATAACTTTGTTTTGCTTTGTTGTAAACTTTACTCCTCCTCCGAAATTTGTCATAACACCGATTATAGACTAATAGAACGGCCGCAGTACCTAATCATTATTAGCTTTATATTTTATTATATTATGATTTCTTCTTTCGTTATTTGTTTTACAATAGGAAATAAGTTTAACGATAACAACTTATTGTTTAAATAACATCAATATTTGAGTATTTAAACTATAAAGGTTAATAATTTAAGTTGAAACAATAACGTAGGAATAATAATAACGACTATAGAGAATCAAGACAACCATGATACTATTCGATTTGAGAATGGGTCCGGAAAAAATACTTTGAAATTCCTTACATAATTGTAAAGGGTAAAAACTTGGTAGTTTACTCGGGCGTAATCAATGTATCCATGGCAAACAGTTGGAAGGAAATAGTCTGTATTTTTTTTATTCATTTTATCTTGAAATGGATTTGTATTTAATTAAAAAGATAATAATAATAATGATAAAAAAAATACAGTGGTAAAATGACGTTGAGTTAGTCAATATTTTTTTTCCTTGCAATATTCACAAATGAAAACGTGTCGGCCGAGTCTAAATGCCCAATGGTGGTGAAACGAAATCAATTTCCGATATAAAAGTCACTGTTGGATATAATAAGTTATTATTAACGAAAAGGGAACGTAGGTAAGGTATAAGGTAGTTGATAACAAATGTAATTTTTCTCATTGCCGGCACCAGATTGTGTGACATTTGGTGAATGGGTGGGTATAGAACCCGAACGGCGGTCGAGGGGACAGGAAAAAAAGTAAAGGTTAGTCTACAAAAGTTCATGTATCTAAGGGCGGGGGTGGGTTTTTTAATCAAACTGTCGTTTCTGCGGTGGGGTGGCATCACTACCACTACCACCAGTGTGGTAATAATCGACCGTGACTCCGAACAACGTCATACGGCCTCGCTGCCATACAACCGTATAGGATAATCTCTTGCGTCCTTCCCGGCCACGCTGAGAAATACCAAATGAATTACTATCTCTCGAAAACCTGCAGTTCCTCACGCCACCGCCCGACCGCTCTTTTTCCCCCGCTGCCGTCACAGTTGCCGTGTGTCTCTTTTAATTAATTGATCTCTCGGACTCTGGTAAGACCCTATATTTTTTTCTACACTCTATCTCGCCACTTTGACTTTTCTTCTTTTCCCATCCGCATCAATCTGCTCACGCAGCCACCCGTCCACCATTTCGTCCATCGATGGACGGAGTTACACACCAGCTCCAATTAGATTTACGAACGTCTAACGTTTTGTCACCCACTGCAATCGCGCAACGGCGGCAGCTTCTATCCTCCCCACTTCCCACTCACATCTTCCAGCCATCCATTAATCGCCTCACATCATATATACTGCAGCATTTCGATTTCAAAAACACCACCATCACTTAATCCAATCACGAACTGTCCTCCTACATATTATTATGAATTGCTGTAAATTGCGGTCCGTGAAATAGTAAAATTCCTCAAACCAAAATACGAAATTTGCTTGTTTTTTATAATTTATTGCTGCATCAATATAATGACAAGAAATGTATTACTAATATGACGTGAACTTTTAAAAATAGTTGTTTTTTAACACTAAATTATAAAATTAAGAATAACTGATACAAACTCGTAGATTATAAATAGTATTATGAATTAAAAATGTGTTAAATTGAAAAATATTAATTTTTAATTAATTAATATAATATTATTATTGATAAATTATCATAAATTCATAACTATAATGGTAAGTAATACCTACAATCTATGATTACATACATTTAAATAATTGGTATTTTTTATTTAGATTCAGAAACCGCTTGGGCCTATCAATGCAAAACACATTTTCTTCTCTCCATCTCTCTCTATCCAGTACTACCTCCCTATAGTTTTCCACTATTAGCGTTGATAAATCCTTTGATACTTGATCATACCATCGTTGTAAATGCCTTTCTAATGACCTCATTTCTCGTGATTTCGATCGTGTTAGACCTTGGTATGTGACCCAGCTTTGTATTTTGGCTCTAATTACCAAAATTAAGTTTGATTCTCCAAACACGTTGTATACTTATTCATTCTTTATTCAATATGTATTTATTTTAATAAAATATGTACGATGTACATACAGAAATATATTATATTTGTAATTAGACTTTTAAAAATTATGATATTTCAAAATATTTTTTTTTATTTCTATTGTAATATTATATTTATGAAAAACTCATTTTAATGTTTTTTTTTTTTTCAAAGTGTCGTATTTAAAAATGTAATAAATTGATTTTATAAACTCTGTACTAAATACCTACTAATAGTTAGTAGTATAATATCATACATAAAAAAAAGGAAAACACACTTAATAGAAAGTTTATATTCTTGTTATTGGGTTCTAAAAAAAAAAAAAAACCGATTCCAACATACTATAATATATACCTAGCACTATTCTATCAATTTCACTGTATACATGTTTTCTGTCTATGGCATTCAATCACTTGGACATGCTACAAGGTCTCTTCAAAATCAATCTATTTGTGTCCATTTCAGGTTGGCCACTGATTACAAATGAACCGTCAATCCATGGTTGATAGCACAATTCAAACGTATAGTATACAAAGTTCACAATTCCCACAAAACTTTTAGAAAGGCTTCTTTGATAATATTAATTAAACCCATCTCAGTGCATATACAATACAGTTGAAAATCTACCGTACCTACAGATAATTTATAATTTAAAATGAATCGTAAGTACCTACTATTATAATATGTAACTGTATATTTTTTATTAATTTTTATATAAACACTGCGAAAATCCCATAGATAACTTGTTTTGTGAGTGAACGTATATTATAGTGATATTTTGTGCATTCTATGCCCACCAGAGAGGTCTTTATAGTACTTAAAAATACATCGACATTTCATTATTTCATTATTTTTGTTAAAGGCTCTTAATAAATCAGTCATAACAACGCACTCATCTGATGAATAACCACGGAGGGGGTAGGTTTTAAAGAATCGCCTACGAGGCGCTTCGACGGCTGTGTACTCGAACGTATTAAAATCTTCGGCGGCATTTAATAATGGTATTATTCCACGCTGGTAATAGACTGTGAAGTGAAAACACTCGTGAGTAAAAAAAAAAAAAAAGACAAGTCGCAGTTTCCAAAACTGAACAGAGAAGAGCGATGATTGAAAACGCGCGCGGGGTGACGAAGGGCGGTAGGGGTGGTAATCGCTGAGGCTATAGCGGGAGGAGGAGGAGGAGTAGAAGGAAGAGGAGAAGAATAAGAAGAAGAATATAATATACAACAGCGACGAAAGAAATGGCCGGCGGGTGTGGTGGTGGGTGGGGATCAAACCGGCCGGAAAGTCGCCAGTCCGTCACGTGAAGAAATTCTCACGGCGACGATGAGACGCGCGTAGTATTGTATATACCCGAACGCAGTGCCAGAGTGGCGGCTGCCAGCCGGGTCTTTACTTAAACGAGCTAATCTCACTCACTGCTCCCCCCCCACATCAACTGGTCCATCATCATCACCACCACCCACCTAACCTAGCGAGGAATCACCCACCCCCACCGCCGGGGCTATTGAATTGCAATCGAAGTGACGCAGAGATGGTAATACTATATAGGTTTTTGCGCATGGTTACGTACGGTGTATTATATTAATATATAGGTACACCTACTCGGTTTTCTCTCATATTCTCATGTAATGATTTTTTTTCGCTTCACATTGGTCGATATCCAAAAAAAAAATATTTCAAGGCATCTGCTAGTCGCGTGGTCGCGTTCTGCATACTGACGTTTTATTCAAAAACGTGAAATTGCCATCGGCTGTTTACGCGTGTATAAACGTCATTTATTTCAAATGCGGATTAGTCTCGATTTTAGGTTTACGAATCTTATTCTATTATATATGATGGGGCGTGGTGGCGTTATATATAATCCGATTCCCGGCAAAATAGCCATCCCAGCTCTACCGACGAGTATATAAATACTTTAAGAAAGTGACACGAGAACGAGGCAAAACATATTCGTCGTTTCCTACTTGTCATCTTTTCATCTCCCTCGGCGATCTTTATTATAATAATATATAAGCTGGTATTATGTAATGTTATTAGCTCATGCATAGTTGATTTACCATTATAGATTTTGGTACACCAACGGGAACAAACGAGCTTAACTATAATCCGCAATCAAAAAACGAGAGACTATGCGATTGGAAAACAAAACATACTGCCGTTTGTATAGAATTATATTAATATTATTTTGTATTTTTTTTTGGTTTCCATCGACATCATTATTTTGTCATATTCAATATGAAAACCTTCCGAGATAGCAATCGGGAAAATATTGTATTTTTAAATAGGCAATTTGCAAGTACAAAAAAAAAAGCATTCGAAAAAATAAAATGGGATTACCAATGTTCATTTTGTTCCTTCGCAGAATGTATAATGTAAATTTTATCTGATGGATTTTGATCTTAAAATAATGTGATTTTTTTTTATTTTAACTTAGATATATTAGCAAAATATATATATATATATCATATTATACATGAGTAAAATTTTTTTAAAACAATATTATTGTATTTTAAGGAAACATTCAAAATAATGAATCGATTAAACTAACTTTCACACCCATAAAATTCAAACAAATATTTTCCATTAGTGCTTGTATTATCTTTATGCTATCGAGTCTTTGAAATCTTAATATTAAATTAATAAAAAAAGAAACAGAGCGTTACTTACTTTTTTGCCGTCCAACTCGTGTGATCCTTGTGCCAGAACTTTGTCCACGCTGGACGGATCTGCGAAAGTGACGAATCCGAATCCCCTGTAAACAAAATTATAGTTTTTAAAGTCCACCAAGTATAGTTTTGGTAAAAATCTAAAAAATCTATATAATGTCTGTATTTCCTTCAGCTCTCCTCCTCAATTTAACCCCATGCAATTTAAGTTTAATAGTAATCGCTTTAATAAGACACTATCTAAACATCGGCTGCCTGATGTTTAATACTGAGATTTTTGATTAAAATAAATTGAAATACTCAAACTTGTTATTTTGAATAATATACATTAATTGTATTTATTTACACATTTATAGCAACACATAAATTTTATTTTTACACAAAATAATCTTCCTCAACGATCTTATATTTCTGTGCAGGTATCTCATTGTCTACTATTTCTCACAATAGGGTACGAAGTAACAATGATTAAATCATAAATAGTTTATTTCAAATTTTGATTCTCTGTCACCATTTTTTAATTATTATCGTTCTATATTAATTTCTACAATTTTTTTAATCATGACGTCATATTGATATTTATTGCATGCACACTCTTTCTATAAATCATAATGTCATAATATTATGGTAAATTGTATTCATATCATAAACTCTTTGCTATACAGTCTAGTAATATACACATATTCGTATCAGCTTTGAATTTTAAACATTATATTTTCTTACGACACAGCAGCTCTTTATTATTTATACGTACACCAGTTAATCTCAGTTATGATATTTTGTCGCACGATATACATGGAAATTATTTTAATTTCATACACCTACATATTATTAAATTTAAAACATCTTCCATAATTCCTTCATTCCCTCACGTATTTTACTTTGAATATTTAATCTTTCACACCGTGATTACGGGCTATCATTTCTTTGATTAAGTCTTTCATGTAACTAAAATCGTGTTTCATACACTATAACTAACTTCATTTTATATTCAAATAAAATTCTCAATGAATTATTCACTAAAGTTTTGTTTTGCGTTCTATACCAGTTTTATTAATAATATGCTACTTTATGATTTAAGGCTTTTATCAGAAATATTTAATATTTATTCTAATAACAACAGGTAATATATTGGTATATAAGTAAATAAAATTATACGTATTTAAAAAGTATAAAATACAAGCTTAAATGTAGTTAAATCAAAATATAAATATAAATTATTTCTACAGAAATATTAAATATTGATAGTGGCATGTTAAACTCAAAAATATTATTCTATGAAATAGTAGTTTTGAAAATGTTACAATATAGGTAAACAAAATGGTTATAGGTCGGAAACAAGAAAAACATAAACTATTATTACTTTATTGTTAGTTAATATTGCCAAACACCAATTAAATTAAAAAAAAAAAATTATATTTTGTTAGGTAAAATGTGCATCATATTAGGTATGTGTATATTAGTTAATATTTTTCTAAACAACATTACGGTTAAAAACAAAACCTTGTAAAATATGATATTATGTAATATTTTACATTGGTATTGAAATTGTTTTTATAAAAACAACTAGTGTTGTTCAAATTAACTAAAAAATCTTCTGGTCAAACTGCAATTTAATTTTGAAAGTAATCATAATATACAGTTTGTGATCAAAATGTTTAACATGAGTTATTCCTTTAATATATTAAATCTACGAAAAAATATTTTCTTTGCTTTACCTATTTTTAAAATATGTTTAGAATACAACTGATACAAAAGATCTTTAAATATATTATCAGCTTGTGCATACTTTCAATTTTTAAAATAATGGATAAATTAATTTAATTGACTTTCTCAATATTTTTAAACTACCAAGAATGTTACGTTAAAATAACATAGTATCTATATGTTATTGGTGGTATATAACATATTTTCATAAAATCTAATCAATATATAATTTAACCTAATTTAATTCATTAAGTATACGTTGATTTAGATAATAAAAGTTTATTTAAGTTTATAAATAACGATATATGAACAAAAAAAAAACTATTTTATCAATAAACCTACGCAAATCTGATACACAATAACTTTAGTAGTATTAAATGTATCGAGAATTATCTTAAAGTGAAATAATAATCTGTTCATTTATTTTTTAAATGTTAAGTACATATCTTGGACATTCTGATACATTTAATATAATATCATTGAATAATAATCTGTTACTATAACTTATGAACTTAGAGGTTGATAACGAAATAGTACCTATAGTTTATTATATTGTGCAATAATTCAAAAGCTGTAAATCGTTTTCTAATAATTATTATTATTCTGTCTCGACCCCTCACCACGCAACGTTATATTATAATCCACTATTATAGCTGATGGCGATTGAGGAGGTCTCATTATGTTTTGTGGACGACGACTGCAACAGCGAAAACTGTGCGGACAACAGATCCTGCAGCTGCAGAGGGATTCCATCCAAATAACGGACGGACGTTACAAAGTGGGCGTGAATTCCCTGTCGTCATAAAAACTGACCGCTGTCGGCGTTAGCGCGTGGTACGAGCTTGTGCGCGGTCAGTGCAAAAAGTAAAGGGCTACGCGGCAAATCAAACGGCGGCGAGATGTATAACATAATATATAGGACGCAAAACCGTATATAATAAAGGGTTCGGGCCTTAAATCATACACAAAGGGGAACGCGGGGGACGGAGAGGTTGCGGCGCCAGAGGTAGGTTGGTGGCGGGGTTTGTGGGGGTAAAGAGAGTAGAACGTGGGTCAAGGGGGTGCGAGAGGGTGCGATAGACTTGTGCAACGGTGGCAGAACACACGCGAGGAGCTGCAGCAAACGGGGCGAAACGGTTGATTTATGTTCGGTTTTAGCATGGAACGTATTATTTGTGAAAACGTTACCACCGTCGCGGAAACCGTTCCCGCGCATCCGAACTAGATTACGTGGTAACTTGGCGCGCTATTAAATTTGAACACCGCCGCAAAATCCCTTTTACTCCTTACTCCCCGCCTCCCCCCCAAAAAAAAGTACCCCTCCTACTTGCCACCGATCGTTCTGAACACCACCACTCGGGGGCAACGACGGCCGTCCTTATAATAATAATAATAATAATACATACGTATATCATATGTGTATATATGTATGTTGACGAAAACGTATACACGACCCCCTTTATCGTCCGCCCTTGTGATAACCAAAAAACCCAGGTCAAAATATTATCATATTACTATTATTATTATCATTATTATCATCATCATCGTTATCGCTATTATTATTATAACGCACGCGTTAATGGTACACACATACACAATATATTATAATTTTATAATACACAAAAGTGTTTCTTTTTTACTCTACCATATTATTATTAAAATGTTATATAGATACGCATGTACATCTTTCTAGTCCAACCGTTTACGTACATAATTTTATGAGGTCCGGTGCGGTGTTGCTTGTACATAGGCCGCCATAAAAATATACAGTATTATGATATAACATTTATGGACTTTTTGAGTCAACGATAAACGGCACGTGGGATATGATTAAAACCCGTTTGGACTCTATACGTACCTATTATATTTTACTGAAACATATTGACTAATTCAAAAACCGTGAATCGGATGATCGCCACCAGAGTGGTTGTAAATGCAGCTAGGGTCGAGAGACGCTTTCTCAAAAACGCCCTGTTGTGTTGTTTTAATATAGTATTGTACACCAAATTATTTACGTTTTTATTTCTTGTTTAAATGATTTATAGTAGCTTATCGACCGTATTAAGTATAGTATACGCACTATTTTAGATTCAGTTTCTACAGTCAAGTTTGAAAGATTATTATTTTATTTTTTAACATTTGACATTGGTGATTTATTCCCAAACTTCAATATTTATTTAAAAAATTTGTCACAACAAGAATTGTTCTAACTAAATATTCAGTATTAAATCAGTTTTTTTTTTCAATTTTACAATAATTATTAATGATTTCCCGTTTGGTATTTCAAAAATAATTAAACAGATGTAGCAACAATATAATATAAATATTAAAATAATTGTTATAAAGCACTACTATAATACTATTAAAACCTGGGGTTGAATTTATAAACTAGCTTATGAAATATTTTATGATCGGATTTTCAAGGAATAATGTCAGAAGGAACAACATAATAACGATATTTTATGAATGAATTATAAATATTAAGTAACAGAAACAACACTTATACTAATAATAAATCAAAGGAAACAACGTCATAGAATTTTTAACTCTACAAGACAAGACACTTAATACTAATTGCAATTGAAAAAAAGAACTGTATCACAACTAAAAAGTATTTGTGTCTTGATATAGATAGTCATTATGTATATATTCATAAGCAAAAATCCGTTTATATTGTTTTCTATATCATACACATGTAAGACTCCCCACTGAGATCTTAGACGTATCCACCAATATAAGAGAATTAATTAAGTACAATTATTGTAAAAAATAAAATAACACCTTCGCAATACTTAAATCTGATTTTTATGAGTAAGCAAGGTTAGACGACTATGCACATTTTTTTTTTCAATTTACAACCTAACGTGATCAGCAGCGTAAATAATAATTGAAAATAAATGTTTTCTCGTTGTATAGGTCCACGTCGTTAAAAATAATTTTAAAATAACATTGGAAAATTGAATTTAACTAAACTCTCTTAAACACACCTATAAGAGTAAGAGTCATACATACTACTCATAATAATAATAATCTAAAAACTGCATAAATTTGCTTGTTTAACTTTCTAACTCTGGGATTCATAATATACCTAATTCAGTATCAAAGTAGTATAGTGATCAGAGTTTTGTTCAAAAAATATTTACATCCAAAAATTCCCTATTAGATGATCTGTTTTCTTTTATTTTTTGGAAAACCCATAGTGTACATGCCATATATCATAAAAATTAAATTAAAATGAATTATTATATCAGTAACAAAATAAGTTATCGGAATCGGTAATAATTAAAAAATATTAAAAACAAAAACATGCACTGGCAAGAATATAATATTTAGATCACGCAAAGTAAATAGATGTTACTTTTACGCCAAGTACGACGTAAAAAAAAAGTAATTAGAAAAACTGGTAATTTGGTAACATTTTTAATAAAAATATAAAAAACAAAAAAACAAATCAATGTGGCAGCCATTTTTTTTATTAAAATAAAATACATCAAAAGCGATATCAATCTGCAGGTCGAAGATAAAACAGTCAATATTCTAAATACACAACGGTACACCAATAAATCAAAACATCCCAACTAAATATTAACAATAAAAATAATAAAATATAAATTAATTTTTTTTTAAAACATACAAAAATTAACTATTAACAAAACGCCAGGAATATTCGATTAGCTAAAATCGATACAAATATAAATAACACATACATTTATATACACACAGGTGCATTATGATGTGTATATACACGCATATTATTTATTATAATTTTTATCCGTTTACAATATTATAAAATATGATTACGTTTGGTATGTAAAATGATCGGTTTTGTATATTGTTTTCGTATTAATGGTATAGCTAATTGAATTTCCCGGTGTGGTAAAAATCACAAAACACACTCCAAAAACCTATTCCGTTAATATGTTTCCTACCTTGACACATATTTCAGCTCGTTTTCGTTTCCAGCGGTCTGATCAGCTACAGCAACACGGCTGAAACCCCATTTATAACGTACAATCACAACTATGCTCACAACAATGGTTTTATTTAAAGATTTTTATTTATATAAAATAAAAAAATAAAACAAAAACAAAAAACAATTTATTTTTGTATTTTACCCGGAAAGTCGTACAACTTAAAACGTAAATCATTAAGATAGTATGCGTATTGTAGTAGTAGTATACTCGTACCCATATCTATGATATTTATTGCACACGTCGTATTATACTTATAATAATAATAATAATAATAATAATAATAATAATAACAATAATATACCTAATACGTTGGGATTTTTTTTTATTATTATTTTTTTTTCAATCCTCGTCCTACACCCGACCACTATCATACACCACCGACAACCCTCGACGGGAAAACGCGTGCTGCTGAACCATCCCCGCAGAATATATTTTATATATAATAATATTATTTACATCACATACTGCTCGACATACACACATATTGCGTACACGGCATCGAGTGAATATCATCCCTCCTACCGCCGCCGCCACCTAGGTCAATATTATGGTAATGTGGACCCGTTTATTATTTAGATCACATCACACCGGGAATCGAATGGGACGGGAAATCCGTACGCTCGGCGGAGCGATCTCAATGCCTCATCGGCGTGCGTACCGATGCGGAATTTTTCCACTTTATATTATTTATTATACATATATACATTTTCCGTCTACTAACCCGACGATCCCGTTTATACATATATATATTTTTTTCGCGTGGAGGGAAAAAAATTGGCGACGAGGTGGATTTGATCGCGACGGGAAAGGGGTTATATATTATATATATTTATTTACTTTTTTTTTGCAAATCGATTGTGACCAGGAAATTTCCCTACACACGCGCGCCCCCAAACACACACACACCCCATGCGCTCACAAAACGCGTGCTCTTACACCGCCTCTCGTACATGCACCCAACCACCGATGAGCTCGACGATATTTTTAACGCAAGATTAAACACATACACACACTCACACACACGCCTACGCACACACACATACACACCGAACTGCGAACAGTATTTTATGAGAATACCATCAATATGACACAGCATACAAAACAGCGTATATTATATAAAATATATTTTATACTTGCGTATACGTGTTTTGCGGGTCTATGTGTGCTAGTTTTTATTTTTCGTACCTATATTATGTTTTATACTCGCGTAAATAATATTTCAGACAATGACCCAGACGACGGTCGAACGGCGACCGGTGGACAAAGCGAATTATATTCGGTTCGCAACCCTCGGGGGATTTTTGAATACGTGTCCGCGACCCAAAACCACCGAAGAAGGTGACTTGGACAATAAAAAAAAGACAACATTTCAATGAATAAAAAATTCAAATTATAGTGCGCTCTTGTGATCGAGCAATAGCCGGCGTGTAACCTCGTCGAATGGTCCATCGATTTTATCTGATATTATATTAAGTATATTATTATTATCATGGTTTGTAAATGCAATGATAATAATGTGATTTTTTTCATTATTATAATATAAACTCATGTAGGTATTAGCTGCCTATAATATTAAAAATATTAATTTGAAAACAATATAGTTCATTACACAAAAATAGAAATAGCCGTATAAGTAATGAGAAAGATAAAAAAATATCGCATTTGACAAATCAAGCTGACATTACAATTTTCAAGTTAGTTAATTATACACAAAATACCATATTTGGGAATGTTGGTTTTTTCAGAGTAATGTTTTAAGTTTTAATGATATAAAAATTGTATTTTCATCATGTTTGATTTATTTTAATATCATAACAGATTATCAAACTTTGAACTTCAAATTGTAATTCATTGATGGTTTTATGATTTCGTTAAGCATATCGATATATATTAATGGTTGCAACCACAGTTTGATAAAAGTTACCTGGTGCGAATCAATAGAATGCGTAAAAAAGGGGTTATCACGTTATTTTTATAATCGAAAAATTAATGTGTCCAAAATGCCCCCAAGCATTTGACAGCTCGACACAAAGGTTGACATTACACAAACTATAATTATTTTCCACTCTCTAAGCGACGTATAAGTAATGTGCTAAAATATTTCGATCCTTCACTAATTTTATTGCGGTTGTAAATGTGTTAAATATACTGTACACAATTGGAGTGTAGTACTGTTTAGATCAATTAGATAAATTAATCAATTATATGATTAAAAGTCTAATTTATTTAATTTTCACTCGCGAGTTGAGGATGAATTAAATAATCGTAAATACCTAAATATAAATAAATAATAACAAAACCAAAAATATTCGTTTCAATTTCATCGGAGTTAAATAAATTGTGATAAAAATTCAATTTTAAGCATGATGGCTTTCGGTCTTACTGTTTTCGTTTTGGATATTAGAATATATTTTCCACTTCTACTACCACCCTTCCGCAGGGTCTACACGCATTTATATTATTTTTATATAGGTATACTGGCAGGTATATATTATTATACCGTACGATTTAACAAGACTGAGGGATTTTGTACCTACGGTTCTTAAAGTTTTCAGACGTGTTCGGTGGGGTGCTCGACAGAGGAAATCAAATTTCGTCTCGCATTTAACCTAACCATAGACCGTAGACAAGAAAAACAAATTTTTTACATCAACTATAAAGTTTCTATATGACCAATTGAGGAGGAATAACTGCGCGCCACGGTATCAGTACGCAGTTCGTAATAATAAACGTATAATATAAATATATTTACGCTTAAATCCCCGTAATCGAGTAGGTAGTATTATATTATAAAAATAAATCGAATAAAAACGTTTACTGCTCATACAATAGATATTCTTACAACTGTATTATAGCCTATATGCGCAGTGTATTCATAGCGTGGAAGGCAGAACTTGGAGAATATAATAAGGGAGGGAGTTTAAATATTGAATTGATTTATAATATAGCCATATAATTTTAAGTATACAATACAATATAATCATATAGGTAGGTAGTTATGATGATGACTGTACGACAGTCATCGCGACACACGCGTACAATGTAATATAATAGATATAGGTTGGTGTAGTTGGGTAGGTACTAGGTACTAGGTACCAATACATCGCTTGGACCGCGGTATACTCGTATTATATAATAATAATAATAGTAATAATATGTTATTGGTCGTTGGGAGAGCGGAGAGGGTGGCGGGTAAAATTGAACAATCAATACGTCACGCCGCCGCAGCTGTTGTCACAGTCGCAGGCTCACGGCGAACGAATATAACAACCCTTTCCGCCGCCGCCCACGGGCATTCCGTCTATCCATCAGCGAGCGCGATCGGCGGCCCAGGTCGGAGAGGATGCCCGCGGTGTCGACGTGCGAGCGCGAGTGCGTGTGTGTTAATGCACTCGGAACGCGAACGACAAGAGAAACACATTTGGTTTGGCGCTAGCGGGACAGGTGACGCGCGCGCGGCAATGAGCGCCCGAAACACCCTTGAACCGCCGCGGCGCGATGAATAATTGTCGGCCGTCCGTTTCGAGTTCGGTGTATAGGCGTACGCGTCGTCCCCCACCCACGCCTACCCACCGATCCCTCGCAACGTTTGCGTGCATGTGTGTGTGTGCGTGTGTGTGCGCGTGTGTGTGTACCGCTCGCCGTCTCGTCACGAACGCGCGCACGCGCCTCCACCGATCGCTCGACGTTTTCGCGGCGAGACAGTTTTGCCCGCAGACGTGTTTGATCGCTTTCGAACCTGCCCCCCCCCCACACCCGCACCGCCAATCGGCCGCCGAAAATCGTACTTAGGGTTTTGCACGCGCGTGTGGTGCGCGAGTGTGTAGGGGCACTCCTGTGCTCCACCGGCGCCGCCCGCCGACACACTATACGACTGTATACTTTTGATTGATTCTAATGGTTTTCGGCTTCGAATTCTATCTCGTTGATAAATCGTCCCGTGTATACCCTTTTCACACACTACCACCCCATACCACGGCGACTCACCCACATAACCGCCAACGATGACATCCCCCTGCCTTCGTATTATGTATAATATACGAATGCACCGTATGGGTATTTCGCGTCCTTTTATGTATATATTATATGCGTCTGCCTAAATTATACGTATTATATAGGTTATATATATATTATGTATAATAGGTACATAGTATGTAGGTATCATATAATATTATATATCCGTGAGTGTGTATATAATAGACGTTAATACGGCGCCCGTGTACGGGTTTCCGGAGACGACGACGCCCGCGACCAACGATGAATAATATAATATATAACATAACCACGGTGATTTATCAATATATTCGGAGAATATTATAATAATATATTATACGCGTTGGTCGATCGTGAGGGGAAAAAATATTATTATTATTATTATTATTATACACCGTTTTTCTGAAGTCTTCGTCGTCGTCGTCGTCGAATACTAAGGGTATACAAAAAAAAATACTCTGAGCCGTAAATGTACAAAAAATAAAATATGGTATGTGCGTGTTTTGCCAAACATTTATCCCGCTACATTATGTATAATATTAATATACAGGTACATAAAAGAAAGTTTCAAAATATTTTTGTGCAACCAATAGTAACTGATTTTAGTAATATGCAGACTAAAATCATTTTTATAATCTTTTACAATGATATATTGTTTTACTCGGTTTATTGGATTTATAAATTGAGACGATTCATGTTAAATAAGATTTTGAGATAAGGTAATGTTTTCAACATTTTGAACATGTGCATTAAAAATCATAGACAATTTGTATTTCCTTATTAATATAAAAAGTTATGATAAAATCTTTGCATGAATATATTATATAATAAAAAATAATCGAGTAAGGTTAAAATTTAAATGCTTTTAAAAAGTAGATGCATGATATTATGTGTTATGTTTTTTTATGATATTTGTAAATCATTTTTGATTTTTTAGTTTTAAACTGAATATTTGAATTACAACCATGTTGTTTTTAGTGCCTAAGAGATTCAGCAATTTACGAACCTATTTGTTTATTTTATATTTACAAATATTCTTTTTTTTTAAATAAATGTGTAACAATATTATTTTCCTCGAAAAACCAACCTTCTTAAAAGCTTCCTATTATTTGACTTTAACATGGGGTGGTGTACGATTTCTACGCAAAGCATGATGAGAAAAGCGTGCAAACAAAATACGAAATAAGTCAATAATGACAACAGTATAATATATATGTTTTTATGTTATAACGTTTAAATACAAATAGTACTGGGTTTTTCATTATTTGTTTTAAAGTACTATACAATTTCCAGTCATCTCTTCAACTATGTCTTATCATAGGATAGAAATAGCTCTTTACTAATCATATATAATACTACATGGAAGATAAAAGTTTAATTAATTTTACAGGATACATTACAAATTATGTTATGGGTATCATTTAAGGACAATTCGTATGAATAAACCCATTATTTATTTTAATTTTCTATGTATAAGAAACATTAATAAAATAAAATTAGCGGGTGTAATACAATTATTCAAGTCATCGCAAGTTTTAAAGTTATAACTAAAAATATACAGAAAATCAAAAATGGTGTATAAATAGAATATTGATTTAACCACGTATTTTCAATATTATTTAAATTTCTGATAAAAATGTTATTGTAAAGTCAACAATACATACATAGAAAAAAAGAAGGAAGGAACGTTCAATGTTATTTATACATCACTTATGTGACTCGTTGGAATTAATTTAAATACAGAACAGATCGTATAAAATTGCATAAAATCAATATGAAAAATATTGAGAATTTGCACAGTTCAATTTAAAATATTTCCTGGAGGTCATACCAATTCTCTAACGGTTTATTACCACAATGTTCTTCTTCTTATTATTTCTATCCCATCTCAAGTGAGGTGAACAAAATGGGAGTTCCAAGTTCAAACGCAATATATTGTAGAATAGATATTATATATAGACATTCAAGTAAAAAAAAAACTACGGCCTCGCCAATGGGTTACGTTTTCTCTATTCACTCGTAAGGATTCACCGAATGCCCTTGTAAAATGCATTATTCAGATAGTCATTATACCGTCATTGGATAGGATAGGGATACGGTGATACAAAAAGTGAGTTCAGCGTTTCACATTCCACCCTTACTTTAGCGCTTGTTTAGAAGAGCCTTCAATACATTTTACTTTATATTTATATATATATGCTATATACGGGAAATGTGTATATTATATGTATGCACTATGCATCACACGCTAGCTGTCCAATCCTAGCACAATGTCTCATTTTCACTTATACTCTCTTCTCCCATTTCTGATCACAGACTGCATAATAATAATCAAAAGCGCAGTGTTCAATACAATATATGCACAGTCTTTGTAGACGTAGCGAAAAAAAATGTCAAAACATGAAACAATAGATGATTCCATTACGTTTGAATTTCTTTAATATTACATCCAAAAGTATTTGGTTTTAGATTTGTATGTGAAAACACTGAAAAAATATTATATTGTATCAACCTGGTATAACAATACGATATTGTTTGAAAAATTTAAATAATACAATTATGGTAACACGGCGCCTTGAATAGGCAATTTCACTACACCACTGTCCGACTGTCATAGATCACTTTTTCCGAAAACTCATAAATATTATTCTGATATTTCAAAAATATTTGTATTATATTACAGATACTAAAATATATTATGACAACATTATATCCACTATGTCAACATATTTTTACATCCAAAATTAGGTTCACTGAAGGTATATGAAAGAGAATAACGCTTACAATTATTCGGTTAAATTATAAAAATATGGTAATATTATGTCTCTGTTATATATAAAACATTGTTTTCTAATTAAAATTCAGTATTTTATAATTGCAATGGAAACCAAAAAATAATATAATAATAATAGTAATAATTTATAAAACAATAAGTTTTTTTTAAAAGTGCTTTTAGTAGGTAGGTGAACTGTTATTATCACGGATTTTAAATAAATCGAAAGGATATGGTAAATTCTTAAGACGATTTAAAGATTTCTAAAGCAAAATTAATGTCATTGATCGGTCACTAGGGGCAACAAGAAAGTTTGTCATTTCACCAAATGAATAATTCATCGTTTGTTTGATAAAATATTTAAATTTTGAGAACGAAGTAATCGACTTTTGCATTGTTCTTCAATACGCATTTATCATATATTTATTGTACAATATATAATTATAAAGGACGTATATATAAAATGTAAAATGATACAAACTCGCATATAATCATAGTGGAAAAGAGCAGGAAAGAATTGGAGAGGTAGTAAGTTCAATTTATTATATAATATTATAGAGGTTAGAAATATACTATAGTTTCATGAAAATACACGAGGGTCGAATCACGGGCAAACAGACGGGCGGTTATGTGAGTGTACAATACTATAGATGTACTCTTACAACGATGTCGAAACAGATTGATAATAATAATAATGATAGGTTTGTATTTTATATTACATAGAAAACGGAACGACGTGCATGGGATATCGACTATAACTGCATTCAGCTACGGCAGACATAAACGTACACCGGAAACGTTTACATTATAAATTATAATATATTATTTTCGAAACAAGAGTATATAGTAACGGTATAACGACGTCAAATTGACCAGTTTATTCGATTGGTGTACCCAACGACCCCCCCCCTCAACCATTCACACGACCACAGTACTCGAAAAATCTACCTTATCTGCCTAATCCCTATACTCTACCCAATATATTACGTCATAATGGTTTTTTTCCTTTTTTACAATTCAATTGACTTGTCGCAATTGTCCACGAAAGCCCGCGAGAATTCCGAGTGCCCCGCGAGACGGCTAAATATATATTCGTTTTATATATAAATAAAATATATATATAATAAATAATAGGTATAAGAGTGTGTGCGTGCACTATATACACAATATACGTATGTGCGTGTGTGTGTGTGTGTGTGTGTGTGTGTGCGCATATTATATATCTGGCGTATTATATAGTGTAGAAGAGCTTTCCGGTGCACTGCGGGGTTTTTCATCAAAATGCGTATGCGTGCGCCGGCGTTATATGCACGTATATACGTGTACGCCACCACTGCGCCACTATTGCCAGACTTCCTCTTTCAAATGCTAATGCTTTAAAACGACCGGCCCGAGCAACTCTCTCGCCACTCCACCACAGTCCTTCTCGCCCGCGCGCCCACGCCGTACTTCAAAACCCAAATAGGCGTTTTCTACCGACCCATTTTGGTCACTTGATATTCGCATTCATTATATATACAATATATGTATACATATATTATTCACCGTCACTGTTACAATAATGCGCATACGCCGGGACTAATAATTTACGTCGAGCGATTGCGAGAGGCAGGAGAGGAAAAAAAACAAATATTTTCACACCGCCCGCGATTAGGGTTTCAGGATAATCTTTATAATGCACACCTTGCCACAAACAAATCTCCCAAATAGAAACCGGCTGCGTGTTACTTAATTAATTAGATACCAACGTGACACAAGTACATGCCAGTAACGATTCGATATATTTTATTTTTATTAAATGAGTTAGAAAAATGTGTAAACATTTTTATACTAAAAATATATATTTTTCCTAGATATTTTTTAACTCCAAAATTCCACGAAACAACACATTCCGTAGTAAATATAATTACAACATACCATTTGGCTCAAAGCAACGATTTGAAGCTATATTTGACTATAAGAAATCGACGTGACGCATTACAACATAGTTTCACTCTAAACATGCAACTTATTTAACGTGTATTTAAAAAAGAAGTTGTAATTGCCAAAGTTTGTTAAATAACTTTTAAAGACGACCGATGAAGGAAGTTTAGTGCCACAAACGATATACATATATATATATATATGTATAAGTATATTATATACACACGCCTACATAATTACAATATACATTTTGGATCAACGATTTATAAACGCGACGATGCGTTTGGGTTGTAGAGAATCAAGAGAGTCTTTTAGCAGTCATACAAACATGACAAGATTAAAATGTAATATGATGAGTATATTATATTATAATGTATATTCTGATTTCTAAAATCAAACACGTGCGCACGTGCGTTAGTGAAAAACATAAGACTTTTATATTTTGCTTTATGTATACACAGTAGCACGAAACACCCGCTCCACTGAAGCGCATCCGACGGCGAGCTGTATCTATAGTGTACGCGTGAAAAATATAGAAGGAAAACTCGGATATTGAAAATTACTCGTAAATGGGAGAAAATTACGGTGGACGATGTCTCGGTCTCTTCGACCACGTTTCAAGTAGGTAGTGAGCAGAACACAACAGTGTATTATATATATGTATATAGGATCAGGGAAAATTATGGCAGGAGGGTGAGCATGAGAGGAAATAATAATAATAACCGATTCGCCGGTTGGATGGACGTAATATCGCACGCAAAAGGGGACCCGACGGCGACGGCTGCCGTTGGACTCGGATGCCGGCGGCGACGGTATAAAGGTGGTGGCAGCGGCCCGAGAGTTGATTGCCGCCGAACCGGAAATGAACCGTTGCAGCACTTCCATATATATATATATTATATATATATATAATAATAATAATAATATTATATAATGCGCTGTATTTTATATAATATATTAGACTGCCGTTGGTTTTCTCCGCTCCTCTAGGCATCGGGAATTAATGAACCGAATCCACTCGGCAAAATGCTGACGTACGGGTTGGTGGAGATAGAATACCTATTTCACCACTGTTGCATTGGCAAAATCAAATATTAACGGTCTCCGTCGTAAATAAAAGGCGAACGACGGCCGTAGACCATGAACGACGTTGACGCTGCAGGACTTGGGGACTTTGTGACAAAACCGTTCGGGAGTATTAGTCGACCGGAACTGAAAGCCCTTCCACTCCAACCGCCCTTTCTGCCATATATTCACGCCCGCGGGACTACGCTACGTCTGTGAAATTCGCCGGATTTCATTACGGGATGATCCTAGTATTGTCACTGAAAATTAGTCTGATTGCCCGTCCGAGAGCCAAATTGGCTTAATTGGCCCGCCGACTGTACCACGACAATAATCCGCCCTCGCTAGCCGCTGTAACTGACACCGTCCAAGACGCACCACCAGCCAGCATTATGATGACATACCGTCGTTAACTCTACGAACAATGTCGACGGTGGGGGAGGAAATCCAGCTAGGTCCAAGGACCGCATCACAGTTGGTAATCGTTGGTGCGGTTAACGGGCATTACAATATTATTATACAATATCCTGCACTGGGAAAAACCTTAGATGACAAGTTTGTTTGGTAGAGGGGAAAACCCATCGATTCAGAATAACGTTTTAATCGACTGGGTTCATGCTTCTGATATTATAACCGTTGCGAGCTGGTCTTAAAATTAGTTCTTTAGGTTTTTATTATAATTATATTTTTATTTTTTGTACATTGTGATCTTCTGTAATTTACATGTATCAATAATTATTATAAATATAGTGATAATGGCAAAGACGAAAATATTACATTAAAAAAAAAACACAAGGACAATGATTTTAGTAAGACGATTAATTATTAAAAAAAAACAGTTAGGGATGAAAATATAACAAGGATAAATAAACTCCGAGGTCTATTCAAAATGTATATATAAGTCATGTTGTAAGTTGAGAGACAAATGAGGGTATCGCATCCTGAGATTACACGGGCTTATGAAATTAAATACGTGAGAAAGGATAGATATATTTTTGTTTTCTTTTGATTTTATTTAATTTACGGTTTTCACGATTTCACTTAAGCCACTGAGTTTTGATCATGTCCGACCATTGTTCAATACACAATGGTACGAACGATTTGTTTACAATAATTCTAAGGTGAGAAACGTTACAAATAAATGGAAGCATAATTTATTGAGATCCGACTAAATATTTATCTAGGTTGAGACATTAATTGCATTTTTAATTTAGGACACAAAATATAATATGAATTCAAAAATATAATAATATATATTAAATATTTACAACAATACAACGGTATTGTTATTTATTTGGTCTGAGATTTGGTCAGAACTTAGATGAAATTTTTTGAAACGTATTTCTTTTAAATAATCTGCAATGTATATTCTAAATAATTTATTTTATTTTATTTTATTACAACGAAGCCCGAAAACTAAGTTGACTTTTAATTATTGCTTTCATATATTTCAATTTATTATACTTAGATACTATCACCATAGAAAATTAGGCATAAAATTAAATAAAATCTCAAGTGTTAGTACCTTTGAAACATATAGGTACTTGCACACAACACGCGATCGACTGTTTTACTCTATAATCTGTGTTAATACAGCTGCTTATGTAAACCAGAAAACATAGTGATCGTTGTAAATCAGCTATATGTAGTACCAAGAGTATTGCTGCAATTAGTAGTAACAAGCAACGATGACCCTAGGATGCATTATAGACAAATTAGGCCAAAATTGGTTTATTCGCTTGAGTATACGCACATATAAATATATAATATATATGATATGTATAGTATACTATAATAAATGGTATACATTATATATATAGAACAAACGTTAATTTCGATGATTCGCCAAGGCTGCTGTAGTCATTGTGCGACGGAAGAACACGGCCGAGGCCGTTCCACAAGATTATTTCGCGCGCAGAGGTCTTAAACGAGTTAAACGCTTATGTTTTCGGTGGTAAAAACGAATTAAACCCAACTGTTTTCTTAGTGCTGTCATAATCCACACTTGCAGAGCAAAGGAGTATGTTTTCAATCACCGATAAAACCATGACCCGCGACGGAAACTGGCTGAAACGACTGGGACTCCAGCGCACACAGAGCTCGCGAGCTATTTCGTGGCCAGATCGGAGCTTTTATTGGAAAATAACGTTTTCAACCTTTCATTTAAATAAAATGTTTACAACAAACAGACTCTGGTCGGTAATTTGTTTGATCCTTGGAATAGATGTGGGGGTAGGGGTGAAATATTAAACGTGGTTATAAATTATGATTTAATAGCAGTACATACGCATCTTGATTCAAGGTGCTATAATATGTGCAAGTATAGGAAACTATTATTATACAATTATACAGTAAATACTTATATTTGTATATTCGTTTGGATTATACACAATCTGTACAGTTAACCACATTAGTACAATAAATAAACTATTATTATTATTATTATTATTATTAGTATTATTATTATTATTATAATGTGATATCAAAATAATAAGTAATAAATACGATTATTTATGATTTTTTTTATGTTTTTTCTAATAATTTGTACCCAGGCGGGTTATGTCGTGTATGTGTGTGCATGCGTGTGTGTGTGTGTGGAAGGAAGTCATGAACGTCGTTTCAAATCACAATTATAATTTGTATCGTAAAAATATAATAATTATATGAAATAACGACATCATAATAACTGGAAACTTATAATTATTATTAATAATCGGGTCAACATAAAAACCCGCGTCAAATCGATAAAACATTAGTATGCCTAAGTATGATTATGGCGTTTATGCGGACTGCCTTAAATTACATGATTAACGGACGAAAACCCTCATGTGTAATGACTATACGCTTCGGATAGAACCTAAAGTTTATAATTATTTTTACCCAATTACAAACTTTCAATATCACGCTAGTTACCCTCGTTATAAAACTCATTAGTCAGTACTCGGGTGGGTTAACTTCATTTGTATAGAACATTGCATTAAAGTGAACAATAAAAACATTTGTGTATAATACACAATAATATGATATATATATTTTTTATTTAAATATCTACCTAACTATGATAGTGTCTTATAATAAAATATTTTTTGTAACTTTATGTAATATTATATTAATGGGCTATCGGCGATTTGTTTTTTAACATGAAACCCTATTGTTTATTTTTATTTATTGAGATTCTTCTCGTATGACTTGCAATCTTTTTAAACTTATAAAATATAGAGATATATAAACAATATATTATATAGTAATTGAAGAAGTCGTAGGGCAGAAACTTACAAACGAGCGAGAAATGCGTTGCACCTCAAAACTAAAAATATGATGCATGAATGGTGAAGTCTGAACTAATAACGCGGCTAGCATATGATCGGAGGAATGGAAGTGTAAGGTATATATTATAAACCAACCAAATAATTGAACAAATAAAAAAAAATGCAATATTTATCATAATGTATAATATTAAAACATAAATTTAAATAAAGTAAACGCTTAACGAATTTAACGAATGCGTTAAAAATATATCATTGTAGAGTCTATTTGTAATATTATATCTGTTTTTGAAGGATTTAAGGCCTATTATTTACTGAAAAAAATATTTATATAAGTCACACATAACTACAGTTATCTACATGAAAATTTCAAGTACTGTATTTTGTTAACCGGATTAACCTAGTGTATATGATGTTTTTTATTGTTTTTTTTTATTGAATGTAAAACTCAATGTATAAAAAATGCGCACTTACACATTAATATTTATTTTTGATTTATTATTATTAATTACTATTAATTAAGGTTAAATAATGTTTAGTTTTAATATTTCAAATTAATAAAACATTAACGCTATAAATACTTGTGAAAATATCGAACTACCCAATGAAAATAATTTCACGATAACATAAAATATTTTATAGGTACTCTTCAATGACTTGGCAATATAGTATAAGTATATAATATAGTAACGTGGATAATATATTTAATTTTTAAATATGACATTTTAAAAATAATGGTTCATTGCTCATACTATAAGCATTTACTTACAAATCCAATTTCATCCAAAAACTTACGGGAATAATAGCAATAATTTAATGTACACTATATTATAAAAATAAACATTATTTTTAACAAAATATTTACGTAGAATATTACAGTAAGTCATAATTTAAGATTTTAAATTAAAAAAAAAGCTTTCTATTCCAATTTAAATTGTATACAACATCACCAAAACAAATGTTTTCAAAAGTTATATAATTATTATTTTAAAGTCAAGGGGCTCATAAATTTTAAGATCAACGGTATTTTATCTCAGCGCACTTTTCTTACACCTCAAAATCAGTGATTTATAATGTTTTTGTTTCGTTCAGTTAGGTTTATTTTAATATTCTTCCTTTTATTTTCAAAGAATCCGAATTTATTTATCACTTACATCGAAATTGGATCTTTTCATTCAACTTGGTAAAAACTTAGCAATAAAAATACATCTTTTACCAACGTTGAATAAAAAAAATTTTAAATATTTATTTGGATTGCATAATGTTTATGTAGGAAGATGGGTGTTTTTATATTAATTTATTGATGTGAACTTTATTTATTTTTTTAATATGTCTATGCTTATAGTTACGTATACGACACAATACCAACAATGTTTTTCATTAAATATTTCCAACATTTATGATGAATAATATAGTTTGAAGTACATGGAAGGAAGATTTTAATATTAAAAACCAGAGAAGTCGTTCTGCTGTGTAGTAGGTTTTGAGTGTATCTCATCATTCAGTAGGCGGTAGATCACTGCAGTAAAATATAATATGTTAAAATTGAATCCAACGATTCATACGATAAACGATTCAAAACGTAAATGGTCTGTCAGTATCTATTTCTAAGCAATTTATTCTTCTATTGGGAATACAGTTAGGTTGACCTATATTTTTCTAAAAGTATCACATAAATCATATTTATTATAATATTAAATGATATAATATCATCGGTATTAACATAATATAAGCCAATACTGACATAGAGTAAATCAGTGTAAATAATGTAATTTTTACTTTTGACCACCAAAGTACAAAATAGATTAAATTTTCCACTAGAAACTACCCTCACTATTGAAGATTAAATTAATTTTCATGTACTTTATACAGGCACATTTAATTATAAAACCAATACATGTATAACTCTGTTCAGTGTAAAAACATATTATATTCATTAAACTAAAATATATTTTTTGTCAAAACAAATATTACATATGTCATTTATAAAGCTCCGAGAAGTAAAATCTATTAACCAACAGAAATACAGTACACAAATTTAGGACAATTATCTACCCTTGTTTACCCACAATAGTTCTTATTAAAATGTTTAACATGTTTATAATTGTGTTCTTAAACTGATAGGAAATGCAAATTATCGATAAACCATTTAAACGGAATAAACTCGAACCGAATCGTCTTCTTGACTGAGTTTTGAATGAAAAAAAGTTGAAAAGTAAAATTATGGCGTGCATTTTTTTGTCGGAATACACTTACTTGCATTCTATGGCCATGTATATAACATTTAATTCGAAAAAAACGACACATTTTTAAATCTCTATTTGAATAAATGAATTTTAATTTAAAAAACAAATTGTTTTCTATCTATATGAATCTGTATGTCTGAAGTACATGCCAGTCAACGTCACGCTTGATATTATTAACTTGACAAGAGATGAATCTACAAGGTTTAGAATTAAATTGTATGAATACTACAAAAGTGATTTAAAACAAAACGTTTGAATAATTTCCACAAAACATAAATGTTATTTAAGTACGTATAATGACGTATAGATATTATTATTAAACAGACGCGAATAATTTCTTCTTTTATGGTAATTATATTATTTACTTTGTATATATTCTAGAACACATTTTATGGGAGTAGTACTAGTTAGTTTAAGTGTTATACACCGTAAGTAAATATAATTGAAAAATAAGTCGAACTCAATAATAATTTTCAAGCTTATTAAAAAATAGGGTTGAAGTAGAAAATTATCTTAATAAATTGTAAGTTATAATTTATAACTTGTTAAAACGTTCTCGAAAAATAATTAAAGTTTTACTTATTATCCTTACAAAGTATATCTACAGGATTATTATGTATCATTCATTCGAAGTCAATATGTATTTGTATAATGTATAATAATTTAGAATATAAATTATCGATTAATATTACAAACTCGTTGCACCACCTATATAAAATATGTTCTATCGATCGCATCTTACGACGGATCATGTCATTCTAGTGGTTTTAGTTTCAAGCTCAAACTGTAGTTATTTGCTTTGAAAATATAATAACTAAGTTTTAAGATGACACAGACGGCATACACAGAACGCATACAATCAAAACGACACCGACACAGCGTATTATCAATTTATCAAAAATACAATGTTACTCAATATTGTCTTAATGATATTCTCTATGTATTTTCAAGACTAAGAACAATATAATTTAAATATTCCAAGTCGTAAACTGTGTTTTAACGTTCCCATAGTATAATGAATAAAAAGCCAAGGGAGATCTATAGTTTTCTCTCTCCGTGAGTATATAACATAACTCGACACATAACGTCTTGTAGACTGCACATCGGTATACCAAGCGCGAAACACGTTACACGACAAGACCGATTGCACTTAAGTGACATGCGTATATGCCGTTCTTACACTCACTTATAAACATTCAATGATACTGATTATGTATCCATTAAATTACGTTTTAAATTCTCAAATTCAACTTATATAGATCGTGTGATAATAATATTGGTCGGTGGAAACAATTTTTCAAATGATTGACAATACTATTTGTCATATCATTATTATCGTAAACGAGGGCCACTGTATGTTTGTAATATTTTCAATATGGACCGATACTACGCGTTATTATATAATGGAATAATGTAAACGGATTCAGAACAAATGTAATAAATTATAATAATAATAATATATAGTAAACGCAGTCGACTGTCGTACGGTATAGATTAAACACATTATACCTACGTCCCTAAACTATTATACTTTATATTATAATCGAAGTGCGCTCTACTCCACTGGTGATGGAACACTATGAAGTAGCGTGTAGGGAGGGCTTGGTGCAGTTGTGTGCCACCAATCAAACATTATAACGTCCGCATGAATATGCATTAAACGCACGCTCTTTCGACATGTCCAATATTGGCTTTATCTACCCCAACCTCCCCGAGCATAATGCCTAGGCGTCATCGTCGTCGTCGTCGTAGTTGTACTCGTCGTAACCACCGCGCTGGAGGGGCAATTCGAGCTCCCCATAAATCCCCCTCGGCCGTGTTCTCTTCCACCCGCCGCCGCACACACCCACGCCACTCGCGAGCGGGTTTGGCTCCTCGTCCGCTAACAATATATACCGTTTACAACTATAATATATAATATATGCATGTAAGTGAGTGTTTGTGTGTGTGTGTGTGTGTGTGTGTGTGTGTGTGTACGTTTTGTCGACTGTACATATTATAGTACACTACAAACGCAGCAGTTTGATATTATAATATTATAATATAATATATATACATACATGTGTGTGTACTATTGTTCGGCGGCGATGCGTAAATTCGGCCACAGGGACACAACGCTATAAACATATATATTTAATACGTACATGCGGCCGGTAGTGGTAGGACGAGTGACGGGATAAAAGGACGTTGGTGGGAGGGGGGATGTGGAACAAACTATCGCGGACTTTGTGGTCGTAAATAATAAACACAACAACACCGCCGCCAGGCGAGCGCAACAATTATATTATTATAATATTGTTATACCAATTATTATCGCGAGGCAGTGGTGTGGTGGTCCTGTCGGGTCCCGTGGCGACCGTCTTGCAGCACGTCGTATTCTCGATCGTGTAATCTTTAACCATCTCGTCTCAGTCGTCGTTTAGACGCTCCACCCTCCCCTGCCATCAAACACCGTTCAGATACCTCGAACGCGTGCTCTCCCCCCTCCCCCCCCTATTCGAGAGTCGAGAGTGTATACAATACCTACGGATAATATAAATATATAATATTTATACCAACGCATAGCTGCGGTGCCGTCCCTAGGGCAGAGCACACGTATCCCTCTACATTATATTATTGTTTTAAGACAAAGATATAGGTAGGCACGTCTCTCACGAAACATTGTGAATAACTAATATTTGTTCAACGTACGACTCACCTTTAAACAATTATTCGAGCGATTTAGGCGTATAATATATCATATTTAGGATTAGAATGTTTATGACCTTAAAAACTCTATACAATTCATGAAAATATACACAAAAAAATTCAAAGTATGCTCTTAAAAAGTTAAAACAATCAAATATGACATTATGAAATATGCTGAAAATTAAAGTAGTTATTTATTGTTCAATCAAAGAATACCTTCTAAACATTTTTTATTAAAACTACAAATTTCATATTCTCCCGTTTTTGAGGGATGGGTCACTAATAAGTAACATTAATACCTACAAATAAGAATCGTATACAGGGCACAGCCGTATGACGTCTGTAAAAATCTTGTATGTACGATTGTTTAGAATGAACAATCATATGGTAAATCTATTAATAAAAGATATAATTTTTTTTATGGCCATTGAATTTTAAAATTTAAAAAAAAATTACCTAAAGTTTTAAAAAATATAAAATAATTTATTATGAAAAATAACTAATGTGTAAAATTAATAATCATCCTATATATATTCTTAACCCAAATCATAATAAAATACCTACTGTTTATGCTGATTATGAAAAATGCACGTTATCTATATGAATTTTTTTAGGTTTTTGAATACCATCGTGCATGATGAAATTTAAAAATTGAATATCAACGCTCAATATAGATTTAACATCACCAGAATAGACTTATAAATCGATTCATTTAGGTTTTATAAATCAATACCTAAATCCACCATCCCACGTCTATTATCGGTTTGGTGCGTTTTCTACTATAGAAAATATGTCTAGTTGGATTAAATTTTTTGACCAATTATTTATTCCAGTGAAACACTTACTTTACACATAAAATGTCATTACTGTTGAGTAAAATATGTTTTAAAATTTAAGTAAACATTGAAAATTCCAAATACGTCTAAAATTAAATTTTTGTTATCTGAATGTGCAATCAACATAAGTATCTACCTACATAAAATGCAATACGAAATTTAAACTATGCATTGAACAAAACACACGATAATTGTATAATGTATTGAACGACTTTATTCTTATTATTTCAATAATAGATATGATTGAGTATTGGAATAAATGTATACGATAAAGATTAATATTAAGTTAAACGTTTTACTAATGCTCCTGTAAGTATTGAATATAGTTCAGCTCCTCTGCTTGAGTTAAATGTAAAAAAATAAGTGGATTGTAATTATTATTGTATGAGTAATAAGTATAATAATCATGACAGTTGTACCAAATAATGTTATTGTTAACTTATCAGTTATCAATACCTAACCAAATGACGAATGTGTTTAAAACGGATAAAATAATAACACAATATTATGTACTCATGTAAAGTTATTTATTAAATTCATTTAAGTAGCTAACTCAGTTATACACTTATACAGCTGTTATTTTGACATTTACGTGAGTAGTGTTCATTGAAAACAAGAAAATAAATCTGGTTGGAGTGTCATCTGAAAAACTGTCATACATTTCCCCTTTAAATAATTCAAGTCTAAGCCGATTTGAGTTTCGAAGCGAAGAGTGCATTTGTAATTTGCATTTTGTTCGGGGCGTCTAAAGTTTTCACGCTCCGGTTAATATTGCCAGAATACCGTAGTAGATGCGTGGGAGTTAGTTCTTTCTCATCTCTATTTATTCTTTTTATATATATTTCTTATAAAATTGTTGCAATTTTTGTTATTATATATATATTTTTTTTTTCATTCAACGCGATTACGTCAACTTGTCACGTCGACGGCCGACATAAAATTCCGGAGTCCCGTCATCGATTGTGGCTGTGGAAACGTGCCGTGAAAAAAACATTTTAGGAACAGTGGCGGACAGTGGATGTCGTGTCAGACAAACCCCCTCCGGTGTCGTCCACGCGTGCAGTTGTGACAATTCTTTAAAATATTGTTTTGTTGCCTCGAGTGTAAAAACAACAGGCACTAAAACATAGGCTGGGAATGTAGCAGCAAGGAAATAAGAGGTTCTTTGAATCGTTTTTTAAGTCTGAAATGAGCGCGAAACGATGTCATTATTCCCGGTGGTCGACCATTAAAAACATTTTTAATAGCGTTTTATTATTCTTATGTCAAAATAGAAATTGAGTAATAAAACCAACTAAAATATAATTATTATCAATAGTATTCGTTATATATATATATATATATATATGTGTGTGTGTATTATATTACAATTAATGTATTTTATGTTGTAAGTTATTGTGTGTATAGTATTTATGTGCTTGTATATAGAACGTTTCCAATTTAAGTGTCATTCGAAATTTGTACAACCATCAACATTATGCCTCGATCAATTAATTGTTTGCCAAGATCTAGTTTTTGTTATTTTTATTATAAATTAGGGATACAAATATAAATATGATGGTTTATTGTTAGGATGTTGTAGTCTTAAGGACAGTGATGCAAAGAAATTGGAATAAAAGATACATTTCGAAAGAATCTACCGTTATTAAATTAATTATTATACTTCGTGAAATTTTTCTATAGAAACCATAAACGTTCATCTAAATTCGCTTTCCGCTAACTAAACACTGTTTACTAATCACCAGTTTAAATTACTACCAATCATACATCGAACTTTGGAACTCAAAATTCTATAATTCTATAGTTATTTTGATAAAATGTATTTATCTATTTTGAAATTTGCATTGCGTATAGTAAATATTACAAAATAATAAAAAACGAAGTGGTATACTGTTCGCAATTTGAAAAACTGTCATAAACACGAAGCAGTAAAAATTCGAACTAATAATGTGTCAATAAAACAGAAAATGTTTTAAAAATTTAGAATGATACTTTTAGCTCTCTGTACGTATAGAAATTTTAAACTTAAAATAAAATATAACAATATATAATATTATGACCAAACGTAACCGAATATTGCCACGATATCTTTTCCAAGAACAGTAAGTTGTTTGTTTCCAAGGGTTAATATTAACTATAATTCACAGTATTATCACGGCACCATATTATACGTGTTTAATCGGGGTATTGATCCAAGCATTAATAATTTAATCTACTTAGAACATCTCAAGAATACGACTCCGTTTCGACTAACAGAGGCATATGTAAATAAAATAGCGACGCCATGGAAAGCTCAATGTATATTATTTCACTTGAATCCGAGTTCTTATATTATAGTATTATACCAAGTGCCAACGAAAATAACCATCAGACTGAGGATTCTACAGCAGCAGCAGCTAGTGTGCACAGCGCACACCTATGAGTTCTGAAGTCAAAAGTTAATAATTCAAGTCGATACACGGTTGTTTGGTGTGCGTTCTCATAATTTATTCATAAAACAGTAAAAGCATTTTGTTCCAAATACTATTGGCTATTTAACGTGATGACATTGATTTATTTGATCCATAAACATTCTATTATCGTGCCGTATAAAACGCGATGCGCCGGTATGTGAATTTTCATTGTTGGTAAAATACGACATATTTCTTTATTACAGAATTTTACACGTGCAGTCAAACAATATACATAAATACATAATACACATTCTTTTTCAAAACTTAAACGCAAAACATTTTTAGTGATTTATGAAAATAATTAAATATGTGTTAAGCCCGAAAATTATATTATGCCAAAATTTTAATTATTTACATTTAAGATACCGAAAAATTGTACGGAAAAGTCGACTGTCGGGGTTCACAGTAATAGCGTTTACTTAATTTACCAACGGTCATAAATGTTAATTAATTACATCGTATAGAATAAAATCCTATTTTAATGTTTTCATATTATAGGTAGCTCAGCGTAGTAATTTTTTTTCCAAAAAACAGACTATATACCCATGGCTAGAAGAAAAAGCTATATATAAAACAGCTATACTGGGACTGAGTTGGGAGGGTTGGCTAATGGTTAATATTAATTGTATTAATTATATTTGTGGAGCTCGGTGCAGTATAATATTTCAATTGGAGTTGAACAAACAATAATAACAATGTAACAACCTCCCGTTATATAATATAATAATACCTATATAATATCGGGAGAGTGCGTATAATCGTTTGACGTCGATCGTAAATCGCATTCCACCAACACAGCCGCAAGGGTCGGCCTTATAATACAATACAACACCAGCACACCACTGCACTGTTTGCGAGTATAACGAATAATAATAATAACAAAGATAATGATGATAATAATAATAATCCTGTGCAGCTCTGCCAGCGCTAACACGACTACACAACAATCGGTTCGTTTGCGCCCAACTTTCCCGGATCACCTGCTGTTGCTGCCCCAAAGCTCGCCGCCGACCACCTACCGTTCAACGTCATCATAATCATCATCATCATAATGATTATTATCAACAGAAGCAGCAGCAGCAGCAGTAGGTAGAAGAAACAGTGTCTATACACCCATCGTATCATATCGAGACACTGCAGTACAATAGCCAAACATTATAGGGTACATAATATACTTGACGCGACGAGAAGTGGGTGTCCTTTAGATGGCTGGCGGTGACCGCTGGTATACGCATATAATGTATAGCAACAAGGACAAATGAGTAGGGAGACTAAGCGACTTACTTAAAGTCTAATATTTTGATAGGTACTATAATATGAATTACAGGGATACTTTTTTTGTATATTGTACTGGTTGGTTTACGATATTATTTTATTTTTTACAACCCCCGTGTGTTTCAAAAAATAATGAGTGAAAATGCCTACGTCTGTTTTATTTTTGTTGGATTAGACAGATTTTTAGTATTATTATGATTTCATTAGTTTTATTAATCATTGTTTCGTAATGAAATACATTATTAGAATACTTAAATTATTAAAGGTGTATCGTTATCCCTGCAGCACGCTAAGGTATTATAAACCTATATAACAATGATATTATGATCAAGGTTAGGTTAGGTTGTGACCTAATAGTGACCTGTATAATAACAAAATATTTTTTTTTGGTCGGAGAGACATTATGTATAGGCCATGCACATGGGATACGAGAGAGGCTGACAATGGAGGAGTTAATGAAAATTGCTCTAAACCATTTCCTGGCTACCCTGCAGGACAGTTCACGACGACAATGACGTACTCCCCCCCCCCTCGGGACATCGACTCCATGATCGAGCCTTCACAAAACTTAGTTCATTTTATATTTAATATAATAATATATTATGTAATATGTGTTTATTTCACACACACACAAACACACACTCATACAGAAACACCAAGTGCGCTACTCATCAAATTTTGAAACGGGAGCGCAACGATACGACCACGACGTCAGACTCCGTCACGTTGACCTTACTCGCGTTTACTATGTTTTAAAATGTTCAATACTTTTTTTTTAATCTTTTTAATATACAACACAGTATTGACATAGCTATACAACTTTAAAAACTAGTATTAGGTACACATCATGCATATAATTTAGATTTCGTATCTTTTTTTTATCGGTTCACAAACATCATGTTTTTATTTATTTTGACATTTTCGATAAAATTTTAAATATATACTTATGAAACTTTCAAAGTCATTCAGTCGGTTTGCTGAATTATTATTAAATTAGGTATTTAAATAAATACAGCCCATTAATGTATATAATATCATGTCAGTGGATGGTGGATTACTTTAACAAAATTAAACTTTGTTTTAACAAAAAAAAACAAGAAACGGTAACGTTGTAATTAATTTTTAATACAAATATAAATAATTTATAATGTATATTAAGTTATAAATTGTATTCATCTGACAGAACAAATAAATACGTTGAACTATAATATTATTAGGTATATATCATTATTGGGGGGATTTGCAAAAGAAGTAAAATTAGCACAAGAACTCAAATAATTAGTATAATATCTGCTAAATTATTAACATAATTATTGTTATAACTTATTAGTTATCATAGAAAATAAGGTGATTGTTAAAGTTTCATTTTTTTTTAGCTGAATAGCTGGTACTAGAATTTATTACGTTTAACCTAAAACTAATCTTATCACATTGGAAAAATACATATTACTATAATTTATAAACCACATAAACCTAGTTATAGTTTAGTCAATGAATATAGGAATTAAAATATATTTAAACAATTATTCCACACAACAAAAAAGTTAATTCAAAATAAATCATATTCGAACTGGCAGTACATTATTTTTTGGAAATTATTTGTAATTTAAAGAAGAAATGTTGATAATACTGCATACCATGTGTAAAATAATACAATTATGTATTTATTTTATATTTTAAAGTGTATACTAATTTTAATATAATATTATTCATACAAACAATAAATATACCTAAGGACTAGTAAGAAATAAGGATAATCTGAGATTTAAGAATTAAAGTATCGTAAAAACTGATAATTTTTAAGCCAATTTAAAAGAGTTATATCAACCAATTCATAATTTATATAATTATAGATTTTTTATTTCTTTCTTAGAATATCTTAATAAATTATTATACCAGATGCTTAAATTTCTCTTAAGTTTATGTAGAAATATGTGGACTTATTGTGCATATGTAATTTTTATACATGTTTTCTGCTTGTTTATGAATATTAAAAAAATATATCACATGATAATGTTACATTTATATTTGTATTATTCTTATCATCATTATTATCTAAAACCAGCGTTTCGTTTGTCGTGCTATTGTATGAACAAGAATGCACTGAAAATCTGATAAAAGATGTTCTCAACAGGAAACCGTTCAACCAAACTAACAAGATACGGTATATTGGGACAAGAGAATTTCGAACTGAACAACGGTATCCTATAGTTATTTGAAATCCACCATTTTTAATCTTGCTGGAATACCCTACCCTAGTGTTGTTGAACTGATTTTTCTCCGAGTTTCCAGACGTCGTTTCCAATATAGTATCTCTGAGAGAATAATATACTTTGGCGTACTGTGCAATAAAATATGTGAAAAGTTAAATATATAAACGACGCTAATGTGGCAGAGGTATGAAATCGAAAGTTTTTACACAATTACACACGAACCAACTCGTATAATAATTTTGAAATTATGAACACGAAACCACTTTTTAGTAAATCATTTAAATTGTATGAAACAAAACTTTTGGCTCATATATATAGGTACCTACACATATATCGAGTTTTATTCAGTTTTACAGGATGCAAAATATAACAGAAACAATACAACTGTTATCATATGTTATCGGACTGTCAGCCTCCATTTCTGATCATATTTCATATTTTTTATGCAATAGCATTGTGGTAGATTGGAGTAATATTATGAAAAAAACATTGTTATTGTTAATAACAATATTATACTACGTTTAAAAAATTTTAAGTTTCTACTAATCATATTTTTAAAGTACCTACAACAAAATAATTAAAATCGTTAATTGTTGTTCAAATATTTAATTTTGTCAAAATATGAACGTGAAATGTTTATAAAATGTATCAATTTATTTCTTTGATAGTTTTAAGTTTAAGGCAAATGTATAAGGAATCTTGAATAAGGTTTTCAATCTTTTTGATTAAACAAAACAATTTTTATCAACAAATATATAAAAAAAATGAGGTAGCTCAAAAAGAACCAAAATATATTTTAATTTATATAATGTCAATAAAAAGTAATATGAAAATATTGTAAATCTATAATCTATGATATATACTAGATTTATTTCAATTGCAATTACAACAAAGAAACCAAAACAAAAAGACTGGTGAGTGTTGAAAAATATTCACGTTTTATACGATTATTTGGAAAGTACTGTGAATTATTTACTTTCAAAGTTTCAACTCAAAGTAACAACTAAATCAAATATTATACCAGAAATCACACTCAATTTTTAATTTTTAAGCATTTTCAGTGCTCAACTCGACAACAAGCACAATAAATAAATAAAAAAACACCAATACGTTAATCGCTCCACTCAGAATCTAAAATGTTTTTAGATAGAATTAATTAAATTTTTTATAAAAACCCGTTTTTTTGTAAATTATTTTAATTCTATAAGTTTGATAACTACTGTTAACACGAATGAAAACGTACCTATATTGTTTAATCAATAATTTATCTTTAAAAAAATATTTGTTGTAGGTAGAAAAAATTCAATTATATTGTTTTAAATATTTAAATAAGCACATTAATTGTGTAACAACCAAAGTTCATATTATCATGATTGTATTATTCGCTGAAGAATTTTATTAAACAAGAGAATTATAATTATCGTATACTAATTAATTATGATCATAATAAATGGCAATGACAAACATGGAAATTTGAGGGCGTACATTAATACATTTTCAAAAACTATAGTCTGGGTGGATTATAAATCAAATAAACAAATTCGAAGAGCTTACCGTTCTCGATAAATAGCTATTGCCATTTCTTCCCGCTCAACTTACTATTTCTTTTTTTTAAATATTAATTTCATTCTTATTAATCTTCCGCCTCCTTCTTTGAATACTGTCCCCCGAGAGAATAAACTTGCGGCAATGTTGACGTAATTAATATAAAACTCGCAGTTAATATTTATTTAATTACGAGACCAACTCAACAGTTTATTATTTCTCTTTTTTCATTACCTCAACCAATCTCGAGCCTCTTGTTCGTCTCACACAAAGATCATACACTCCTATTAATCCATTTTAACGACTTCGTTTATTATGAAAATAACAATACATATTAAGTATTGTTATTAAATATTTTTGAATATTTGTCAAGGAGATTATAAACTTTTTTGGCAGCCACTCGATAATGGAAAGTTTAAAATTATGTAAATTTAATTACTTTTTTATGCACTTAATTGTTTTATTATAATAGTCAACAGATCCACTAATATACATAATGTATAAGCAATAATTTATATAAATTGTACTCTATTGAAAATGTGTCAAATTGCAATAGTTAAATAAAAGATAGGGCTAAAATGTTACATGAATAACTAATTCTAGTTTATACTAAGTATCTAAGTATGATTGATCTTAGAATAACCTCAGCGTTGATTTTTATGATACCCTAATATTGTACAAGATGGCCTAAACGTTTTAGTTCTTAATAATTTGAGTAAATATGGTAGTATAGAATAAATAACAAATTTTTATTTTGATATTTATAATTTATAAAATCATTGAACTTGCTATACCTACTATTATAAGTATAATATTTATAATTTGTATCAAAAGTGTACGTACTATAAGGCAATTAATAAATAACCCATTTGCTTATCTTTTATCCCAACAAACCTCGACTACTAATAGCAATTAAAAATTAATTATTATCAGATAGTTTATGAACTACTTTTGATTTTGTGTAATATAACATGAACCGTCATAAAAATGTTTTAAGTTTTTCTAAGCAATAATAATAATATATTCACTAAAAAAATTTGGCTTTTCCATTTGAAGTTTAACTTTTATGGTGGAGAAATATTCTCAAAAATATATGTGGAAAGTTATACAATTCATTAGTTTAAATTGAAAAACGTAAATCCCTGAGAAACCCAGAAAAAAAACTTTCAACTTCGACACATTTTTTTCTTTTACAGCCCATTAATTTACGCCACACTCAATTTAAACTCGAGCACATTGTAAACTCTAAACCTTTACACGTTACTAATAACATTCAAATGGGCGAATGTTTTTATTCCAAAAATGGAATTTTCAATTCTTCTTTTATTAAACGAATTAAAAAACTTTTCCCTTGAAAAAAAAATAAAACCTATTTTTATATATCCCCACCTTTCAGATGCAGAATGAAAACTTTTCCGCATCAAGAACAAGACGATTATTATTCAGTTGGAATATGCCTAACAATAAATATTCGAATCCAATTAATTTATGATGAGTCCCAAAAGTGCTATACAAGTGATTGTTGTAAAAGTTATCACAAAAATAGTACAAATTGAGTAATCTTCTAAAATATATAAAAAAAACATACACAAAATTTTATAATATAATACCTTCAAAAACAATAAGCGCAATTATAAATTAACGAGTAGTTATAATATTGTATGTTGACTTGTATCAAAATAAAACTGCATCAGCAGTATTATAATTAAACTTTCATAACATTAAAGATTAAACATTCTAAAACGACCAAATTTTGTTCCAAAAACTATATTTTATTCAATCGAAAAAACGTGTAGGTGTGCTATTTAAAATGTTTGGATTTAATGCATCCATGTAATGAATCCATGCATTATTTTTTATATTTTTTTTTATAACACAATTCGAAACATTTTTTATTATAATTTAAAATTGAACTACCCATTATACAGAACAATTAAATTTATTCAAAGTATACGACTATCGCGTAACATAATACTATTGTTGTAATACGATTAAAATATTTAAAACAAAAAAAAATGTTTAGTGTTCCCGAAAAGTATTATTATATAATTATAATCACGAACGATATCCTGAGGTATTATGATTTATATTTGTATCCGATTAACATATTATAGGATGCTTAATATTATACCTATGCATACATTATATTATGAAATGTAGTATATAATATGCATCTATCTACATGTATGGTTAGGGATTTTCATGAATCTGCATAAAAAAATGTTTCGAGTACGAACCGTATATAATGATAAATACAAACGTAGACATTTCGATTTAGTTTAATAATTGGTATAAACAAAATATATGCAAAATATTAATATTACGATATTTAAGCCCAACATGAATATCGCACGTATCACTTATTTTAATATAGGTGCCTACCTAATCAGATCAACTTGATAATTGATAAGGTCTGTTGCTTCTATATATAATATAATTATGTTCTAATAGTGTACATTATACTTCAGTTGATTATACAATAAATTATCCATGTAGACATTACTATATATGTTTATTATTTCGGTAAATAATAAAATCAGTTGTTTTTTTATTCCCAATTAAAACTACCTATTTAAAATATAAAAAAAATTCTAGTAATAATAAAATAATTAAATTTTACCTTGATCGGCGAGTCGTTGGATCTTTCATAACCATCACTTCAGTTATCTCTCCAAACTTACTGAAGTACTCTCTCAATGATTCTGAAACAAATAAATAAATAACCACATCAGTATACGAATGGTATAATATAATATTATTTAACAGTGACTTTTTAAATGTTGTCTGTAACAATACTACCATAATGAAAACAATTCAATAACTTCTATTATACTTATGGGATGTAATATAAGGTATAAATCTAGTTTTGTTAAGTTCCCCCGCACTTTTCTAAAAAACTAATGAACATTGAAATGCATGGACCTAAATTGTGATAAGTGTCAACTCTAAAATCTAATGATGTTTGCCAATTTTATTTAGTGGTCATTTTAGTGAAATATAGTTATTGAATTCCGGTTATATAAGTATATACCAACTAATGGAGTCACATGATTATTTTGAGTACAATATTTAATCAATTAGAACTCAGATAGTATTTGAACATGAACTCAATTACTATTGTATTATCTTATATTTAACGGGACTCGAATAATATATTCCTTAAAACGACCTAACCTAACCGATTCATTCCAATTTTTCCAAAAGGTTTTATTGCTTGACTCAGCTCATATGCTGCCTATTTAAAAATAGTTTTTATCTAATTATCAATGAATAAAAATCAATTTAGTTTCATGAAAAAAACATTCCTCCTTTCTCGTACACCGACTAAATGTGTAAACTTATATCTTCCTAGGAAATTGGTTCCCATTTTAATCAAATATCATATGTCCAAAATATTTTATGTTATTATTTAAGTGAAACGCATAATATAATATAGTGTATACTCGAAGACTATACGCACGCACAATAAATGTCTGGCGTCAGTGGCGGTAGGAGATCAGTGGGGAAGTAACACGTTCTCCCTGATAAATCCGTCGGTGGAAATATGAGTACAAGAGGGCGGAATCTCTAGAGAAACGGCGGCATTTCTCTCACACGGAAAACGTATATAAATACTTTACATCCCCCATAGATTCGTAGTTTCACGCGAATATATTTCTCCGAAAAACCCTTCCCGCTCTATCGTCGTCGTTCACCCTCGGTCTATTCATTATACATGTACTATATCTCCCCGCGTAAACGAGAACGCTGCACGTCAACCTGTCCGCGTCGGAGCTTTCGTTGACGAGACGTACACGACACATGCACGACCCGCGCAACGGTTTCCGAACTTTGCCACAATTTTCACATCATATACTCGCCCGAGAACCAAACGCGAATTTCATAACACAAAGATTATAAAAGTTACTGGATTGTAACATATTTTAAATAATACTGCGAGAAAAATCACCTCCGAGGTTGCGTGATCGCGACGTGACGGATCTCTGCGGTGTCGAATACGTTGCCTTTTTTTCCACGATAGACTTGAATAACTCGGGACAAAATATTATTGATACTCTCGCCACAGTTGATCAAGCCACTGCGCCTCCGGGGCTCGGCGAACACCACGTCACGGTATATTAATTATATTGCCATCGATATTTGTGCTCGGTTGTTATGTACGTACTTATGTGGTGACTGGCGAATGATCGAGCGGGGGAAAAAAAGACGGTTCGCCGGTGCATATAATATAATATTATATTATGGTCAGCTGATTGAATAACTACCAACCTAACGATGTTATTTTCCGATTCAAGCCACCACACTCGTCTTACCGACACTGTTAAAATGCAATATAAATTATAATTTATAATAATAAATATTACTGTGGATGTGGGCATACTAGGTATACTGTTTTCCGAGAACGTCATCCGTTACAATATTCGTCACAGTCTGACCACTACTATGCAGTTGTTTCTCGCGGTGGGCGGACGATGGGTGCGAAAACACACATTCTACCCTTTGCTTTTTCCAGATTATAAAATTTTACAAATGTGTTAGTTGAAAAACTTGCACACACACATATAATAATATGTGTACTGGCGGTTATAAGTTCTGATGCGTTTCCGTAATGAAAATCGATACCGTATAGGTAGGTAGTCACCCGGCAGCAATACAAACTATTTGCAGTGTTGGCCGTTGTTTTTTTACTCGGAAAAGCAAAAAACTGTACCGTTTGCAATTTTCCCGAAAAACCGACCGATTTGAAAGCGTTGTACTTGACACCGAGGTGACCGCTATTAGTTATTTGATGATTTTTCTAATTATATTGGACGGTCTTTAACAGTATATTATTCACCTATAGCGCAAATAATAATATATTGTATGTCAAAATTAATAAACGCACTAATAGCTAGGTAGATGGGTACTTTATCCATATTAATTATTATTGCCATCCAAAAGATTATAATGCATTGACGCACATCGTAATATTATATACCCGCCAATGACGAATTTCAACTCACATTTAATTGTATATTATCATACCTATATGATTTGGTTTAAATGAAGAGTGATGATAGATATTTATATCTAGGGTTTTATTTATAATATATCACCGTTGTAAAAAAAAATAATAAATATTAAACAATTCTCCAGCGTACGGGATGTCGCTGATTGCATTACGCACACAGTCGAATAATGATATTGGGTAGGTATATGAAGGAACGTTTCGAAAAACAAAAGATTTTAAAAGTGACGCGCGGCCCGCAAACAATAATAATATATCATACATATTATTTTAAATCCATATATTTTATCAACACAACAATAATATTATGAGAAAAATAATATGCACAATTTTCGCAATTTTCGTGTTACGTTTCTAGACAGTCCGTCCGCGGACCGTCTATAATATGCGCTAAATCAAAATCGTCGAAAACAAAAAACAATTCTAATAAAATATTATACTGTAATTATAAAAGTATAATACTATCGCCCTACTGGTGAAACGGGCGCCGAATGCAGACTTGTGGAACACGTAAAATTACGGTATCGTTTAGTGACGGTTTGCATAGTTTTCTTCAAATTAGTCTAAAAAACGATATTATTATTAAATAATAGGTATCATATTCTAGCAAACTACTCAGTTATAAAGTTGTAAGTCAATATCAATAATTTATTAAGATCCGTATCGTTGGTGTGTACACAATATATTATAATATAATATATATTTTCTTGTAAAGCTTGAATATGTATTTATTTTTATTTTAATTTTAAAAATTCAACAATCCATACAGTAAGTATTAGGCAGGTATACATAATAACTGTTATACGTGGTACAATAAGTGTAAGTGATGGCATTTATTTATTGACATTTTAAATACATACTCGATGGCTATATAAGAAGAACTATATAATATTACGCATAGGTACGAAAAACAATATTTAGTTTACAATTTATATTTATTGTCTTGACGGACAGTTATAAAACTAGCTTAAGTTCCTAATACGATTTGGTTAAACACTTATACCTAGTTTAAATAGCAATACGTATTATAGTTCTATTACAAAATTACAAAATAATGGCCACTTATACTAAAATAAATAGTTAAACCTATTATCATAATATTAGTAGGTTAGTAAAGTAGCGTTATTTAAATACCTAATCAGAAATCATTTGTTTTGATTATATTATACTTAAATTATAGGAATATCTACTTTGTTTGTATATAGTTTATACATACACCAACTATACCAACTACAAGTCGTGACAGGGCTTTGGTGAGAATTTGCAATGCGTTTATGGTGCTTATTAAATCAGATTCTTTTTACATTGCATTCGTGTGGAATGGTTTTATAATGAAATATATGTCTTACAAAAATATCTAGTTGATAAGGTCGGTAGTTTAAAAATATCATTTTTTCTGGAGACGAAATAAAAAACACAGGTACACTGGTAGTATACTGCAGTTTTCTGTGCGCGAAAACCCGCCTTTACGACGACAAAGGAAAAAATACAGTATTATATTGTAAATAGATTATTTTTTTTATGTTCTTATTTTTCGTGGGGAAGAGTGCTGCAGGTATACTCATTTAATATTATAAGTGCATTGTAGTATGACGTCATATCGTTGATATAAAAATAAATACGATATTATTAGTCGACCAGTCGCTGTTTAGGTACATAAATCGATTACAGAAATGGGACGATCGATTAAAATGTTCTCGTGCAGTACCTATGTACCTATAAATATCAACCTATTTATTATTTATCGTCTGATGAAAACTTAGAAACAAAACGAACCGCAAATCACAATTATAATAAATTATTATTATCATATTACCTATAATGATATTACGATACGGATGGATTTACGTTTATCCATTGTATTACACATTATGGACCATAGGTATATAACTAGATATTACACAATAATTTTAACAATATGTCTCCATTATTACTACACTCGACCGTACACAAATATTAAATTGCAAGTAAAAAATTAATCGACGAACTCCAGACAGATAAATCGTATTTATTTTACACTATTATTATTACTTTTTTTTTTCGCAAAAATCGATTATCGCGTATACGAACAAATTGCATTTCGTTATACGCGACGACCGCTCGCCCCATTCGAATGCACTATAATTGCGGCGGCAATGCGCAATAGGAAATCGAAATTATTGTTTTAATTTATTTTATGAGTCTCGAAGAGTATTATACAGATGCACTACATAATCGTATATATATATACACAATCGTATTATGTATGTATCAATTGTTTCGTCTTGTTCTCGATCTCGTTAATGAAGTCCGAGAATAAGGGTATTATAATTTATAACTGTTGTATTTGCCAAGACTGTTATTCAATGAATTTGTTGGTAGGTAGGTACTTACTCGAATAATGATTAAATCAAACGAGTGAAAACTAAATTATCAGAATTAATTCTATAAAATATATATGTAATTTTTTAGATGCTGAACGAAAGGAGAACGTATTAGCATTTAGTTGATTCGCTAATGGCCATAGTCGCCGGGCTTTAAAGATCAATAAAAAAAAAAAAAAAATTAGTTGATGAGTGTTTTTTGTTTAGGCAACTCTGCGTTATTATTTTATAAAAATGTTATTATAACGGTGAAGGGGTAAAAATAACGCATAAACTTAGTAGGTACATACCACACGGATTGATTTTCATCATAATATCGATCTTGGTTTTTCGCCGCATGATCGATATACCTACTTAAACTAAAACTGTCGATAGAATTTGAAGTCACTTTACATCATTAAATTGAAACTATTGACTGCATTTGAAATTGTAGTACACCGATAGGATTAAATTTAAAAAAAGAAGTTATAGCGTTCTCGGCCTTCGAGGAATACCTTATTTTTCATACATATGTGAGCATTTCGAATAATTTTGATTAATGGAAACACCGAAAATATGAAAATATCGAATTTTCTACGTATTCACGGATTTTTTCTCGAAAGCCATTTGTTTCAACCGTTCGGTGTGAGCAAAAAAATATATAATATGATTTTGAAATATTCTAAACCTCGATCGACTACCACGAAGCTATTTCGATCAACGACCGAAACTATTTGTGTTTTCATTATTATAACAATGTAGCCGGTGGTGTGTTATGTATTTAGTCGAATGAATAATAGTTATTGTCGCAATACAATATTTATAAACGAACGCACGGTGTAGGGCTTAGTAACAATAATAATAATAATATAATTATTTAAGCAAACCATAATCGTTATTGGAAATTCGATTTCAGTGAAAAACGCTCCGGCGAAATTCCAGGAATAATGTCTGGTGGGGACGGGTAGATGGTTAAATTAGACTTTTCGGAAACTGAACTACGCAATCTCCATAAGCGGAATTTCAAGGTACCAGTCGATAAATAATATTATAATATTGTGCACGTGCACAACTACTAAATTATATTATTATTATTATTATTATTGTGACCGCACGGGGTATTCCAAGAATCAAAACTCTGCCCTGTGACCGGTCGTCGGGTGAATAATAATATTATAATTAGTATGATATTGCTCAACAGACGTTTAATACATTTATATTGTACAGTATTATAGATTTGAAGTCAGAACGGACAGCAGACAAAGCAAAACGATTTCAGAGTTTAAAAAAATGAAGCGATTGACGAGTTGACGCAGTCTTCGCAGCTTGACATGATATTATTATTATAATACACAGTTAGGTACGTATGCCGAATGAGAATTATCGGACATACGCGATGACTTACACACGGGTACCGAATGGCAAAGCTAGAAGCCGCTCCCCCCCACGTGTGAAGTCTGCGGAGTTAAACTGACTGTGAAACATATTATGCCTCAAATACGAGCGAGGTCGACAAAATATCGGAATAGATCCAATCCTTGACACTGTACTAGGACCTGAAACCGAAGGCTACACCGAGACGATAAACCTTCTTAACGACGATTATGTAACTCAACGTAAAATTCTGAGCACTCCACAACTCGTGCGGTTCATCTTGGCCATCGGCGACCGTAACGATTTCACAAAAATCCAAAAATAATTTATTCTGCTGCATAATATGTATTGTATTGTATGAAATAATATTATGCATATTTATTATTTCGCTTTGAAATCTGTGGCTCGATATTTAATATCGCGCGTTTCGCCGTCGAAACCGTTTGCTATTTTTCATAATAAATTAATAACATACATATTACAGTGTTTGCACTCGGTTTTTCTCAACGTCCGTACCTACTGTTTACGTTTAATGCCATTTCGTACTTTCGTTCGACATATTTTATTTTGATTTTTTCCCGGTAGTGTAATGTGGTTCTAAAACGGAATTGTATAGTAATATTTTATCGTCTGATTTCCCAAGACGGTTCGCGCCGTGCGTATTCGCTCTCCGGACCGTTTCTATTTTCGCCGAACCTGCAAGTTACTTCGACGAAACCGAAAAGCGGTCGACGACTGCACTCAAAAATGGTGATTATTACTATTTCGTGTTATTACGACGTGGTATACTTTTTCGTTTTTACGAAATGTACATAAAAGGCACATCATATTTAGATATTTAAATTGGTCGAAAATAGTATTCCCAGAAAAGGGTTGTTATTTGAGTTATTGGAAATTATATCATTATATTATAATATGGTGTGTGGTAGAAAGAGGATTCGACGATTTCCAATGTATGAGGTATATATCGTATATGAATCCGACAAATCCTTGAATTGTATAAGATTTTCTAGAAGAAGAATTCAATAAGTATCGACACGTATAGCAGTTACGTACCGGCTCGTATCTAAGTCCGAGTCCGGTACGTTATGATACGTTTTGCTGGTATACCGCACATGTAACTTCTTGGAAGCTCGATTTTAAGCCAATGGGAACACCGAACAATCCAATATCTTCCTTGAATATCATGATAACCCTATGCATGCGTTTTTTTTTTTTAGGGTCTCCATCACTAGTGCAGACTAGGAACGATTTCAGGTAGAATTAATAATTTTTCGGATAACTTACCGCAGCAATATGTCTTTACATTTTATTTTTTAACTCGAAACGCTTTTTATCATTTCGAATACACGCCAAGATGAAAAGTTCGAGGCGACGTCAGTGTTTTAAAGATGTCATATTTACGAGCCGTTTATACATTCTGTAATACAGTGCCTCTGACAATATTTTTGCATACGATTAACGATGTAAATCTGAAAGTTGTTATTTTTTTTAGTCAAAAAACGTAAATCGGTTCACGTATTATTCGTTTTTATCCCTGTACGATACGTACCTGGGTATATTATTTTCCAGGCTAACGTTTTTTTTTTATTACACGTATAAATGACATAAACTCTGTGTAATCTCTCCCTCCGGCTACCGCCACGCGCTGTTTTTACGTTTTCACTATAATAACTGCGACATTTTATACGAATTGAAACGGATTATATAATATCATTATGATAATAACATAAAGTGTTTACGTAGGGAGTGAGTGCCCACGGAATTCACGTTTTATCCTCCGAGAAGAGGACACAATATTATTTATCGAATCAAAACACGAGGGGCGTTTTTTCAGCTCCATGTCTCCACTTATGTGCCACCTTTATATAATAGAATTATAATAATATAATATGACGAATAACAATATTATATTATAATTATAATACTCCACTGCGGTGCACCCTATGATAATATGCGTAATATGTTCACCCTGAAAATCGATAGGTATAGGTATAGATGTATACCCGTCTTACTACGCGTAATCATGCAACGACGTGCAGCCAAAAGTCTTCAGTCTTCGGCGAGCGTTTGCCGAATTTACTTTATACGTCATTTGTACCGTGTAGTATATGACAATCACGCGTGTATAAAATGCATGTACAGTGTTGCTGTAGTAGCTACAAGTCGTGGTCGAGAGGTGTAGACTGTAGAGAGGGGATGGAAAGAAACGGAAAGTAGCCGTGTTAAATGTAGTTATTATATTATACACACGACGAGGAGGAATTGCGAGTGTATCGCGTAGAAATAAATAAAAAAGGTAAATCAGAAAAAAAAATCACCGTTATTATATTATATTTTTTTGTCGTCTGGGTGAAATTATTGTTCCGCGCGCGTAAACCCGAAAAAAAAAAAGTTTATTTATTATATCATACTCCCGCGTTCGTATATATTATAATATAATAATAATAATAAATCGGGGTTAAAGCATTTGCGCGTGCGCGGCGTTACGTTTAAATGGACTTAACGGGTAACAAATCATAAACGCGTTGGGGACACACACACATTATATATATATATAATACGAATATAGGTATCGCGATTTTTATTAACAAGGGCTGGTGAGGGGGGGGGGGATAGGACGATATTTATGTGCGACACATACGACGTATACAACGTTTGTGTGCCCTCTCTCCTCCTCCCGTGGCTTCATCCTTGCTGGCGTTTATGATATATATGTATAGTATCTGTATTATGGCGTAGTAGCAGTTATTCCAAATTAGACGCCCGTCCGATGGGTTACATTTTTCAATTCCGGAAAGGATTTTTTTCCACCCCTCTTCAGCAGTCGGGGCACACGGGATCCCTCTCGATCATTTATCATCCCTTATCAGTATTTCCGGGGCACGAGCGCGCGCGCGCGCGTGTTTGAACTAAAATCGCCCACGATTCTTCATCCGCGAATATCGCGATGATAATGATAATAATAAATTACAATATTATTATTATGTCGTCAAATACAATGCCGATGAACGTACCTACAGTACATGACATACACTTTACAGTATTATTATAAATTATTATTTTTACCTGTTATTATGATTATGAGGTCGCCTTAACTACTTTGAGACGAAAACGAATAGTAATGCACTTATATATTAAAACATATATATATATATAGGTACACGCTCGACGCTCAGGGAGACTCAACTTAACTAAGTCATGCGGAGAGGGCCATATACTAATATGGTTGTTCTACGTTTTTAGTTATTTAATAACTATATCGATTCCGATTTTTGCAACTAAACATTGGTTAAAGTGCAAAAGTTTTTATCCTCATTTTGATTCGAAGCTGCAGATTTTTCCACGTACATTTTATATTTATATTTATTTTTTGTTTTCATATTGTTCTACGACCGGGTGAATGTTTACTTTACTATCATAGCGGTTCGAAACAAACCATTGATATACGGAAAAATAACAAACACATAAATATTAATTGCCATATGAAATCCAGCGATCTCCGTTCGAAATGGGATCGCTCGACGTCCGTCCGAATAAAATGATATATTATCGTATAAGTCTGCGCCGACGGGAATTTCTGTCGATAACCGCGAATTAAATCCCAAAGTTGATTTCGTTTGAAATATTAAACGGGTAAAAAGAGAGAGAGTACAAGAACACGCTTCACTCTGAATGGTAATGACGACAATAATAATCGGAATCGGATTATTATTATATTATTATTGACGACCAATACGAATAAAATATAAAAATAACGGCTCGAGAAAGGGAGAGAAAAAATACGGAGCCGAAATCGGCATCCTCGGCACAGTAACTTACGGTAACAGGATTTCGTAGAAAAGTCATTTTTTTTTTCTCCGGCGCGCCGTACAATAACACATATCATGTACACCGATCCTCGCCCGTATACGCTTACTTGCTCCGCATATTTCACGGCGAGTTTGATATTAATTTTTTATTGGATTACAGTTCCAATTATGATTTATGTGTAAAACGACGCCCGATTTATATATATATATATGTAACTGTGCGTATACTGTATATATTTATTTATGTATATGTGTATGTGGGGTCGCGCCACGCTTTTCGCGTGTTGTGCTTACAAAGTTTTTCCACGTTCCAATTTTGCCGAAACATCATTAAACCCACACGCGCGCGCTCGTCGCTCGCCATATATATAATAATATTTCTTCTCCCGATCAATTGGGCAGTGTTGAGGAGTGGTGGGAGGAGGGTTTGTTAGGAAGAGTGCGGCGGCCGGACGGGAGGGTGTTTTTTTGCCACCGTCGTCGTTTAAATTCCAAATGCCGTCCGGGAAGGAGCGGGCCGAGATGTAGCGGCGGAGCGTGGCTTCGTGCGGGAGGGTTGCGGCGGGGTAGATATCATTTTCCGTGTTGTTGTTTTTCGGCCCGTCTGCAGCCATGGCGGCGCGGCGGGGCGAGAGAAACTTTCCGTTGCCGCCGTCGGCGCCCCAAACAAACAAACGGACCGCCACTGCCGCCTCGTCAAAGTCGTTCAGGTCTCTCTCCCCTCGTCCCTCGATCGGCAGTCTCTCTCTCACTATCTGTTTTTTTCTTTCACGTCATTCGCCTCCGACGCCTTCTAAACGAACCGCAAAGTCGCACTGTGTTTGTTTTCGATTTCAAATGGTATACACGATGTGCGACAACAATAATAATATATTTTAAAATATGTTCGTATCCGCTGCAATGACGAGTGACGACGGCGCCCAAATCATGATACACGCACAACACGATGTCTTGCGCGTGGGGAGTGCAGTTGAAGTGCATCTATCCGCGGTTTGGGATTATAATATAAAATTTTATAAATACGCACTCGGGCGATGGGAAACGGAGAGTAGAAGATATTGTGCAGCCAGGAGACGTGGAAATAAAAGAGAACACCGACACGGCTCGCGCGAAATGAAATTACACGGAGGCCGCCGCCTTTAATAAATGACCCGGTGCCGCCGTCGTATAAATTATGTCGACCTTAATTGGACGGGTGCGTATTTTTTTTCTTTTCGTTTTCTCTTCCACGTCTTGGTGGAGGTGGGAGCGGAGGTCTCGTGCGACAGGCGAGTCTTGACGCCTATATAACACAATAATAATAATAATAATAATAACGAAATAAAACGAGATTGGCCTCTTGTTTACGGAGGTTACACGCCACCGCCATCGACGGAATTTCTACACCGAGACGAGACGCTTCACTGCTCGTCGGCGACACCTCGTTTCAACGTCAACGGCGGAGAGCCACGTGCCTGACGACATAAAAGTGTGCGTTTTTTATTTCATATATTATTACGTTCGATACAATAATAATACAAATATTTAATCGAACGGCTTTGCGTCTTACGTGATATCGTAACGTTATTAAAAAGTTATCGAAAACGTGTAGGTTCTGTTATTATGTATATAATATGAAATATGTTATAATATTATATCATCATAACACGATACACCGGCGGATGGCGGTGAACCCTCCCCAATTCGGGGAGATTTTTTTTGCCTATCGTCGTGTCATCATAATGTTATTATCATTATTAAACGTCGTCGCGCGTCACTCTCGTGTACTAAATATATAATAATATTATATGCTATCAGAAGTCTGTGGTGTATAATAATATGATAATAAAATATCTTATATTATAATAAAAGCCGTTTTAACATTTCGCTCGGAATTATAATATTTCACAAAACCAACCCCGTCCAGAGACGAAAAAAAACGAGTTTTCCAAAGTCGTTTAGTCGGTGGCTTTTGAGCGCCAGACGAAATACGCATTTTAATAGAACTGAGATCTTTTCGAATTAAAATGTATTTATATATTATATTTGTGCCTTATATTTTCGTTAACGTAATTTAAGTTTAAATATTTTAAAAGATTAACGACCGTGAAAATAAAGAAATACAATTATACATTTAATTTAAATATTATAAAGTCAAGAGTAAAGCTGTTTTCGACTTTAAGTCGTTCGTAATAGTTGAACTACTTAAAATTCATTTAATTTTTCCGTCACATTGCATCGTATAGTTATAAAAAAAAAAAACTATATTATTACTATAATGTTATAATATCGTGTTTACTTAATGACGTTGACGGTGAAATATTCAACAGTAGGTGCGTTGGTTTGATTTTTGACATGCCGCCAGAACACCATTGACTAATAATAATTCAAAACATGTGTTCGTCTATTAATATTATGGTTTTTATGCTGCAGGTTCACACAAACACCGGTGCTTTAATATGTTATATTATATACGTAACATTTAGAAGCCTATATGTATATATGTGTATTTCCCCCTCCCCGCCAACCTCGAATATAGATCGCGAGTAACACGCAACCGTCATCCATCAACTAACGGCCGATATTAAATCTTGGCTGACAAAAGAGGGTACGGTTAAAAAAAAAAGTGTATAATATTCTAATATATATTTTGCCGTCAAACTTTTTGACAAATACAACGGACCTATTTATTATATTAAAAAGTGTACGGGAAAAGTTCAAAACGGATCAGTCGAGTTTGAAAGACTTCCCACTTCCACCACCGTCCCCCGATCACGGTCAAAACCGTTGACCATCACATCCTGGCCAGAGGGGAAAAACGTGATACTGGCATTTTTGGCGGAACAAATAAAAAAAACCGTCTTTACACAACTTATGTACTTCAACCGAACTTCAGTGTTTGTATCTTGTTCACATTTTCCCTCAGGCCAATTTCATTTAACGATTTATTACGTTATAACATTATATTATTATACATCATACATAATATGTAATTTATTATATTAATATAGAATGGTTTAATCGTTACGCATAACGACAGTAATGATCGTTATTATTTTTATTTGTTAATGGTTACTATTAAACGTGTATAAACCGTACAGATGAACAATCAAAAAGTCAATCAATCAAGGATCTTCATTCGGCTAGACTAAATTGATTTTAAAATTATTGATAAAAATGGGTTACAAACTTACAACCTCAACCTTAATATTTAACTCTGTGAGTAAAACTGAGCTTTTAAAATGGTTTTCAATGTTCAGAAATAATCGGTTGTATAATAGTTATTTTTTTTTTTTTACTTTTATTATTGATAATAAAATAATAAATGCTTCAACAACTGGGTCATTAGCCTGTAATTCCATTTTACATATACATCGATAATAGATAATATTAATTATAAATAGTAGCTTAACTATACTATAATATATGTTAGTTTACAATGTTAAGTTTATACATATTTTTTTTTTTAGGTTATTTATAAATTATGTCGTTTGGCATAACTATTAGTAAGTGTATTCTGCAACAGTTATAAATTGTATGGAATATAATATGCCTGTTACAATAAATTGCAAATATCTCTGAATGTACAGTAAAATCGATTATTCGTAGAAAACCAAACGATCGAAAGTCAACATCGTAATTAATATTTAGTATTGTATCGATAAAATCGTAAAGTCACGCACGCCGCCGCACAGCTAAGCCGTAAAAATGGTGAATAATAACCGTAAATAAATAATATTAAAAAAAACCCAAGAAGGGTTTTAAAAACTTGAGTGTAATAATAATAATACGAAAGACATAAATAACGAGTAATAGAAGGCATAACGATGCTATTAATTGTATACAGATTACAGACGCAATATGCGGTCCGATGATTTTTATTAAAACGGAAGGTAAATAACGTCGAAAATTAACAAACATTTTACCAGCGCGCACAGCTATTAGCGCGGACCGAGATGAGCCGAAAACTGATTATTTTTTTCAGTTTTCCACGATATTATAAGCTGCGCTATCGGTTATATATAGGCTCTAAAACTCCAAAGACGTCACTCTGTTGCATTCCGTGTCGTATAATACGATCTCAGTGACAATGTATATACCGTCGCTGAACTTTCCTAGACGACGGCGGCGGCGGCGTGTATTTCGTTGTTATTACGTCTAATATTTATCGTATATTTCTCATCACAATGTCAACAATAATATTCTGTTCTCTCCCCGCCGCTGTCGTTCACATTATCGTATCGGCCGCACGTAAACATTGAAAATCGATGACGATATTATAATAGTGTATGCGATATTATCATACTATACCGACGAAAAACAACGTATTTAATGTTAGGGGTGCACCATGGTGTACGTAGCGGCGATACGTAGCGTCGTCGTCGTCGTCGTAGCGATATCAAATCCCAAGGTCGCAGTGTTATACCGCATTATAATATTTACAGTCGAATTAAAATCGTATATACGCCGAATCACTCTGTATAATTTTGCATAATATTAGTTTTTGCTAACGGCGGCGTTGTGCATACAAACCGCACAAATGAATTTCTTGCCGCTATATCTTAACATCACCCACAGCCGCCATCCAGAAGCAGCAGAAGCGGCAGGAGCAGCAGCAGCAGTTGACCCTAAATTGATTTAACAGCTTATACATTTCGGGTATATTAATAATAAAGGGAGACATATTTGGCCGGTCCGACCGTTCATTAAATTCCTGTTACCCTCTTAGAACTACAACTCGCACACACACACACACACACTGTACACATACGCGTGGGGTGTGTGTGTGTGTATGTACAAAGATAATAATATTATAATATGGCGTGTGTGCGTACGGTGTGGGTCGTTGAAATTTATACGTATTTACGAATTTACAAGACATTACGGGCGGTTTTACTGAGCCCCGTCGTATAATATATATAATATTATTATAATATACTGCTGCAGCGATATAATATACGCCACGCGATATTATATTCCCCATTATAATACCTCTACCCACTATTATGATACTGTGTGCCTAGGTACAGCCGTACAGGAGCTTTCATTGTTATCGTTTATTGTTATTTTATTTTTCGCAATCGTTATTATTATCTTTTTTTCTCCTCTCGCCCCCGTAATGTTTACCGGCCGCCCGCCCGCCCGCCAACCGCTAACCTTTTGTTTGTGAAAAACCTCTACCTTTTCACGATGTTTGCCGAGCTTTAAAATTTAAACTGATGTTTGCCGCGCAGTCATTGTTATCCTGTCACCGGAGCAGTTAGGAGACAGTCAATTTGTTTTCAACACATATAATATATATATATATATATCTTATGTGTATTATATAAAATATATAAACGCTACAATCTCGGTAAACACGGCGTGTGTGGGAGACAATGTACGCGTTCGGGGGGGGGGGGGGGGGGGGGGGGGCACGATCCAATTTTGTTGTATAACATTATACACACCAACATGTAGATTATTATATTATTATTATTATTTTATTATTATCGTGTACATAATAATAATAATATGACGTACTTTATACGTCACGGCGAAAAGCGAAAACTCTTGAGGCGACGCACCTTATCGCGTTGTATACAATAATAACGTGTACATTTTGTTATTATTATCAGCATCGTGTCTATATTATAATGTGATGTAATTATATATTATTATTACTTTAAAGAGAATATAATATATAATATGCGTACGGCGAGAAATAATTTAAGACCACGGTTGCGATGTCGGGGAAAAAATTATTTCGTCGGCACGGAAAATTTTCCACCAAAAATAAGATTTACCGGCCGGCTTTATTATCCGCGGAACTCTTATAGGATTTCCGAGGGTTTTCCGCGCAGACGATAACTATACATAGCTGCTGCAGAGAGAATAATAGTAATGATATAATATTATACGAAGTCGTCGAATAAATTGCTGTTCGAGTATTTTTTATTTTTTTAAATCAACGTGGCATATTACAGTAAGCCGTATAATATACGAGCATTTCAAAATTGAAAAGAAAAAAAACCCAACTACTTTTCAAACTGCTGCCTGTAATGGGTACAGTGATAATAATATATAATATAGGTAATACTTTTTAGCAAATCGCTACAATAATATTTAATCGAATGCACGACACACGCTGTTTAATATGTTATTAAAACGCGTACCTACTGATGACTGTTGCAGAGAACAGTACGTTTTGATTTCAACCTGGCTGGGGTAAAGCAATCACATTATGAATAATATTATTATTATTATTAATCGTTATTCTCAAACACTCGTCGTCCCTTTCACAAAGTTCGACGTCAAGTAATATGAATTCCGCGCCGATAGAAAAATACGGCTAGAGTAAATCCATTAGACTTAAATGGAGTCTCATTAAAATTGTATGGGTCATCTCTCTCTATAATATATATAAGTACTCAACAAGTTAACTGCGTACAGTATATCAAACATTTAGGCGTCCGGCACCCCGAATGCATCACACATCGAGGGTATACCAACGTGTACGAAAAATGCGATGCATTAAATATCCTAGTGCCTTTTCGTACCGGACGATATTTTGGAGAACGGTATAAAAATAAAATACAAAAAACAATAACGACATATTATGTTCTCTTCGAATTCGATTTCGATTTCCTCCGTATATTCGGTGCAGCGGCTACGTCACGACGTGATGCGACGACAATTTTAATGTCTCGTGGAGTATTTCGCTTTGCGTTTTCGCCCCTCATCCCCATAGCCACCAACCCCCCCATGCGCCGTTCAACGACGATATTGTGGGTTTCACGCGTCTGTGTAATACCATGTATAACACACCCGCTGACACACGCACAGGTATAATATATGGATCCACGAGATCCCGTCATAATAACGTAGACGAGGAATGATATTCAATCCGAATCTGCGCAGCACATATATTATACATACAACAGTAATAATACGCGTGTACCTGCATCATATATAATGTGACAAGATGTATAACGTACGTACACGAGACATATAATATATATATATATACATATTATATATTATAAATATACACGGTGCTGCGGTGACTCGACGATAATATATTATTATTATATCCGGGGGAACGGAAAACGCACAGACGTGTGACTTGCGATAAGAAAACGGTAAACCCGTATACCTATATGTTTGGATATTTGGGTATACATAGAGCAAAACGCGGAAGCGCCACGAAGCGGTCGTCGCGTTAAAATCCGATATCAAAAGCGCGCGGGCGTACTGTACAGGGCGCGGATTGTCGGCCGAAATACATTAACCATCCCCTCGCGCTGTCCGACTGTACTCTCCGTCGTAAAGTGAGACGTCAAACTCTCTGGAAATTACTGGATAAACTATATATATATATATATATTAATATGTATATGTATGCGCCACCGTCGACGACGACGACGACGACGCCGCCGCTGCCGCCGCCACCGGATACTTGTCAATGCACTTCCGTTCATCAAGTATTTATGGCGAAACCGGCCCGGAGAGAGACGCGCGTACGTGTTTCTCACCCCTCCGACCGCGACACCCCCTCCGCCGACCACGCCTTTTATATACACATATATTTATAATATATATAATGTTTTACCCGTCGTAAACATTTTACAACCGCGCTTTGTTTGGGCGGGGTTCCATATATTTATAGTATACAGTATATACAGTAAGTCGGAAACGAAATACATCGCCGCCGTTTCGGTTTCACTTTCGGCGCCGATCGATCGATTCACCTCCCCCCCTACCCCCCTAACCCCCATCCACACATACACACACACACACAGACACACTCAAAACTGAAAGCTCGGGAAAGACGAACGAGAGAGATCCCCCACCCCCGGTGTACGCCTGCTGTTATAATGTTATATACGTGACGTGGACGCGCAAAACGAACGATTTTATACCTTGTAAATATTGGAGATATATATATATATATAGGTAAGGTAAACGGTTTTTACCGAGCGTCGTAATCGAGTAAATGTAAAGACGACGTGCGGTGAACCACACATCACATAATGTATATCAAATGTCTTTAATGTACAAAAGTGCGCCTGTATATATATATATAATATATATATATTAATATGTATATGTATGCGCCACCGTCGACGACGACGACGACGACGACGACGCCGCCGCCGCCGCCACCGGATACTTGTCAATGCACTTCCGTTCATCAAGTATTTATGGCGAAACCGGCCCGGAGAGAGACGCGCGTACGTGTTTCTCACCCCTCCGACCGCGACACCCCCTCCGCCGACCACGCCTTTTATATACACATATATTTATAATATATATAATGTTTTACCCGTCGTAAACATTTTACAACCGCGCTTTGTTTGGGCGGGGTTCCATATATTTATAGTATACAGTATATACAGTAAGTCGGAAACGAAATACATCGCCGCCGTTTCGGTTTCACTTTCGGCGCCGATCGATCGATTCACCTCCCCCCCTACCCCCCTAACCCCCATCCACACATACACACTCAAAACTGAAAGCTCGGGAAAGACGAACGAGAGAGATCCCCCACCCCCGGTGTACGCCTGCTGTTATAATGTTATATACGTGACGTGGACGCTCAAAACGAACGATTTTATATCTTGTAAATATTGGAGATATATATATATATATATATATATAGGTAAGGTAAACGGTTTTTACCGAGCGTCGTAATCGAGTAAATGTAAAGACGACGTGCGGTGAACCACACATCACATAATGTATATCAAATGTCTTTAATGTACAAAAGTGCGCCTGTATATAATATAATATAATATAATATAATGCTGCTGCTGCTGCTGGAGTCTATTCACGACCGCAATAAAAATATAAATTTTGGAATTATTTTTCGCACACGTGTGTTTGTACGAGTAGTTCTATAAACATAATACCCTATAATATATAATATTGAGTTAAATCGGCGAAAACACGAGACGAAACTATGCATGCGTGCGGCCAAGCTGGATCAGTATATTATTATACTGAATTTCACGATATTTGCGCGTGTGTAGGTGGGCAATATATGGAGAAAAAAAATGCGTCTCATACGAAATCCGAACAATGTGCTTAGCAGTGTGTAAATTTTTCAGTCACGGACATCAGATTAAAACCGTGGATAGAAATAATGCCCTTATGGCGAAACGACCGAAAGTTTGGTTGTGTATTACGGGAGACTTTTAAAGTTTACATAAATGTCAACAATTTCCGACACATGTTACCCAAAAATGTAAACCGAGAAAACAGAAGGAAAAATGAAAAATAAAACACCGTGTATTTTGTATAATATAACGTACGACGTTCATGTGCGTGTGCGCTTGAGCATGTACCTAATATAAGTGCACATATATGAACGCTATGAGTGTATAAAAAAAATATACAAACACACTTAATAACTTCTCGAAAAAATGTTTCATTGGCACCCGTAAGATAAACATATGACGCGAGCCTCGTGCATAATATTGACTGAAACGCATATCGACTTCGCGTATCGTCTGCGTAAGTTCTATTTTTCTTCGAGTCAAATAGATCAAGGAGTATAAGGACTGCCTCCGACAAATCCGGCATGTAGTACCTATGTAAATATTATGTGTACTGCAGCACAACACATTTTCTCAACCACCTCTCAGCACGTCTGCAGGCGAGAAATAGGAGGAAGGAAGTTTTTTTTCTTATTTTTATTACTTCACATAATATAGACGTATAAAATTCTGACCGCGACGCAACTAATGTATATATATATATATATATAAATAGAGCAACCATAAAACCCCAATTAACCTTTTAATTTAAAATGTTAATGCAGCACCGTATTTAACTTAACCTTTAGGTAATAACTTTTGCCAGGCCCCAGCCGGTTATTTTAGGTTCGCGGAGCGTTTCTTTTTTTCCCCTCCTCCATTAATTTCACGACCATATTCTAAGCGCGTTTCAGTTTTTCATTCGCCCTTACCCCTACCCTCTAACGTCCCAAGTCACCACTCCGTCTTATATGTGACACGTTTTTTTTTTCAAAAACGGATTATATAGTTTTACAACATCGACGCAGTGAAGTTTAAACAGTGATTACTTACTATGCTATTCGTAAGATATAACGCAATGTAATTAAAAAGGACTGAGAAAGTGTAACGCGTTTTTGTTTAACGATATTCGAGACGTCAAAATAAATTCTAATTACATATTATTATTGTATTAAACTACCGACAATTTTAACAAAAACGTATTGCAGTCATACCTACTATGACGATGACAAGGCATTTACATTTTTAAAATAGTTTTATTGTACGGTAAAAAATACAAACTTGTAGATTTAAATTGTAAATACAAAAACAATCTCAATTCAATTCAGTTAATCAACGGCATGATAATTATTCAAAAATATATTATATAGGTTACGGACTGGATAACTTAGGTTTGTAAAAACGTCACTTCTTCCGCGAATACCATAAAAAACAGAAACTGTTTGAAAAGATACAAATGGATTTACGTTAAAAAGACTACGTGAAATGTATTTACGACCTCATTAAACACAATTCACTCTGCGCGACACGCGCTTAGGTTTTTTTCTTAAAAAAAAAAAAAAAACATTTCCTCTACACTCCGTTATTTGTCATCTTGGATTATTATTTTAGCAGTGCGCCCGTTTATCATCGAGTCACATCGATGTCAGAGGCGTCGATTGCCTACCAGTGAACTGATCTCCAGGTGAACGTGCGAAAATAGAGGTAATAAAATAAAATAAAATAAATGAATTATGTAGGGAAAATAATAGAGAGGGGAAAAATGTGTTTCTCGGGCTTTTAAGTGATTCCGCTCGGCAAGTGTATTGCGAAATAAAGGCATTACGTGGACTCGGAAGAATTTCGATCAAATCCTTGTTCTCGTCGATGGCATATATAACGTTTTTCTTCTCATCCTAACCTACTGCGCTACCCGCCAGTGCACCGATCCGGCACGAAAGCCGCACGGGTAGAGCTCACGGCGAGGTGCCGGTCCCTGCACGGTATATATTATTATTATTATTATTATTATACAGAGACGGCTTTCCGTATCGGGGGTAAAATCTATATAGCGTTTATTGTAATCTAGGGATTTGAACGGATTTTTATATTGTTTCGGACGAGACGGATGAGGGCACCGAAAGAGAATCAGCAAATAAAATGATGAAATTGCGTTTTTAAAAAGAAATAATAATAATAATAAAAAGTATAGCGCAAGAGAAAACTTTGTACAACCGATGCCACGGAAACAAACGGAACGGATTTTGTTTTTTCGCATTCGGGGGGTCCGGCCTCGAAGGAGCGCGTACATATATATGAGCGTAGGGTAAGCGTATATATATATAGTGGTGGTGAAGAGAGAGTGAGAGAGAGAGAGAGAAACGGTAGAAAAAAGCAAATAAGAATAATCGCCATACATTCTTTTATGGGTTAAAGAGAAACTTTTATATTCTTTAAACTTTCAGCTTTTCCACTTGTAATAAATTTCTGTTTTTGCTCGATGCTGCTGCAGCAGGACTTCGGTTGGTGTAATAAGTTTGTGTGTGCGCATGCCTGCGGAACACGCGCACATAATATATAATACAACAATACGTATACGCGCATATACGATATTATATTATATTCTATAGGTATATAGGAATTATACATTATTATCACATATTATATATATTATTATATAACGTATAGCATTATAAATATATTCGGAATTGCGACCCCGGAGGCAGTATTTTTTGCGTGTGGGCGGTGGGCGGAAAGTTGGGGGGTGTAGCGCGGCAAACCGTTTGTGCAGGGCAATATATATATGTATATGTATATTTAAGAGCGGACAGCGGACATTATATATAATATATATTGCGTATGTGTCGTATATATATACATAGCTGGCGGTCCGAGCGGACGCGAAATATACTGTTATTGTCTTTTAGTCGAGTCGGTGTAGCATCGGATCGTTAAGAGAAGAGAGAAGATGAGCGGCGGCGGGGTGAAAGGGGCAAAAAATACACCACTGAAAAAAAAGTTTCGCAACTTTGCTCGCCGATCGACGTGCCCGCAGGGCTCGCGCACAACTCGGCACATTAGTATTCCTCGAATTCACTGCTGAAGTTTGTGTTGCTGAGGGATGAGAGCGAGAGAGAGGACTTCGACAACAGTAAGTCGACGCTTAAAAATATATCAGAGATTTAAATCGTTACCCGAGGTTTTCCTTATATCGGAGGGTGTGTGTGTGTGTTTGCGTTCGTGTGAAAGAGGTTGCGCGGTAACCTAACGGTACCCACCTCGGGGTACCTATTTATCCGTCACGCTGCCAGGTAGTATAAGAGGGCCTCGTCGTATAAACATATGAATATTTTTTTTTTTAAATTATACTTTATTTTTAATGTTCCACACTACGGGTTTTTTAATTTTCAGCTTGTTTTAATGAGTTGACTTACGGATATTATAAGTGTTACGATATAATATATACTGCAGTTATAATAATCGGATGACGACAATACTTGAAGTTATTACGATTATAAATATTTTATAACACGCTTATTCGCCGACCACCGGTACAACAACACCAGTGCTTGCAACCACTGCAATAATCTTTGTATGCAATTTGGAATTTGTACAATGTGCCTTTACCGGCACCTAATACAATACTAATCTATATTGATCGCTATAAAAACACGCAATCAAGTCGTTTAAATTAACCTTTTTCGTTATTTGTATTTAATCTCACTCGCATGCACATAATATAGTCTCGAAGAGCCACACCACAAGGGTGGTGACGGTCCCTGTTTATACGTATAGTATTAACGGTATACTCAAACATGTCTACACGCAATATAGTATGATTTACAGTATGATTCCACACGTCGGCCGGCCGCGCTTGGTCGATAATAATAATTATAAAATATATTAGTAACAATTATATTAATATTATTGTCTTTCAGGGGGAAAAATCCTGAAGTCACGACGGCCGTTGGTGAAATGACACAGGTGCCTCCATAGCCTACATAATGTTATAATAACAATAATCACACGATATTATATTAATATTTCGTATTTATTTCGGCGTTATCATCGCGGTACGCCAAATGCCCGTATATACACAGGTATATTATATATTATATACGCTTTGTCATCGATCAATCTTCGGGCACGTTTTTAAAACGAATTCATCTCGGGTCTATTTCGCGGCAGCTGTAAAAACCTACCCGACGAAAGTGTCGAATGATTAATTATTGCCGTTATCACCCCATCACTGCAGTGCGTATACATTCGCAATTTGATAACGCGCGCGGCTTTGACGACGATGACGCCACCGACGTCCGTTCGCGACGCACAACTTGTTAACACAATAAAATCGATCGGTGTGCGTGTGTGTGTGTGTGTGTGGGGGGGGGGGGGGGGTTTAGTGGAGGTGTTGGGCGTAAAAATTGGAACCAATGTCGTTTTTAATTTCTGCTCGATGCGCATTATTATCCACGCATAAAATACTACAATATTATATTATACACGACGTGTTTTGAATTACCCATATTTTTTGCTTTCAGTTTTAGACGGTCAATGCAGCGTAAATTGAAGCTGAAATGTGCGATAATCATTGGAGACGTAATGTTCATTAAATTATTGACGCATAAAATGTATATCACAGCAAAAATATGTCGATTGCGCGTATCGTGAATTATGATTACCATTAATATAATGTAATATATTCGCAGCAATTAATATTTTGTAAACTGAAAGTCGGATAGATAATTCAAAATGTTCACAGAATACACGTGGATGTCCTCATAAAATAATCTGAAAGTTTGGGTAACATAATATTATAATATGTCATGTCATACACATATAGTTATGATAATATCACAATATAATACATATATATATACGGTTTTACAGCTCGTTTGTGAAACTTTTCGTTTTTGTTTCATCAATATTATTATTTTTACTTTTATCGATAAGGGTTTTAATTAACACGGGTTTCACAAAATGTAATCAATCACTGTATGCATGTATATATTGTATAGGTACTATATAATGTATTTGATATATATATATACATGATAAACTATATAGGTACAAAGCTGAACGCTGATTAAGGCACTTTTGCAAATATTTAATACAAAGATTTATAATAGTTTCAAAACTCAATAAATACACGACACATTAAAACTTTTGGCAAACATTTTAAATAAACGATCGTCTGCAGAACATTTTTTTAATTCCTCGCAAAACAGTTTTAATGATGTAAATATTTTGAGTAAAGCTCTGTTCCCAGGCTGTTGATGATAATAATCATGATTATAGTTATAATAATGATAATAATAATAATAATGATAATGATGATGATGATAGTAATAATGATAATAACAATGGCGATACATGCATCGTGCGCGTATATCATAATTTATTTAGAAATGTGACAACGCTGGCGCATTACAATAAAATAATGTAATTTTTTTACGCAATGTCGGTATCGGAAACTTATCGTAAAAGGTTTTCGAGGGGGTATCTGAAATTACTTTATAACTTTATTGTTGGTGGCACACACACGCAGACCGGCGTATAATAAATTTAAGTCGTAATTTAAGCCGATGCTGCACCGCTGTACCTATATAAATTAATACAAGCTTACACACACACACACACACACACACGCACATACACGCACATATTTATATATTATGCACGAGAGACGTTAAGAGTATTATGAATTTAATCTCTCTCTTTTTTTTTTATTCTACTATTATAATAGTACATTATAATATAATATGTGTTTGTATGTGTGTGTTTTGCAACGAGGGCCCTTTCGCAGCAACCCGACATTTCGGTTCTTTTAACCACGATGTTAAAAATTATATTATTAAACTAAGTCGGTAATTTTTTTCCTTGCGGCTTCCATGATAATTCGGTTTCAAAATAAATGTGTACTCGGAAGGAGGAAAAAAATTCTAATTAGTGAGCCCATTGTTAGTCGTAAAAAGTCATTATAGCGGTAATATTATTCACCATCGGCTACGGCGTAGATATATGCATATAATACGTAACTCCGTATAACGTTATCTTATTCAAATATAAATTTTATTAAAAATTATAACATGGCGCAGCTGGGAATCGTGATAATTATTTTTTCCGTTTAAACTAGTCACATTTCAGAACCCGATGGTATCAATCGAACCACAATGCGTATATTAATATGACAAAAATATATACACGAAAACCAAAACCTCGTACACAATATTGTGAAAGGATTATAAGAAAAAATGTACTTCCCGCTGAAATTGTTAACCAATTTGTAACCACGAACAGTTCGTAACATATAGGTACACGTCCTACTCCACACCTTGAATTCCGTTTTTTTGTGCTCGAGGTGCGTATGACGTCTGACGTCATCATGTTATACTCGCCTACATGATATAATATTATGTAAAATACGAAGACGAGACGATGAAAAATAACCGACAATGTCGCACACTCGGCTCGCACATCTCCGTTTTCTATTTATTCTAAATCGAGATGTACTTATCGTGTTACCGCGCGGAGACTGTTTTTTTTTCTCTTCCTTTTTCCACTCTTGCATGCAGCCGCGTGACGTGCAGCGTATATATATGTACAGTAGCTCCGCTGTCAATCAACTTATAATGCGCACGTACGCACGCACACTGCGCACACGTGTATAGGTGCACTATAACGCCGTTCGGAGCCAAATATGTAAGGATAAAAAAAAGAAGTCGAGAAAAAATACAGCTCTCCCGCGACTTTGCGTTTTTAATAGTGACGCATCGCGTTTCTGTCCGACTGCGACTTGTGCATATGTACATGCTTGTATATAGGTAGGCCCCCGGCGACGGTGTGCAATACAACGATAATAATATATAAATATGTGTGTGTGTGAGTGTAGATTTTTTTTTATAAAAGGCAAACGACGATGACACACGCGTACTTATATCGTTTGTAATAAAACACATGGATGTCAATCAAAATCCGAACTGCACGTTCTTTCGCAGCGTTAAAATTAACTCGTGACGGCGTTTTGAGTGATCGCTGTGATACAAATATAATAATAAGTACGGTTTAAGAACAAATGAAAAGCCTTTGTAAATTGGTGGCTGGTCACACGACCCACCCTCTATCCATCACACACTCTGGGGAGGGTGAACATAGTATATTGAGCGGGGCCTTGTCCGAGGGTCCGCGGCGTTCGGCCCACTCCCGTCGAGGTGTAGATTAGAAGACGCATTCCATTTATTGATTTACTCAGTAAAAATTAATGTAAATTAAAGATATGACTTTTAAAATAATAACATTAATACGTTCTAAGAACTAGCCATCCTGGAGTTATAATTTTTATATATAATTTAAGAAATAAATCGAATCACCACTTATCTATATTGTAAATGATCAAAATTATGAATCGAATATATAACTATATATTAGAAAACAATAATATTATCCCGAGATAAATACTATGAGATGTACTGTACAGAAGTAACGCGCGATTCTAACACCATGATCAGCAATAATAATAATAATAATTAAATTGTAATAGGCAGTAGGCATGCCGCATGTGATACGGTCGTGATGGGTGTTCTGTTTGTTCTGTAAAGTGTAGTAAAAGTGTAGTGTAGCATCACATCTGAATCGAAATCAGAAATCCTGTAGTGACGATGATCGGATTAGGCGAGGCAAAAGTTGTCGGGCCGCTGTTATTTTCTTTGGAGCCGTGTTTGTTAAATTCGGCGCTAAATGAATTACAAAGTTACTCTTAGTAGGTAAAAGGAATAAAAGACGAATGACGGACCGCTTTTACAGTGTCCACTACCGTTACGTCACTATGACCGCGGGCTTAGTATCCAACGACCTGTTAAGATGATTCGACTGACACCGTGCTTGTCTCGTGAGTAGTCGTATAATATATATACCTAATATATTTCAAAAGCCAATAGGACAAGTAGACCGCAAACCACAAGAGCTGTAGGGTATTATAATTTTGTAGTGTGATTTTACGACTGAAAATCCACTGATGAAAATGTTTGATACTATACATATACCTACGTAATGTTAGTGGAAAACAAAAATATCCCATATTATATAACTTTCAACAACTACTAAATTAATAAATTAAATAATATATTGTGATATATTAAGCGTCGTACCTATTGTCCACAACAAGTATTACAACAAACCAATGACAAAAGTTCATTATAATAATAGATACTATATAAAAAACGTGAAAATTTAAAAGACCATACTCTGAGGTATAATAGGTTCTTGAAGGGATTGTGGCAGGAAAAAAGGAAGAGTATATAACTAAGAGCGAACTTTATACTATATATATTTTCTGCAAAGAAATGGGTATAAAATATTTGGATTTCAAACAGAAAATAGAAGATAGAGGAGAATGGCTACACGAGTATTAGCCATTAGGTGAAGGCAATAATAGTTTGAAGACTTAAAAAAAATGTATGTATTATATTGTATTGTATCAATGCAGAAGTAAAACTGCAGACGTTTCTATGCGTTTTTTTTTATAGAATATAGGTATATATTATCATTTTATTATATAATATATGACGTGATCAAAGCACTTCGTGTTTTGATTGACATACGATGGGGTTTGGAATGAAAAAACACAAGCTGTGGTATCCAGATGAATAAACCAAAATAAAACGACGGACTACGGCGGTTTACTCTTGGTCATTATTCGCAATCTATGTATTTATAGCGAACGATGACCTCGGTATGTAGTAAGCGGATGAAATAATTCTCTCCTGTCGGGCAACGAAATGGATTTGAAGCTCGTGAAAAAACGATGTCCATCGCGTAGGTCACCATGGTTTCTCCTTATAGACGTTTCGGCAGATCAATGTCGGGAAGGGTACATGGACACGCTTGCAATATATATAAACTGTATGTGGGGGAAGAGGCAAAGTACTGTGAAAATGACGTGACATTACGTAATCAATTTTGATAAGTGATAACGTTATACGCGATGGGTTTTGGAAAATGTCCTGACAAAATTGGCTGACCGTTGTATTTCCATCGTTGTGGGGGGAAAAAATGTATATATATATATAAAATCGCCGGTCTAGCTGCTGCCGGTCTATATAGTAATAATATGTTCGTGTTACGATCGTCTAGTTGTGCGTTCCATGTGCGCGTAGAGAGGACGGACAACCTCGCATTAGGCCACACACCGTCGGCGCTTTTAAATTGCATCACGTTTCCCCCTAGGTTCTTTATTTTTATTTTTATTATTCTTGCTATTTTTTTTCTTCAGTCCACTCCGTCCCGTCCATTACCCACTCCACATCAGTTTCACCTACACCGCACGATCGGTAGCGTCTCTGCGACGGTTACGGCACTCACGCGTACCGCAAAAACGCAAAATATTATAAAACACTCCCCGTTTCCGGTAAAGAAAAAATACGACAAGAAATTTCTTGTAACCCGACACGCTGAAAACGTGTTTTAAATCCCAAAAGATGTCTCGCCGGACACACTACGTATACAACACCAGGCGGTCGGTTGACAATAACTCCCGAAAGCATCACGGTTTTCCCAAGTGGGACCTGTGCGGAAAAAAAACCGTTTGACCGTAACACGTCTTATTTCTGAACATTTTCACGTAGATAAAAAGAGCGTCGGTTCCGACGGCATCTACCCACGCGACAAACCTCTGTGGAAAGCCAACAAATTTGTCGTATAAAACAAAATGAAATACGTAATGTAATAACATATTATTATACACCTGCACCACTGACCACCGATATGCACAAAGTGGGCCATCGCCGGAGGAAAACACAGTGATCCACCACCCTATCAATATTATAATATATACACATCTTAGCGTAAAGTGCAAATACTAAGCTAGCCTTTTGCGTCACTTCGAAGAAGGGTTTAAAATGGCCGTTCCGGTGACTTTACTATTCCCGTTTGTGTATGTAATTTACTGCAGCCAAGGGTAATATTATATTATCATGTCATCACGCCACACGGAATATATTAATATCATAAAATAAACCTCCGGGTATGATGTATGTATATTGTACATAATAACTGTGCGCGAGTCGAATATTATAATATAGGACACGTCGATTTTCCTGTCTTGTTGGCGAAGTCCTGCTGCAGGGATACAAAATATATTATATTCTGCGGTGTCACAGAGTTCACAAGCGGATGACTTGGAGGCATGATAAAGAGATGACGAATAACAGAGATGCAGTTGATGATATCGGTACATTCGGGAAGAAATATAATATAGAATTAATATAATTTATAACTGAGGCATTCCGAAGCGCCAAAATCTCGTAGCAATACGAACGTACCGCGCTTTGTACGAAATACAAACCAATTCGGAGCAAAACTTTCCACCTGCTTGGAGTCACAGATGTGGGGAATCGTATACAATTTTTTTGTCCGGCCCCGCGGACAATCGCAAGGCGGCGTTTATTACCCAAATGTTTTCGTTATTCCCGGCTCAATCCGTCTCTTCACGTCTATCCTGTCTCTCTCTCCCTCTCTACGTTCCACAACTCTTAAAAGGTTGCCAAATATTCAGCCGCTATGTACGTGACTGTTATAACTATGGGGCACCTGCTGTGCGGGAAAAATAAACAGACGCGATCCGACTTCAGCCACGGGCACGTGGAAACTCCGTACGCATAATATATCATAACGCACCGTATGTGCGCATGAGGAACCGTGAAAATATGGAGTTTCAACGTACTCGGGTTTCGTTTGGATAATATACTGTGAGCAGCCACGGGATGTGATACGAATACTACGGTGTGTACGACGCCTACACCAGCGTTCGACGATAAGTAATTCGTGCACGAAATCACGATTACCAAACAATTAGAACACCTACAATATTATACATAATATTATATTGATGCATTAGGCATATATTGTGTACACTGTATATACGCGTATATAATGCGTGTACGTGAGTTACGATTAAATCGCAATCGAAAACGGCTCGTCAAACACACTCGATTAATAATAATAATTGTTTTAATGAATGGGTAAATTTAAATTGTGTGTGTTTAGCATAAAATACCAGAAACCGTACTAATTAAAACGTTACGCTCGATGTGAATTTCAGTTTATTTTCGACGGGTCGACGGGAGAGGGATTCGGTTTAGTCGCAAAAAATGGAGGGGGGCTTTTGTGTCGTGTTGACGTATTCACCACGGGCTGTGCAGGGCTTTTGTTATAATACTTACGGGACCGCCACGCCGTAGGGCGAATAAAGCTGGAAGCACTCGTCGCTGCAGGCACATTAACATAAGTAGCACAAAAAGTCGGTATGAACCTGGTGTGGTCTGGTAACGCTTTAGGCAAACGCGCGAAAAACCGGCATTGTCGCCATCTTATAGAATATTATTTCATTATGTGCGCCTAGTTGTATACATACGGTTTTGTGTGACTTTGTAAACGTCGTCGTGTCGATAACGACAATCGGATTTATTAATATTATATTATTATTATTGGCCAAGCGGCGGCGGCATACCAATATTTGATAACAGTAATAATAGGTAATGATATTATATCGTGGACGCGTCAGCGTATTTACCACCGACGAATTTAATCATCTATAATAATTTAATAATCTAGCAATTAATATGCTATAGAGTTATTTTACGTTACAGTCGTACGTTGAATTATTAGAAATCCTAGTATTGGTTATGTAGTCGACTTTCCATTTTCCAGACGAAAGCGTCCGCCCACGAATCGCGGTGAGGTTCTAAAATTCTCAACCCATGGTCCGACGTTACACGCGGTAATGTGGTATATGGTCATCCCCGAACGCGGTAAATTTGTTTTTTTTTCGACAAACATTGCACAAACCGTCCGGTGATTTAATTAACGAGCCGTCGCTTAGATATTATTATCAACTCTATCAGACGGATATTATGTGCGCCGGAATGCCGGATTACTGCGATGTACGTATACTATAGGTACACCTGTCTCCGTTTTACACTCGTGGTCGTCTACACCTGACCTACGACGTAGCAATTTCGCATTTGGCCGAGTAAAACAAATTAAGCCGACAAAACCCGGTACCCAGACATTACACATTATACTTACTAATAGCTATAATCACGTGTGAAAATGGGATTTATATATTTTGTGTGTGTGTGTGTGTGTGTGTGTAATTTATAGAGAGCGTAAACGACGGCGGCGGAGATATACGACCGCCATTGCCCATTGGTAAATTATAGAAACGCGCTAAACGTACAGTTGCCAATTTTTTTTTTCCACTCCTCTGTTACACTGTCGCCTACAGACTGCGCCTTGCCTGTGTACCACTCTTCCACCTGTCTTTCGTGCACACACGTATATTATATTGCATTTTCTTGCGCCGGTACAGCATCGACGGCCGTGTGGCAATCGAGTCCAAACCCGCCGCCGATACATAACTTATTACTTTATTGCGTTTAACACGGGCGCAAAGAGTCTCGCCACTACGCCACGCCAAATCGATCCGTCGATGATAGTAATAACTGTAATGTCCTACATTACATTTACTGTAGCGTTGCTAAAATATATATATATGACGGTCCTCCCTCCAATTTATATCAAAATAGTATATTATTATCTTTGACGATAAAAATAACGTTATAATACCTGAATCGAATAGGCAAGATATCATTATCATCGCCGTCTCCGTTGACGGACGGTTATTATTATACTATCGGTTATTCCATAATAATACCCCCAACGCCATCCGCCAACGTTTCCACCGACAGCCTGCAGTGAAGGATATGTGTGAACATCACTAAACCACCTGCGCGTCCTGTACTTTGATCCATAAGCGAATAATAATAATAGCAATAATATTGTGAACGTTCTTCAAACATCATCATCATCGTCATCGTCGTCGTATGTTATGTGTAGCATAATATACCTACAACAGCAAGTGAACGGTTCGGTTCACACTGGTCCCTCGCGATAAGCTCGACATGCACACACACACACCTCTGTACACATTGTTTGCGTGACCAGCCATCCGTCTTGGGATGAAAATGGAGTTTCCGCACATCCATCTAGGTCCCATACATTTTATAATGTCGTTGTCGTACGACATAATGTACATAATATACTTTAGTACAAGTATAGTATTGTATTATACAAACCATCGCACATGGCGTATAGAACAATAACAACGGTGCTATTAACAATAATATTATTATAATATTTGTTCGGTCGGTGCGCGACAAAACGTCGACGAGTCACGTATGTACCCGATTACAACATTATAACGAGCTGCAGAACCAGACGGGAACCGTGTGTGTGTGTGTATAGAACTGACTTTCAACCACACGGTCACCCAATAGGATATTTGAGTGGTATCGGGCGGTCGGTTGGTGATGTCGGAGAGGAGGGGAGGATTTCGAGAAAATAGAACTTTTCGAAACGAACGTGTGTATGCCTACAGCTCGTATATTTATATCATGCAAATTGGCGTTTATATTGTATAAGATTTAATATAATATTATAATACAGTACAGCGCCAAAATACGCCTCTGTATAAGTATGACGTGTATCGCATATAGTTAGATGTGCACGGTGCACGCGTGATAAGTGCAGAATACTAATGTCGTGTGACGTATTTTTTTCAGCCAGCCACTGCACCGAACTCAAAATAGTGAATGCCACTGCCGTGTACACGACCCATTACGATAAATTACGTTTGAGTACCTAATAATATAACCTATTGTTCGGCCTATTGGTTATATGTATATATGTATACGGTATACATGGCGGAATGACCGTTAGTAAAACAATAATATAAATTATCTGCATAATACAAGCAACGAGTATGAAATATTACAATCCTTATCACGGAGTGTTATAAATACGGGCAGGTGATTATGTTAGGATTGATAGCTGCACATCGGAATAACAATGAGAGGAAACACGCGAATCCGTCAGTTTGAAAAATACCACAGCGTGTGTCGTCAGATTGCGTGGTGGGGATCCTATGCCCGGAGAATGGTGTTTAATGCGAGAATAGATATTGTGGCGAGAAAAATCCAAACAATATCGCTGAGTGCCGACTCTGCCGGTGCCGTGATAATAATATTACCTTATACGTCGCACACCGAGTGCGGTGAATCCGGAGGGCACGTTTTTTATTATAATATTATATTATTGAATAACATATAAATACTACAGCTGGCTGGCAGCGTTACGTGTACGCGGTATATTATTAATTTTTTTTTCCCGGTCTGGTCGGGCGTGTACACTGTTCGCCGCGGAGAACGCCGAACAGACATTTTCAATATTTCCAAAGCGGAAATTCATTTCACTACACTCGGGCCGGCCGACGCGCGACGGTGACGACACCCGCCAAACGGCGAGTGTGAGAAACGTGACTACGCGGAGAGGGTGGGAAATCAATCACGCCGAAGTGCGATTGATTCTCCTGGACACGGTAAATCGTTCGCGACAGGACATACATAAATTCAGATTATATCATGCATGGGGTGGTAAAAGTGGATGGATAGATCGAGATGGATGGATGGATGGAGAGGGAGAAAATTCGCGACAATGGGTATTCGATTATTTTTTTCTTTCAGCGCGCTAATAGGTAATAAATTCACGTGCGAGACGATTCGAAAGGAGAAAAAACACGTAAGGGGGTTGCGAATATCTCGACGGAATCAATAACATTCGAATTGTGATTTTTTCCATATTTTTCATTTTCATTTTTTATGAAGTACAATAATAATATGCATCACGATTTAACAATACGTTCTGTGATGTATATATACCCGTTTTCCGATATACAACGTTTATGTATAAGTTATTTTAATTTCATGCTGTACACACACTTTTAGACGATATACATTACGCATTAAAATAATATATTGTTATGTGTGTGTTGCCGATTGTAATTAAAAAACAAAACCCTGTCGAACTTCACTTATAAACTGAAGAAAGTTTCAAAGTTTACCGAAAACGGTTTAAGCGGAATTCCTGTGTACATTATGCACATATATCATGACTTCAGAAGTATTTATACGAATTCGTATCATTATGATACCTAATGGTTTTAAAATATTTCCTAAGCTCCCTTGTTTATCCGCCACATCTACATTTCCTCGAAGAGAAATTATAAGCCGTTTTTCACTGCGGTCTGCTAGGATAATACAAAATATTATAATAACATTATAACAAAGATTTTATATAAAAAAAAAAAAAAAATGTTTTGTTTTGTTGTTATAATACAGGTTCCTCACGGAAATCAAGATACGATAGTTCAATAAAATAGTATTATAATAAATCTACGGTGAAGTCATAAAGACTATAAGTTACCTACCTAACACCACTCTCGGATCATACCTCCAGCCATCGTTCGACAGCCTCCTACAGATATGTGTGCATCTCACGTTAGGTTAGCTGACCTACATATACATAATATTTATATGATGTGTATATGTTTGACATAATGAAATATTATATGGAATCATCGCAGTTAACCCTGCAGTAAATTGCACAAGTCCACCCCGTTCTAAGACCCAATATTAGCCATTTAGGGTGAACAATCGGACATTAATGAAGTATTGTGCAATGGTGGCCGGCTGGTCTAACGATGACATATTTTTTAAATAACGGTGTATTTAAGCTATTATTACGTTTACACGAGTATTTTGCGTTTCGGTTTAATAAATCAATAGTAGGTATAGGTATAAACGTGTACTTCTCCGAAGAGAGCGGGTGCAAGTTTTTTTTCCAACTTTTCTAATTTTTCGATTTCTCAAAAATGATCGGTTTTGACACTTTAAAGCGGAAGGTCGCTCAATCACGTGCGTACATTTCGTTTTTATTCTAATATATTTTTTGCGTCCACCTATATAATATTATTATTATAGTTTGGCTAAACAAAAAAATGACATTAATATCACCGACGAACCACCGAGGCCTTAAAGCGTCCGCCACTATTTAATGAAAAAACGTTTTCGGACCACGACGCGACGTATAAAATATATAAGTTTTCCCGCATATATATATATATATATATAAGACATATGAGTCATATGTATCCACAAGAGCGGTTATGTTGGAAATTGTAAAAGTTTGCGCGTTATTGCCGCAGACAGAAAATTATTATAACTCGCGAGAGTCGAAAGCACGGCGTTTTACTATTATTAATAATGATATTATCGCACACACATAATATATTATTTAAGAACATTTATCGCAGAATCGATTGGGAGATAAAAAAAAAATCCGTATTTACGCGTCGGAATAATATTTATACCTATATGCATGTACGACCGACAGTAATTACAAAATCGTTTCAACCTGGTCGTATATGCGAAGATGGCAAGCGATTGATCGCTGCAGGTCCATCACACTCGGAATAATATATAGTCATATATAAAATATTATTACCTACCCACTTAAACTAGTATTGATTATAATATTAAATCGTACGATGACGGGGACTGCAGTGTTTTTCTGATTTCGTTTTCATTTTTAGTCCGAACGCGGAAAAAGCGTCTGTACACGGCTATATCATATAAAAATATAATAAGTAATAACATTTATATGATTCTTGTAATCGAAATATCCCGCGTCGTCGACGCATATGCACAGCAAAATAATAATCATCCGCCGGAAAATAATAATAAAACCGATCGTAATTTGTATTTTTACTGAGCGACCAGCGCGGCACGTGTACGTTATAAAATATGTTATAATTATTTAAACATCGACGGTAATAATATTATTATACACAGGTCATATACATTCTGTTATAATATCTGTGCGATCCCAGTGCAGTTATTGCGCGAATACTTTAGCTCGATTTGCAACGCACAAACCCACTCTCTTGTGTGTAGCTTACACTCGATATAATAATATTAATTGCATACTATTATTGCATTGCGTCATACGCGCACCTACCTATTATTATTATTATAAGTAAGATCTGGTGTACCGCAATAATGGTTTTAATAAATTGTTGGTACAATTTATAATGATTAAATAATATGAATGTATATCGATACGAAATGGCCCCGCAGCCGGTTCTCGCCGGGCTAGAATGTTATAATTTCCTGCTGCCGCGGAAAACTGGCGTTGCATGCCACGGCATACATTATTTTAATATGTCGAGATTATTTATATCACACATGATATCATAATACCGTTCATGAGCGCGTTTCACCGTTATCAACATTTGCACTTTATTTCCAACGGAAAATGATTATATAGTACGACAAATGACATTATATATATATTAATAAATAGGTAACGTTTTACTATTAATGTTGTCTTTGACGTTTTCTAATTTCCACGCGTACGTCATTGTGCCGAAGAAAAAATACGTTAAAATAGAACTTGGTCCGAGTCGAGCCAGAGAAGTCGTAAAAACGTAATAAACGAATGTGCATCATGCTGTGCACCAATATTGTCTTACACGATATAATATAATACTGTATTATCGACAGTATTCCCGATGAAAATAGACGTGCAAAAAACCGTATTTGTGCACACGCAGTAATACAAGCGTTTTGAAATATAAGTACGACAATTTTTCCATATGTAGTTATGAACACTTTCCTCACACAAAGTGACGCAAATAGTACGGATTCCCGAGAGGGCTTAATTCCCCCGATTCGTTTTAATATTGCGTCTGCAAGAGAAATCCAGGAGAAAATGTATTGGGTATAATCAATATATTATACAATGTACTGTTTACAACTAAAAATCTATGTCACCGATGTACGTTGTTTGACCAACATGTTTAACCGATGATCATAAAAGAAAAATCAAAAAATCAAATGAAATCCAACGAAAAACTCATTTTCCTCGCCATAGTAATATATAAAAATACATTTCTCGTCTGTGGCCGCAGATATTATTCATCCACGGGACGGATTTCACGTCGGACCCTTGGGATAGACGCAATTCGGTAATTTCATTTAGCAGTTCAATCCCATCCTTCCGAACAACTACCTATATCTCTATCTATATCATTCTTTTTCTTTCCAACTTCTCTGCGAGTCGTGGAACGACGCATCGCGTATTCTGGACTGTGCGCCGTGCCGGGCGACGCGAGGAGGGCTGCGCAGATATATAAAGTCCATATTTTCCCCTCGTCCGCTCGAATATATACGCACGCATACTAACATGCGCTGCAGACTTCCGGTAAAGAATCGTTTTTCATATTCTTATCGATCCGATTCTGCTCGACCCGTCTTCAAGATAAATTACGGGCGTACAATTTTCACTAAATCTCGTTGTTGTTGTTTTTTTTTTCTCCCCAAAACACCCGGCCGATAAAAATAATGGCGCACTTATTTTGCGCCAAACACTTTTTCTCTCGATGATCTTTATTATTTCTTTCCTCTCGCAGTTCTCGTTCTCCGTCGCTTTTCATCGTCGGACACGACGCGGCGTATACATGCGCGTATATATCGCATCATATCATATACCTAGATACTGTGTACTCGCGCACACAGTCGTCTGAACGCCATCGCTGCTGTGGTGTACTATAGGGTGTATTCTATGGGTATTGTTTTGCCCATTGTCTACACGCACAAATTACTATGATGGCACCACCGTCGTGCGCTGCAGTACCCCGAGCACTCTCGAGTTCAGGAAAAGCTTTTTAAAAGCGTGACGTAAACGCGGTGCTTCTAAAACTTCTATGCGGAGACGCGGTGGCACGTGGACGCGGAAGGGCGTCGTCCGCGGCCCGCCCTGAGATGCACACCTGGCCGGCCGACTCGAGTCCGGAAACTCGCGAGTGATAGATTGATGCGGTGAAGAGCCGGACACGATCCATCAATCAATATATAATATATTATAGTGTACACATATTATCAATCCCGCCACAGGGCGTGTACGCGCGGCGTCCGAGAGAAAAATAAAGCCCGTCGGAGTCTTCGCGCACGCGCCTTACATAATAATATTATAGTCTCCAAAATAATATCACAATTCACGAGTAGATGCCGTCATCGCGACCCGCGTGAATATTTGATTTATAATGTAGTGTGATATATAGGCCGAGATGTGCGCATTCACTCGCTACGGTTCTCGCGTCCGCGTTACTATATATTATACGGCCAAACAATGTTTTTCGTGATTTAATAGTGCGCATATTGATAATATTATGCCCGATATCATCATAACGATGCCATGGAAAAATTATTAAAATACAATAGAACTATACTGCAACCACCAGCGTTGTACTAGACACAGGCACTTTCCGATTATACCGCGCTACCAGTTCAGCACTGTCTTGACGATTCGCGATGCAATTTAATCTAAATATAGAAAAACCTCCCGGCCGACTATAATACAGTGTTGTTGCCGCTACTACAGCCGTTGTTCGCCAACTTTAAGCAATAATCGTTCGCTGCAGGGCGCAGTTCACGTGGTCGTTATTAGGGACCGGAAGTTTGGCGCAATGAAATCCACGATAGGTCTATAATATTATACGTGATGCGCTTAGGGTTTCAAAACGACTAAATAATATAAATATGTCCTCTAAAATGTAAGACACTCCTCATTTTTTTTATCGTGAATATAATATGAATCAACCTGTTTTGATGTCCCTAGCACAGATGTTGCGTGTGTATTTTTTGAAAAATCGACCACCTATAGTAACAAAATATGTAAATATATACAAATAGGTGAATACGAAATACATAATAATAATATATAGTATATCTAATATCTATCCCCCCCCGCATTTGCCCGAGATGTTTTTTTCGACGATAATTACACGTCATACGAAATGTGTCCGAATATGCGAAATTATGCAAAGTAGTAAAATTGTACAAGTAGTAAAATGCACGCGTTAGAGCATTATAAAAGATCGTATAATCGGCCATTCACACTTTCCGGACTATTCGGCAGAACACTGCAGGAAAATTACACTATAAATGTATAGGCATTACGCAGTTACGCGGTATTTTTTTACAGTTAAAATTACTTGAATATCTCGAAATTTTTAATGATTATCGCACTAATTATTATTGATGAAACGGCTACAACCTTACGGGTATATATATATATATATAGAGCTATATACAACAGACGGTGAGGATGATGCAGTCTCCCTGCACCGTGTGAACGCGAGCGTCTGGGATCGTCGATCGACTTTGACATTTCGCCACGAGTTTTGTGCCTACGATACAATAATAAACTACTGGACTATACGTGGATTTCAACGGGTCTCGAAAATAATCATTTATCATTATTATAGTGTGCAACGGCCGATCGATCGTGCTAGGCCCAACGCAAGATTTATATTTAAACGCCAGCGGTCCCCGATGCCCCGGCGGCATACACGGTCGAGTATTTATTTATATAATATACAAAATATATATATATACGTAGGTAGGTGCATATACGTACACCTCGATTTATCATCGGTTCTTCGCAGTTTATTGTTTCCGATCCAATAATATAAGAAGACATTCGTACGGTTGTAGCAGCTGGCTCGACGTGTAACACATGCCTATGATATTCTAATATGCGCCAGCTCGTTATTACGCGTACGCAATCGCGTAGGAAAATTAAAGATTGTTTTATAGAAACATCATAAAATTGTGCAGTCTTGAAAGAGTTATTTAAAAAGATTAATCAGATGAGCGTGAGGGGTTGGGTACGATTAGCAATAATTCAGCGATTTGTAATTTATATATTTTATATTCGGGCACACAATATGGCAAAACTGATACCTATATGATGGCGTCACGTGGGTTTTTTTTTAAACATTACAATATATGTGATTTCCAACGGAAGATTTCAACCGCTTCTAAAACGAATAAAAATAAATACAATCACTTGCGACGCAAGTAAACATTTTTGGATACGACGTGATGCGCAAGTGACACGTCGGTTTAATTTTTGGCCATACCTTATCGGTTTATTGTTTTAGTGGTGGGAGGGCGGAACGATAAAAAGTCAGATTTTACGCGGTATTCGGTCTGCCAGCGGTATCGATCTCTGGTATACCTGTCGTACCACGTGTTCCGTGTAATACGCATATAAACCAGCGCACGTTATACGAACGTGCGTGGGACGGTATAGAAGTATTATAATATAATCCGTCCCAGGTAGGTACCGAGAGAAAGGGATTTAATTAATTAGGGTTGCTATTTTTTTTTTTATTATTATTATTATTCGCACCGTTCGTAAGGCGGAGACCGCATTCAATTCTCGGATGATGCTTGTGCCCACACTCTATCAATCCGGATGAATGGAAAGCGAAAATTCTTCCGGCGCGAGAATTGTAAAGAAATATAATATTTTAATAATAATATATACACGAGGGGAAGAGAAATATAATAACCCACGGTGCCCCTAGAACTTTGTACACACAACTACTGCAGCGTATAATATAATGGTGGGCACACTCCGCTATACATACATAATGTGCGCCGGCATCGCCAGCGGCTCCACCGACCCCCCCCCCCCCCTCCACTACCCGCCGCCAATGACTCTATCACCTTTTGCGCGAAAATAATGACGGCCGACGGGCGGACGGGGCGTAGAAAACCCTAACCCACCCCCCCCCCCCCCAACCCCCACCGCCGCGTTCGGCCGAATACATCACGCACATAAATCATTTCGGCGTCGAGGGTCCAAGGGCACTCGAGAGCGAGAGATAGGAACCCCGCGAGAGTGACGTGCGGGTCGACGGGCGAGGCTCGCGCTGCACACATTACATGCAAAACCCGGCGCCGCGACCAAAATGAATAAGAGAGCACTTGTGCGTATTATATTTATTTTTTCCCAGCGTTCCGTTTTTTTCCCGCACTCGCCACCGCGGTTGCGTCACGTAGACACACACCCACGCCCACCCGTGTGCAAGTCGTAATATTATTATATTATCGTCTACCTGTGCGGTGCACTCAATATCTTACTTGCTCAGACTCGTCCGCCTGCGTATGGGTAATTCTCGTTGCCCGCCCGCACCCGCCGTCCGCTAAAGTTTAATAATTACAAATCCTCGAGAATTACACGACAAAGCCTACCACCCCTCCTCCCCCTCCCCACACGGAAAGTTACTAGAAAACTACTTTTACGACACGGTAATTACCTGCGAGCAATGTTACACTCTGCTATAACACCCCGACAGTTATTTTCGCGGCACACACTACTACAGCAGATGTGTACTAATACGTTTTCGTCGTCTACCAGTTTGGAGCACTCAGCCGTCACCACACAACGATATATTAATGAACAATAATTTATTATTATAATTATATTAGCTATTATTACTATTGCAGGTGATATCATTATTGTTATTATTAATATTATACACCGCCGGGCGCTAGGAATACAACAAAACCTACTTGAAGGGCCGTTGCTGTTGTGTTTAGTTACTGTCCGTAATCCGCTGTCGATTCCTCTCCGACCGAACGAATTCTTTCGTTTTAGTTATTATAATATGGACGACAAGGTCATCTATTTCAACCAACACCGTTATGATATCGCAATACACATTTAGTCTAATAAACCTTTTTTTGAATTACCAATAGCAAAACTAGAAGTTGCACTATACACATTCAAATGAATTCCTAACAAGGAAAAAAAAATCGGTTTAGCGTTGTGTATTTCATAACGGCGCAATAATATAATCGACAGGAAAATATTGGTTCGAACATTTCCTAGAAATAAAACATAATTAAAATAGTAATCGTATAATACTTAACGTCGTAAGAAATACCACTCATGAGTCATGATATATTTTTCAAAAGACCATCTAATGGATAAATAGACCAATGAGAAACAAGTTATTACATATTATATGACATTAATAGAACGAATAAGATATAATATTGATGGTTAGTATAATATGTATTATAAAATATATATCGTTTCTAGTTTATATTATAATATACTTTGATTATAACGGCAAAGAAAATACTGTCTGATAAAAGTTTAGTTTGGTATGTCGATCGGATTTATGGATTTATGTCGTTCAGTGGCATGAACAGGTTTTTTCAGAGATTTTCTTCTCTCTCTCCAAGAACTAAAAATCTATTACCGTCGTATTATAAAAAAGTTAGCTTTAGAAATTAGCACTCTAACTTGACAACCTTCATATTAATTAAAAAAAAAATTAGGTAATTGTAAAAAAATCAAAATCAAAATTTTTGATTAATTTGACATTTGACGTGTTCCAGTGTGGAGGGGCGTCCGAACTTTATTGTTGGCAGCGTATATAAATAATCATATAGGATCACAAAATGAAACGAAAGCAATAAAATATAATAATAATATAATAACAATCGTAAAACTTTAACGTCCATTTTTATTCGGAACGACATTGCATACTTTGTAACAACCGTCACGGTGATCCGATATGACTTTACAACCAGCTCTGCAACTTCCAGATCTATGTCCTCATATAGCTACGATCAGGGCATGTTCTTGCCGATGTTAATGCAATATAGATAGTATGATATAAGAATATATTATGGCACAGCGACAGTAAACGTAATAATATGTATGATGTATCGGAACGCAAATGACCTGCGATTTCTACCGGTGCTCTCTGTATGACGATATATATTATTATTATTATTAGCACCCGGGATGTTTTTCTTAAATTTTTATATTTTTTAATATTAATCTTTAATCTCACGCAATTGTATTCGGTCAATGACTGAAGACGTCATAAAAATACGGCAATAATACCTATTATTATACTTTGGCGAAACGAACGTGCCATATTAAATGCCTAGTTGTTACCCCTTAAAATCGTCATTGCTTCGAGAAATCGATCAGAATAATATGCGGTGCACCCTCGCACTCCACACCTGCTCCGAACAATAATAATAATATTTTCACACTCGTCGTGAGTGCAAAAAAAAAATTCGGGTCCAACGTGCCCACACGGAGTGACAGAGACGAGAAACTTCGATTCGCCTATTCGATTGGCAGTATTTATTCGAAATTTATTTTTACGATGGTTTTGTTTTCTCGTTTCATTAATACCACGCGTCATCGACAACGGTACCTAATCATTGACCTGTAACGATCTGATTATTGTAATACAGAGGTACACAACCTTTGTCCGCCATGTGGGTGTATATTTTAATTTCGTACCTGGTTAAAATGAAAGGCGTCACTTTTCACTCCATTTAAATTTCGCATGCACGCAAATACCGAAATACCTCGCACGCGCCTCATCCGTATCAAAACAGCGATGACCATCTAGCGTGTACTGCACACATAATAAATTATAATAATGACGATGGTAATAAAAATGACTAAGCAGAACACTGTGGAAATACACAGATATTTTGTCAGTACAATTATACAAATGCATAAATGCAAATATTACATTATATTTATTTAAATCGTCTGATATTTTTCTACAACCAAAATAATATATTGTTCCGGGAAATAGTATATAGTTTTTCTTTAGATTTCCATGCTGTGCAGAATTGTATTTATGCATCGCGTCCGTTCATTGGGAAATTCGTTGCCAAATATTATTTCGGACCTTTTTACTTCGGCTAATTGTTTGGTTGAAATTAAATTATAAAACAACAAAATAATTTATTATTTATAAGTTTTACTTAGAACATTATCATTTTATACATTTTAAATTTAATAAATTTAAAATATTGCATACGGCGTCCACAGTATACTCAAATGATATAATATTTCTTCTGCCGCGTTGGGGTAATACAATGTTTAGTAGTAGCGTAAAACCGTAAACAATTTCATCTTTACCATCTTCGGCATAATATTTGGCATTGAAGGTTTTACCGTCTTCCCCGAACGAAATACTATTATGTCTAAACGTATAATAATTAGTAATATAATATATTAATGTGATTTATATCTTATAGTAGTGCATAAATCACGTCGATTTACTATAATCGTTTGACGAGTCATCGTCGTCCGCGTAACTCACATATTTTCTTTTCTTCTATTTAGGTACATATTATTATAATATATTTGCTGCAGTTAGTGTTAGAGCAAACTGCAGTCATCACTGCATACAGCAATAATAATATACCGAGTGCATTTTCGAAAATCTTGGCACCGAAATAAAATGTGTACCGTTACTGATAACCGGGTGAATTGCGACAGTTGGACAGAGTTCAATGGAAACTCGCCCCTGCAGCGGGGAACTATTATATACGGCGGCGATGACGTCTAAAGGGCTCGTGTATTATGTTGGCCCATCAAGATTCTGTCGTCTAAAAACTCTTTCAAAACTTTTAAAAGGTTTAACTCTTCTTATTTCCGCCTCGTCGGTCACCCCCGCCCGTCGGAAAAGCGCGCGGGTGATATTAATAATTTATTATATATACGCCGCGGATCAAGCTCAAAACAATGCGACCGGGTGGCAGCTCGCGTCGTTTTAATTAGATTTCTGAACAGTGACGGACGGCGGCGGGTGAGAAAAACCACCATTATATTATTATTATTATTATTATTACGATTATTACGATTATTATTATTATTATTATATTCAAATCCGGTTGATTCGGTGATAATTATATTCTGTATTGTTGTCAAAAACGTCGTTTTTCTTACAACTCATTGTATTCCCGCGCACTTTAATAGAGTCGGTGATATATTATAAGTATTATTATGTTACTGTGTGGCATTGTGTGTCCGTTGCGCCGTAGGTCCGATTAAACGTGTACTGAGTGCGAGCGCACGTAGAACAATTCTAACATAATTGTCGTAGAATTATTCAAGTCACGAACAAAATGACTAAACTTGTGAAAATCTTAAAAACGGCTGTACGGTGCAGAGGAATTATCATTTATTATAATTGTAAAACCTCGCAAATAACAATTCAGCGCCACAATGCCGCAAGAATTTCGATCCGCGACTAGTCAATAACTGTTTAGAGATAACAACTCTTTAAAAGTAAATATACTATATAAAATAGTAAAATAATATTTTCATCCCGAGATTACGTACCTATAGGTGTACTATTATTATAATATGCAATATCGATTCGTTAAATATTATATTTCAATAGGTTTTTTTGTTTTAAACAAAGTCGTGATTTAATATTATATAACTTTAGAGAAATAAAAATCAGTAATATGTATACCTACCACCAGAGGCACTTGTGAATAAATAAATGAAAGAAATTATTAAACTTCTGAGGAGCTGCTCGCAGTAGTTGGAATTTCATAGTATATAAAATATAAAATAAAATATAACACTTATTATTATTATTATTATGAAATTGATGTACAAAGTAATTTTACATTTTATTTGGATACCTACTTCATTATAAATCTAAAAAAATTTTTCATATATTTCACTATGGTGGATTAGTGGATACTTGTGTGGATATTTTTATCGACTATCCAAAAGTTATTCCATAACGCATTTCAGCTGTACTCAATATAAACGTATGTGTATGTATAATGTATCCAACATAGCATTTTATACTACACAAATGACGTTGCAAATAAATCGTCACAAGTAATAGTGGAAAAAAATAATTTATCGTCCGACAAATTAAAACAAACCAACAGAAAATAATTTGCACATAGTAAATTTACCATACGATTCCCGTGGGCATATAGTTAATGCAGAGACATAAATGTAATTTATTTTTCGATTCGGTACATCGATGGGGGGGGGGGGGGGAGAGGTATTGTTTTCCTATTATAATAATTTATTTCATCTATCGATTTACTCCCATGTTGTTATTTATATATCTAAGAATACGTTCGATAAAACCAATATATAATATAATATAATATGTACATCGCAAGCCATACATGTATATACAACTCAAACTTGAATATTATTATGTAAAAATATCAAAATTAAATGCTCCGGTTATTTTTTTAGCCATTATTATATAATATAATCATACTATTATTTTTGAAGTATCTATGATTTTCTGTATATAAAACGAAACTTATTTCTCACCTTTCATAATATACATAGAATAAAAAAAAGTTTAAAGTAATGTATTCAGAAAACAATTGCACTTGCAATGCAGAGACTATTATATGTTTTACTTCCTCTTAAAATATTTATTATGAGCATCAGAGATAAATGTTGCGTCTGCGCTGGTTGTTGAATTTATTATAAATTATATGTTTCCGGATTCAATTTCTATTCACGAAGTGAAAAGTTTGATAAAACTAAACCATTTTACTTTTTTATAAGCCTGTCAAATCCTTTTAAAACTTAAAGGGTAACCTAGAAATTTCTTTGAAAACGTTAAAGGCATTTTAATGTTTTGGCGGTTGCATATACATATAATGTCGACTTCTAATAGTATATCCATCGATCAACACCCCTAAAATTGTCTAGCGGATATTATACTAATCATATGGGGGCACTTATAAGTCATGATATATACATTTAGTCTGAAGTTCAAAACAAATACGATGCGTTGTAAAATATAATAATATAACGACGTGTATTATAATAAAAGTACACCTATTATAAATTTGAACTGTTATAAATTATATTGGTTTGATAACGGTAAAATACTAACAACAATACTCCAATAATCTCAACGTACAAACGTACATTGTTGACATTTCGAGTGTGAAATATCGTGTGCCGAATTGTAATGTCGGTTTTGGTAAAATCATATACCTTTCGGTATTTAAAAAAAAAAATACTCGCATGTACGTAGCTATTTTCGTTCGTCGTTATAAGCCCAAAAGTCAGCTATTATTGACAGTTCTCATTAAATTGCACGTCGTATTTTCGTGCTGGTTTTCCGTCCGACCCGTCGCCGGTCCATTTGTTAAAGGTCCGAGCACAATGCGAGGATTCGAAACGAGATTTGTGCGCACTGCAGCCTCCCCGGCGTGGCTACTGGAATTTTTCGTTTTGCGTTCCATAGAAAAATGGTTTCGGCACACAAGTCACGATCCGTAGATTCTTATTTTTCTACCCCTGCTGCAGGCCTCTCGTCTCCGACAGAAACAACAATAACTAACGTTTGCCGCCAGACCTCTCGAGCCTTACATTAACGTCGGTTAGTAAAGAGAAACTAATAACTATATAATGTGTGTGTGTGTGTGTGTATGTGTGTGTCTATATAAATTAGAAAAAAATAAAAGTTTACCATCGGGGATTCGCTAAAATAATAAATAATAATAACGGTACGACTATATTATTATTGTATGGTTGTAAAATACCGAGAACACTGGAATCTCGAAAAAATATAGTGAGATTCGCACGATAAAATAACGTATATATTATAGGTACACGCATTGCGCAGGTATATGATATTATTATTATTATTACACCGAGCAGCAAACGTGAAATTATTTAAAACTGCGATGTTACGGATTAATATTTTTCAAATTCCCATGATGACTAAAATATGTGAAATCCAATTATCAGCAGATATAGGTACGCCCCGTTATACGCTTTATTACGGACATTTCCGCGCCGGGAAAAACGGATAAGCGTCGGTTTACTGTAATTGAAATCGAAGTTATGTCTAAACTTTATCAGTGGATTTACCTGCAAATGTACACACAGACAAGCACACACGCCGCGCACAATTTATATAATAATATCATTACATGTTACGGGCAATTATCGACGAATGCGTGGCATCGATGGGAGCTCCGTTTACGCGATATACCTAATAAATAGTTACAATTAACATGTTATATCATTATACTTACGGCGAATATTCCAATGGGTTTTTTTAACAATACATTTTGGTTATTCAACGGACACGATAATATTTATGGGGCCATATCGTTTATTATGCACAACCGTCTTAAATATATCATTATTTATGCCTACACGTAAGACGTGTCATCGTGACGGACACAGTTGAATCGCATAATAATATTTGTCGTCGGCATACTCTCTGCGGGTACGAAAACTACAACTGTACTGCAGTGTACTTCTGTCGGTTTTTCGGTAAATAGGTCCGGCGGGTGTGTTTTGACGGTGTGGGATCGCTTGCGTGACGAACGAAAATTAAACGTGTGACACAACAACACTTATTATAATACGTATAATAATATGGTACGATCGAATAAAGCCAACGAACGGATCGAGATTCGTCGCCCCGATGATCACAGTCGTATGACGTTAAATTAAATTAATTTTCTCCGACAATATTTCAGTAATTTCTCGTCGACAGAGCAGCCGGCGCTGGCCCGACGATCGGCGACGGTGTAAAAATTGGGCGTTTTACGAGGAAAATAATAATAATAATAATAATGATAATAGAAAAACGCGGTATCGTATAATATAATACCTTGCGTCCACATAATACAATAATATTATAAGGACGGAAAAGCTTGTACGCGGTCTGCACGTGCATTCAAAGGGTCAAAAGGTCCTCCGAACCCATAACAACAATGACGGGAAGTCACCGCCGCCGCGTACGAGTACTACACCGTTGTAGTACAACACGTTTTAACAACCGTAATTTCTAGACCGTAAACTTTTTGATCTATAGCGTCTTTTTTTTTTTTTTTTCCGTACGCGGGGGAATTTTTATTTATAATAATATTTCGTCGTCGGAGATACACGTCATCGACATCGAGCTACCGCCGCAATACTCGAACGTCCGCGTTTGGACCCCGTCCAGACTTACGAGCACTCAATGGATTGTCTTTCATTATTAGTGACATGTTGGCTTTTTCTCCTCGTTTTCTCTTTACTTCTTTTCTTGTGTTTTTTTTTTTTCTTTTTTTCCGAACGAATAACGTGGAAAATAAACTGACGTCTGCTTACTGCGATGTGCACGCGGCGCACGGTCGCAGGTGGAAACGAAAATGACGCCGATTCCTATAATATATTATTGTATGACACACGCGAGCTAATATTATAAATTTAAAAAAAAATAAATACGAAAATTATTATTTTTGTTTAATTTTTGTGTACCCGAGTACGTTTTTGAGTTGATAAATTAAAATAAAATTCACTTAAAAAAAATAACAAGTATTTTAATATGTATAAAACGGAGACGATATTATCGAAGTGTCAACGTGCAGACGGTGCAGTTTCACCGAGACAATACGAGACAATAGTAACACTAAACTGACATTACAGTATCATCGAACGTCGAGTTCGTCAGTTTGTCGAGTTTGAATGTCGCAATTTGAATAAGTTAATTTATTAGGCAGTTATAAAATATAGTAATAGGTATTACAATAAAATAATATCAGACGGCCAACATATTCCGTACGGCGTTTCGCTATCTGCACATAAACAACTCAGTCTTAACCTTACGATTTGCATTTTATAGTTAAATAGTCAGTATTACAATTACTTAATTAATAATTGTATAATTATCGGTCATTCGTACCAAAATCGTGTATTTAAATAAGCCCGTCAGCCCTAGTTCCCGACCCACGGTGAAGTACTACAACAATAGCAGTTTTAATTATACCAACTACAACGGTTCAGACGTATACGGGTTTAAAATCACGGTCGCTCGTCGTCAGCTGATATCCAAAGAATCGCTGAAATAAAGTCGGTACTCCTCTGTGCGCTTCGCCAACATAGTTTTAACTTTTAAGTAATAACCGCGGCGGGAACATTATATTGTTATAAATTATACGTTATTAAAGACACCCGCGTGTGACCCGCGTTCGATGCTGGTTATGATGGATCGCCGAGCTGGAAACTTTTACGAAATTTTAAGCGCCACACCTGGAAAATTTCAAAATACCAAAATTTACCACCAGCCACCGCCGCAGTTTTCCGTCTTATGATGTACGGTATATTATTATAATAGCTGGTATGTGGGGTAGGTCTTTCACCGCCGATCGAGTGAGAATCCGAAGAGTATTAATCACCCGTGGTCGGGGCGAGGTGTGCAAGTTTGTTGACTGTCGCACTCGACGAACAAAGTTTCACCCCTCACGGTGATACACCCCGAAAGGGTCGCTACTACACTCACTCGTATATATATATATATATTGTGCATAAGTTCCCTCCACAATTATATGCCTCTGCGGACCACCTCTAGTTGTCATTGTAATTCGTAAAATTAAAACGTCTCCCCTCCTCATTTTTCATGTCCAATTCGGACGAGGGGTGAGTCCTGTTCAGCGGCGTCGCAAGACTGCGTTTAGCCGTACTAAGGCTATAGGACCCGATCGGAGCTCAGTGTACGAATGTGCAGTGCGCGCACGGTATTATTATAGCCATCTCGTCAGTGACGATCTATAATCATATATTTACAAATAATAATAATAAAATATGATAGATGGTTGTAGGAATAGTTGATTGGATGACATGTATACGATACTGCGAGCTATCCGACCGCTGTGGAAGCATCGGAAATTAAATTCGCATAAAACATAAGCGTATACACGCACCGAACGCGTTGGTATTTATATTGTTATTATTGTTACCAACAATACAATGAGTAATGATGTCGGTCGGCGGTCTTCGGTGGATTTATTTTATTTTTATGCGACTCCTTCGGTCGTCTGCTGATATTTGTTTACCCCCGACGATTTTTCAACGTCCACTCGCGGTTTGGCACGAACGATGGCCAACTACTCTGTCCCACCTCCGCCTCGTCCGGATCGTCTCTGCATGTCGTAGAAATATTGAAAAATTACAAGACATTACTCAGGGCTCAAATTCGGCGGCGTCTGTGGACGTGGCGGTAGCAATGGCGGCAGTCTATCCGAACTCGAATAATAACACTCGGACAAGACGTGTATAATACATATTAATATTATTATTATTATTATTATTTATTACATACAGCGCGTTCGTAACTAACGCGATGAATAATGTGCACACGATAATCGACCGTCGACAACATTATTGATGCATTATTTACACATATCAATTCAATTTATCGAATAATTTAAATCCAAAATGCGCAGAGTTTCTCGCGGCGACGATACGTTTCACTAAACGTTTGATATTTTATCACGCATAATACCGGCTAACCTTCTATGCGCTCGTCGGGGGTAATATTCTACTATAATAGCTCATCCCTTGACTCGACGTCCGTCTAATGTTTCACGCTGGCGTTATTAATTATAAATTACCGAATTAATCAAGAGCGGCGCCACCCCGAGCTTCATTAATCTCGAGTGTCCGAATTATAAATTTGATCTCGAAAGTTATTATAATATTATCGTTTCGTGCACACCATCTTCGTTTGTTAATCGAATCACGAGTGCACATGGTATGTTAGAGTATCTAAGTATGATGTTCGCAACGACTGCCACTGCATTAAGACCCGGTGGCGTTATTTTTGCTATATTTAGAGAATACTTGTTAAGATAAAATATCAAACGAGCGCCGCGGAGTGCCACGTAGTTTGTCGAGTCGCAATTTAATTAATGAGGGGTAGACGGGGTGGCACGCGTTATCTCGCGACGACGTTTAATCGTTGGATATAATATAATAGTATAGCCACATATAGGTTATAATTATATTAATGATACTGTCCGATCGAGCTATTATGAAATCATAAAACGTTCGCTGTACGTACGTCGAATTAAAAGCCGTAAAAGTGCGAGCACGCGCGGTAAACAAGAGCTGCAGTCGGTGAAATGCGAATATATAAATAAAATAGCGAGAAACGATTTGTCATCGAATATATATATATATATATATATTATTTAGCTCCCCTCGCCATCCGTCAGAGCTGGACTTAAAGTCTCGTTTACGTCTTCGGCTTTGGTATTTTAATCCCGTTAATATAATTTTCTAGAAAACCTGCAGCTACGAGGATATTCAAAATGGGTTTCGGAACGGCAGTAGCAGCAGCCGGTCGGCGAGTGAAAAAAAAAATATAGTATAAAATAATAATAATATGGTCGTAAAAAAAAAAAATAAAAATAAACAGCTATTCCACTTCATCCCTCTTTCCCCCCTCGCTCTCTAACAATATCTCTCTCTCTCAGTCTTTCTTTGGAGTCAGCCGTAGTCCATAAGTGATTGGTTTCCAAATCGTATAATATACCGCGAGTGTAATATACGAACAGGGGATTTATGACGCTCAACTCGCGTCCATTATCATATAATGTTATTATGTATATTATTTATGTATTATTAAATAATATTGTTATTAAATTATATCACAGGTATAGCGCACGAGTATCCGTCGAAGCGGATAGAAGCGACTGAACACGAATCATCGGAAGACGTCCCGCGCGCGATTAACGCAACGATGATAGTAGCATACTATTTCATTGTAAAAGTATAATAAATCAAATAATAAAATAACGATCCCGTGTCACCACCGCAGATGTTTTATACCATGTTACGATATAATATATTAGATAATATGCACTACGGCAAAAAGATAACGTTTTTAACTCGAATATAACATATTATGACGTATATATATATATATATATATATATATATATATATATATATCATATAGTGTATACCTTGCGCGAAGAACGTTCAGGTGGCATGTGAACTTAATGAAATTTAAATTACTTTGTACGCGGGACATAGCTAAGGCGGCGGCTGTTGGTGCTAATAATAATATTGTCACCAAAAAGTGCGGCGGTGGTGGCGTTCAAGGGGCGTCGAAACTTCGGGACCGGAAAATTAGCGTTCTCCGCCGCCACCGGTCTCCAGCCACGTTTACGATGCTTCGTACCCGTCGTCGGGGCCCACACACTGCGCCGTCCTAAAGTTTAGCTCAACCACCCGTGTTCGCCCGCACCCTCGTCACGTGCGTCTGTTTGCGCAAGCGCGGTGTATAATAATATTAATAATATAATATCATACTTTTCGGAGCCATATAGCACCCCATCCGATTTCGTTCCGTGTCAATATTATGACGTCACGATCACGATATTGTATGTAAATATGTATCTACATATTACGTATAGGCATTTTTACAATGTGTACAGCAGGAGCTAATTGCAGCGCGCAGTCGTAATTGTTCAGAATCTCGGGTTTTTCGTCCGTCTTATTTTTTTTTTCGTTTACGATTTATCTGCAAGTAAAAGTGCGCGAGATCGCACACAACAGAATAATAAAAACTAATCTTTTCCATTTTTTTTTTTTTTTGACGTTTGATACCGACACGAATTCGGCGGCAGGTCTTATCGCCTGTCAACGTACATTCGTGGGTATTAATGTATTATCTACCGAACAGAAACTACGTCACTGTGTTAATCCGAAGGCAATCCTACAAATATATTACGATTGCGCAATATAAGCTCAGTTTGAAATATATAATACGATATTGTGATATTATAATAGACGTGTATTATCTATACCTAGGTAAGGCTGCTGGTATACATAGGTACATAATGTTGTATTGTGTTACCGCGACGTGTAAATACACGTGATTTGTTATTTATGAGTACCCTGCAGCAGCAGTTGTACCTTACACACCGCACCATAGTATCTCGATATGAAACACAGAAAAAAAAAGAAACGCAAATCGACAAATCATAAGGAACAAAAATAAAAACAATAACTATTATTCGGAGGTTAAATATTAAAAGTTTATATTTATCTGGACTAATTTCATATAGCACGTCGTTTCGAATAAAAAAAAAACTAATAAATACCAGTCGATTGCAAGGAATTGTTTTTATATCACTCTAATATTATACTTCACTGCGTCGACATAATACTGTATTATAATATTCGACGTATATTACTAATATTAGTCCAAATCTCGAGCACTAGAAAAAAAAACAAAGATACAGTGTACTCGCTTTGTTAAAAATCAATACGCGCACCCCTGCCATTAATATATTACACATATATACATTACACGTATAATATTATATACCTATATATTATACTCTACAAATCAGTTGATAGACCAAACAATGAGGCTCATTTGAAGCGGCATAATGCCATCGTGTATATACCATTCATGCGTATATATATATGTACACATAATAATAGTAATAATATTATTTACCAAGGTAGCGCAATGGCGGACGTGGCGTAATACCAACGATTTTGGTTAAACAAACGCACACTTGACTCACAGTGTATACTCGACCGCTGCAGTGTAAAACGTGTATGTATAATATACATATATATATATATATATTATGTATATGTACGATAGTGTAAAATCCTCGGATTAGAGCCCACTACACCGCTCTTTGGTCGATACCGGAAAGTTCATTAAGCGCCAGGCCAAAACCGTAGGGGTGACGGCGGGCGGGCGGGCGGCGGCGCACGGTAGTGCTTCGAATCCGCCGTTTCTTATTTTTTCTTCCATTTTACTACACAAAGTTCGCGAACATCGCGGCATTGGGAGAAAAAAAAACCCGAATAGAAACTCTCTAAACTTTATAATATATAAACGCGCGCGCACGCTTGCGTTAAAAAAAAATAAATATATTATACAAGAACGACGGCCGAAAAGCCACACCGCGCGACGCGCCGTTATAGCTGCTCGCACTATATATATATATATTATACAATATATATATACCATACGATATATTTTATACAAACTTGGCGCTGAGACCGAGTGCGTTTAATAGCCCAACTTTGAACAGCTATATACGGCCGATGTATAGGCGTACTTATAGGTTACCTCGCGCGGACGTATAAAAACCGCTATACCGCGGCGGTATAATAGTTTACCGACTCGCGCGTGGACGGTTTTCGGCCGAGCTGCATACAATAATATAATAATAATACGTATAATAATGATTATAGCGTATTATGATATACCCACGACGTTATAAATTATAATATCGATCCTCGTTTTCGCGTACCCGTGTGAGCCCTACTAAGAAGGTACTAGGGTGGGGGAGGGGCGATCGACGTTATTACAATACAATTACTAATAGACTCGGGATGGCATGGTTATTAATTTATATTCTTAAAATATGAATTGATCGTGAAAAAACGTAAAAATACTGAATTCATACTTGAAGGCGCGGGGTGCCACCAAAAAATTAACCCTGGGCCTCGAAACTTAGGGCTTTTATACCGTCTAACGTGGAGGGATGGTCAGAGGAGAAATATAGTGACTGATCGCCCGGGGCTGCAGTAGGTACCTATATATGGACGTTATGCAAATGCGATGTATTTCAGTAGCAGAAATAAGACGTTATATTATACCACGTATACATATGTATTATTATTATTATAATATATTGGAAACCATGCGTAATATATACATATGCGTACGTAGTCCTACCACGGGGTATCGAATTTTTCCGTCCGCAAATAATAAAATCAAAGTGCCGCCGCCCCGCAACCATAATATAATATAATATGTAGATCTATGTACTATATTATGTACATAGATAGCGTAATAACCTATATATACCTATATAATATGTGTACGTCGTGCAGTATAATATAATACTGTGTATATACAAATACGCGGTCGAAGCAATGAAAATCCACGGGGAAACCGCACGACGGAATAAAAATTACGTTTGTCTTTCGACGTTACATTCGTGTATACCTAGGTATGCCTATATATAATATAATATAATTTAAATAAATGCCACCATTTCCGTCCAGAGGCTTTATGAATACGAATTTTAATATAAAAGGTTAGGCACTCACATATGCCCGAATTCGATACTATTTTGTTGAGCCTATATAGCTATGTCGTGATTTTATATACGTATTATATTATTATTGTTATAAATAAACGACCTCCGGTAAAAATGTGACTGCGGTGTCACTTGGATACGACTCCGGATGATTTTCGTTTTGATTATGTTTAATTTAATTTTTCTTTGTAAAACGTTAACGAAATCGAATGCAAATAATTATTGTGCGGACTACGGCATACTGCGCGGGGTTTTATATTAATTCGTTTCCTTTTGATCGCGTGATTGAAACAAAAGAAATATTCTTTTAAGTCTTATAGTTAGTTTTTGCTCCCTAAAAAGTGCAATTAATTTGTATATGCAAATTAAAACTATCGTCAGATTTGAATATGCAATTAATTTTTGTAATTGGATGCACAGCAAGTTTACAAATCTTCTTTCAAAAATGCAAATTTACACAACTTAAATGAAAATTAATCCTGAACGAGATACTGCACCGCAAATACTATATTGTAATTTACATCTACTACTACTACTACTACCACCACAACAATTGTTGTTAGCGAGACATTCACGATTGTTGTTAGCAAGCCATCCCAGTTATAATATTAATAGCAAGTTCTATAATGCAATAAAACTTTGAGCGGCGAATACTCATAACCTGCTTGGAATCTCAAAACGATTAACGAAAATTCTTTCGAATACCAGACATGTACACCTCGAAAAGTTGATCGGGCTTTTTCGCAATTAATTGTGGCATATATATATATATATATTACTCATAAGACTTTGAGCGGATCCACTTACGTTCAGCGGATATTTCGTTACACGATACGTCATAGTTTAGTCGGTTGAGACTTTAACTGCGGAATTCACGGGATGAAATATTATCGTTTTAATATTAGCGTATCTAGAAATACGAAAAGTAACACAAATGCGGTTTTTGAGCGCCTCCGCCTGTATGACGACACAGAGGACGTTCATTATAAAGTTCAGGTCGATCTAGGAAACGTGATCGTATCGGATATGTGAAAATCCCACAGCGGATATATTATACGACGGACGACCGCGAGACCGAGGGGCGCTGACCCGCGTCAGCTGTGGAAATGTATTTCCGTGCGTTGACACAACTATAATATTATTATAACGACGACGGCAGCAGAAAATCGGATAGGTTTCTGGAGGGAAAAGGGTTCGCGGATGAGGGGGACCGAGTGTCAAAAAGTATTTTGCTGCAGACGGTGGCGGGGCAAGCGGGCTGCGGGTTAGAAGATTCGTCGCGAGTTTTAACTTTTAAGGGACGTCCGTTTGTTATTACTATTATTTTGTGCCGCCGAACAAGCGCACTGTATATACACGCGGCTAAATATTTATTTATGGGGCGCCTGTACAGCGCGCGCGATGTCTCTCCCCTTACTCTCGCCCCGAAGCATACATAACTTTATGCGCATATATATATATATTATATACGTGTATATATTATGATCGCGCTCGTAACAACAACAAGCCGTCTCTTAAATCAACGCTAACGAATAACCGGGCGCGGGCGGACAGAAAAGTGCGGCGTACAGTTTTGGAAATGTCACGGGCACAAAACTATACACACGCGCGCGACAACCCCATAAATTCTAAATTAAGATGTTAGTCACATGTAGGTGTGTGTGTGTGTGTGTGTGTGTGTGTGTGTGTGTGTGTGTGCGTATGAGTGTGTAGTGCTCTCCTACACTCTCGTGCCGGCGACAAACGATCGGCGGATGAGAAGTCGCGTTTCCGCCATAAAATACATCAAATATTATATACCTATGTCATGATAATATTATTTATCATTCGCGCGATGTCCGACGTACGATCTTATAGTACACGGCAATATTGTCGTGTACCACATTATAATCGTAGTATGTATTTTATTGTTATTGAGAGTATTTTTACAATGCACGTCGCCGTGTCGTTAACACATCGCATTGTACCTAGGCATAGATTTGCGTCACGAAATAATATAACAATTATATGTTATGTTAATGTAGGTATATGAATTTTGACTAACCCTTGTACGTTTATATAAATAGAGAGGTAATCATAAGGAGGCTATGTCTGAGTAAAAGTTATCATTTCTATATTTCTATATATACCAGGGAAGCCGGGTGTGAGACTGAAAGATAATTCACGTTCATGTTTCAATATTATAATACAAATATTATAAACCGAAACGAAATTTTTAGTTGTAACCATATAGTTAGAGTGAAAAGTGTAACGATGGAATTAAAAAAAAAAATCCTTTTCTGATAACCATTTTTAAAACCAACATAAAATAATATCAATAAATCCATCCTATTATGTTCATGGTAAAATAACGAAATCACCTTAGGCGAATACCACACGTGATACCTGTCTGCAGTTGTCGTTTTTCATGGGAAATGCAACCATAATATTATCATTATTTTCATCGTCATCTTTCTTCAGAAAGTGCGGTACAATCGGTGGTTCAACCAACACGCAACGTTCAAAATATTCAAAAAACAAATGAGTTTCATACTTCAAAGAAAATTGTCTGCAGGTTGATAATGATGAAGTGCCAAGTATTCTCCATTGTACATTAAGCCGATAAAGTTCAGTAAAACACGTTCACAAATGCAGTGAAATATACCTACTGCGCATTTGATAATTTACGTCAAAACAATTAATAATAATAATAATAATTAGTAGAAGAAGAGGTTCATAAAATATGCCGAAAATTCGAAAAATGCAATCTGCGCAGCCAATAATTAATACAGTCATTAGTCAATATAATATAATGCCAGTACAAACGTCTTAGCACTCACTCACAGTATTGGTAATGCGTTTAAGATTTATTTCTTACAAAAACATGAATGACTAAAAAGTATCCAAACAAATATATTATTCACTATTCATTTTAAAACTTTTCTCATATAGTAATGCCATAATAATAGGATTCATAATATATTATATAAATTTTTGAACATTAAAATGGTCTAAAAGTTATATAATTTTTATTATAGTTTGTCCATAAATTACGGAAAAAAATCTACAGTACCTTCATAATATTATATTTTATAAATGTATAATAATATGTGAAAAACATTATAAAACGTAATAAAACATATTTTTAAAAATATATATAATATTATATAGGTATGTACGCTATATCGATAGATGTTTATTTAAAAATTTAATTTAATGGATTTTTGTATCGGTTAAATAATATCAATTAGTACGCAATAAAAAAAAAAAATTAAGTAAAGTATGTATACATAATGTTAGCTAATTAACGTCAATATTTCGAAACGGATAATTATTTGTGTGTACAAGATGCCAAGTGTAAAATTATACCGCCGAATGGGGGGGAAACGTTGACTCATTACACCTTTAAAGCGAACTCATTACTATATTCGTCTTGGGAAACCATACGTGTCGTTTTGATTACACCGCACAACATTTTGTTGAAAGAGGCGATGGCTGTGGTTCTGTATCGCTCAATATGGGGGTTTCTATAATACTAGCGTGTTGGAGGAGAAAAAAACAATTCAATATAATACGGTATAGAAAACCGTTATTACTGACGCGATATTGGGGTCTTTAAAATACATTTTTTATTTCATTGCGACAATCAGTGTCGATTTTTAATGACGCTTAATTGTTTGTTCTGTATACCGCCCGATGCTTAATTTATTCTTATACAGTTTACGCTATCGCCATTCGTTATTTATATTTTCAACAGTCGGCCTTATTATGCCTAAGTATAATATGGTATATTATTATACTATCTGTATGTATATTTTTAGGCGTTATTGATTGAATTCGTTCATTTTCCGTGAAAAATTGTCTCGTTTTTTTTTTTTATATATAATATAATATAATGTTATTCAAAAACGAGTTTTGTAATACGACCCTTGCGGTGTTTTTTTTCAATGGAAACATCACAAAAAAAATCCCACGTCGTTTGTTGACGGGCGGCGGGAGTGAGGGAGGCGGGAACGGACTGCTGCAAATGCACGATCGGACATCCCTTCCCCGACAGCAAAAATCGTGATTAATGACGACGTCGTTTTGTGTCATCTTTGGTAATTGATGATAGCGGTCCACTTGACACGAGAAACAAAACTACAGTACTAATTTTAAAAACGAACGCCGGAAGCTATGCCACGGGCAAGGGGGGAATTACTCTTTTTCTTTTGTCAGTGTACCAAAAAAAAAAAAAATAATAATAATAATAAAAATGAAAATGAAAACTTTGGAATAGAATTTGCTCACACGCCGTGTGACGCGGTGCCACGCGTACATTATAGTCGGGAGTTAGGGTCTTTGAGAGAGTCACCGAGAAGAATAACGCGGAAATCCGTTGAGCATCATTATACGAAATCTTAAAAGAATTTTATGCACTATTTATTTATTATTATGTACGCGGAAAAGTGCACGCCGGGGTATATACAGTATTATGGAAAATAAATTGAATGTTTTTCTCGTAAATTGCGTATGTACGTCGTAATGACGACGTGTATAATAAATGTATACATACCGTGGCGAGGGCAACGTAAACAAATATAATATATTATACGTATCTATTCGGATTCGATCGAGAATTTATATGAAATTTTCTCGACGACGAACAGTGTACCATAATAATATACCAGATACAACATAAATCGTAATATTGAGGTTTTCGTACACATAGGCGGACACGCAGTGGTAACGGCAAACGGGGAGAGCGGAAAAAAGAGTATAACTCGATATGATATTATAAACGGGGGGAAAAAAAAAACGCTAAGCTTTTTATCCTAGGCGGTAGCGATACGTTCGGTGCGCACGCCGCCATCGCCTGCCGTTTTAATATAATATTATACAGAGAATATTATTTTTCGTTATAATAATAATAATAATAATATTATATTTCCACCGAAAAATAAAGCCACACGATGACGACATTATGACGACGAAATAATAACACGCGGGTTGGGAGTGTGGCGAATGCGGGGAAGGGACGCGTTGTTTCCTCCGCGACCGCTCACAGCGTTCTGCTCATTAGATCGGTTATGACGGTCATGTGTCACGAGCCGCGCCGGAGCGGCTGTTTTTTCTCTAATCGTTTCCTACCTCTGACACGCAACGACGTACATTTGTCCGCCGCCGCCACCGTCTCTAAATTTAGTGCGACGGTTAAATTTAGTCTAGTGCCATTTTCTCGGCCCGGAATATGCCAGCTATGGACCAGCGGCCCAGCATCCGATATATATTTATTTTTTTCATTTCGCGTACGATTTTCCACAACCCCCCCCCCCTCCACCGCTTCGACTCCGCCACGAAAACCGCCTCCCTAAATGTTTGGGATTCGGTAGTGCGGGGTGTACGCGACGCGTGTAAAGGACGGCGAATACACTGCGGAAAAAAAAATAGGGCGGAGGAAAATACGGTGGACACTGCTGCTACAGATACGAGCCGTCAACCGGACGAAATTAAATAAAGGATTGTTGTCGAGTCGCGCCTTAATTAGCCAAACTCCATACGGGAGCGGCGAGCACGAGACGGAGGATTTAAACGGCGCTAGATTAATGCGACGTCGGTGGTGCACCATATATATATCTATAATAAAATACTGCCATATATATTATATATACCGGTTAAGCCTCTCTACCGGGGCTTAGGTCGGGGGCACACACACTCGCACGAGAGCACTTGGCTTTTCGGAATTATATGACCCCTCCCACTCACCCTTCAAGCACCCAAAAAAGTAGCGTTATTATTTATTAGTCTACTTTTCTTTTTTTCCTTTTTTGTATTTGTTACTCTAGCATTATCTGTCTTTTTTAAGTACAAACTCTGTTCAAGACGCGTAAACGCGGCAGCTTAGCAGATTAAGCAGTACAGAGCGCCGTTTTATTTATAATACATATTATAAATTAACGTTTTAAGTTTGATTCACTTGCAGCGAGCTCTGCAACTTTGTATTTGTCAGTAGTAGTTTTTGTGTATGTTTAAGGCGTATAACTGGGTAGTTTTGCAGGTAGTTAGTATACAATATCGTATAACCGTATACAATTATATTATTATATACTTTAGAGTTATTGACTAACTTGAGAGTTGCTTACGAGTTGGAGTTAATATAATATATTTCTGTATATATGAAAAAACTGACGTACATATTATTATGCATACCTAATAGTTATTTTAAAACATAAAAAATGTATAAAAAAATTGGTATCGGGAGGAAAATCTCTTGAACGAGAATCGTACAAAAAAAAAATACAGACGCGCAAGCCAAAACCCTGCAGCAGCGGGTTAGATTATTCGCACGCAGCTGACTCCGCTCGTGTATATTATTAGGTTTTATTTGACATTATTATAAAATTGCATAATATTATTACGAACGACCGTCGAACAGTAAAATCGTCGGAATAACGATGGAACGATTCGCATTTCAGAGAACACCGCATACGATATATTATTATAATGTTATATTAAATACCTATATAATAGTCGTCTGTCCGACCAGACATCACTGGCATGTTGACCCGCCGTCATGCACGGGTAATTTAATCAATCCCGCCGATCCCCTCCACCCCTCCCCACAGGGCCGTTCTGCGCTAAAGTCCTACCGTGCTATATACGTGTTTAATGTAATATTATGATTGGATTGCCGTTTTCACACGTCTCCCCGCTGCATCGTTCGCCGCACCAAATCGGTATCGAGCGCACGTCCGTCGGTCATCCGCACACGACGCTGCAGACGTTTAGAATATTGTTGAGCAGCCTAAGAAATCATGTCATGATGGGTAATACTTACTGTACAATATGGTGCGTTGTTTTTTTTTATAAAGAAATCGTCGAAAAGTCGCGTTATTAATAATATAACCTATAGAGTAATGCGTTTCAGAAACCGTTTTCAACGGCCAGCGGCGGATTGCGCGCGACGTCACTAAAATTGAAAAACCGTTGCTGAGCTTTGCGAATTTTGACGACGACTGCGAAATTGTCTACACATGAAAATCGTACACGGGCCAATATAGAACGATCTGTTGATGATCCACTCCCAGGATTCTAGATCAGCTGCAGGCGCTGCGATTCCCACGTATATTAAACTATAGATCCCCGCGTATCACGATATTACAATATGTTATCATAAAAAAAATCATATGTTTTAATGCATTTCTTCAGTTTAGTTCAGCTGATTTGTACAGTACAAGTACACATTTTACGTTAAAAAGGCAATTTTTTAAAACGATATACCTACATTTTTTTTGCTTAACGTCGTAGGTACGTAAGTAACGCGAATTTATAATGCTTTAGATTTAATTTATTTTTTCATCCTTATATCGTTTTTTCGGTTAACCGCCATTACATAGTCTATCAACCAGCCATTTTTAAATCGCAACTTATGTAAGTGTGTTTTAATTTCACGGTCTGCAAAATAAATCGCTTCTCTAAGATTCTTGATGTACAAAATACATTTTACAGTAAGGATTTTGTCGAATATTGCGGACTATAATATGGTTTTTTTTTTCAATAATTTCGATTTTAGATGAACGTGTACACGTTTTCCCCAGCGATCGGTATCCTTAATATTTATAGACGACTTGTGACTATGAATACTCCTCGTAAGACCCCGGCCGCAAACCGTTATTAATGATATCGGACGAATCCGAAATACGCTCATATATATATACAAACGCTGCAATGATATAATGACGCGTATTAAGTCGTTCGGGACGGATAGAAATGTAAATCTCGCGTGGAAAAACTCCGGGGGAAATGCGGCAATATATATACCAAGGCGGCGTATAAAAACGTCGAATACCTACCTCTGCAAATAATTCGGATGTGTTGTATAATATACAACTCTTTTAGTCGACACAGCGAGCACACCTCTCCTCCGTCTGTCTCCCTCTTCCAACCCTCTTCTCTTTCTCAATCACTCTCGCTCTCCCACTATTTCGCGGGTGTGTGGGTGTGTGTATAATGTATATATATATATATATATTGTTATATATCTTATATATGAACATGTTGGAAATAAACAACCACCGCGGCAATAGACGTTGAGCGGGAGGGTATTATTTTTATTTTTTTTTTATTTATTTTTTTTACTCCAAAACCAACGGCGGCCCACATGAATAATTTATGACTCGGCGGCGAAGGCGTATAGTGGCTGCGCGCGTGCAATACAATAGTTTTCCGAAAATTCTCTCTGCTCCAGACATTTATACTACCGACGCATTTGTAACGACGGCGGTGGCGGGTGCACTCGAAAACACAAGTCGCGTTATATCCGTCGCCATCACCGCCGTCGCCCCGTGTCCGGACAGGGTTGGAGGCGGGTCGACTTATAATTCTTCAGTTTTCTTATATATATATAATATAATATACAGGGTGAATCGTGGCGTTTTCTTCACAACGACGAAAACACGGCCAGCTCTGAACATAGTATATATCTAATATATATATATATACACACGAGTATATAACGGATGAACGTCGCGGGACGTTTTGCTTCGAAGCGCGTGACGTTTTTATTTCTCTATCTCTATGTTTCCGTCTCCATCTCATTTCTTCCATTTCGTGTATATGATATTGTTATTATATATACGATATTTTTCAGACACTGTCGCCAAAACCCGACTGTTTCTATACAGAACCACACTTCAAACTCTCTCTCTCTCTCTCTCTCTCTCCCTCTCCCTTTCTTTCTATTTCTCTCTCACCCTCTCATTTTAGGTACCTCTATCTCTATCTTTCCCTTTTTCCGTCTCTCCCTTTCTCACTTACACGCAGACCCTTTTGCTGGTCACGGCTAAAGGTGTGTTATTGTTCACTGCATGCCATTCCCGCTCTAGAAATATCGGCCATTACTATCCTGGTGTACAAGACCCTCGGACAAATTGAGCCAATTCGATGCAGGCGTCACGGCCACCGTCGGAGTGATAAATCGTAGAAACGACAGAGCGAAAAAAAAATAAAAAATATCAGACAATAATATTAACTGAAAACCGTTTGCCTTTCCTGCCACCGCGCTATCGACAACGCTGTCCAAACCTGTACGTAATTGTACTAATATAAATGTAATCAATAAATAATAACACAACAGGAAATAAAATTTAATATGCGAAATTAATAGTGAGTCCACGTGCGCCGGTATCGGTGACGTATTTGTTGATGAGGGGTTGAATTTATGGCGTGGGACTTGATTTTATTTCCAGGATTAATTTATAATAATTATTAATTAATAACACAATTATTGTCAAAATGCCCTTATTTAATATTATAAAAATTAGATATTATACTGTTAAAAAAAAGTAAGAACATGTCGCAGGGTGGAACCTTTTGCCAGAGTTGTCTTAATAAACTGAAATTTTCCCTTGTTTCAGATATGCCACCCGAACGGTGTAATTTCGGTGTGCGAACCATCGTAGTTTTTGGTATAGTGGATTTACCTACTCGCTAAGCCCGTGTATTATTATTATGTATATTGGTGCGATAGTGGCAGTGATGGTGTTGGTGATGGATCAATAGATATCGCAAGTAAGAGTTTGTGGAAGAAATAGGAGTGCAGGTATGGACCTGGTCCTGTGCACTTATACATAAAAATCGTCAACTTGAGTTTGTCCGACGGAATTTTTGGTTGATAAAACCGCTTGAAATAATTTTAGTTCGCCTACGGAATAATAAGGCATATTATCACACTTATACTTATAAACATATTATTATACATATATATAGTTACAACTCTACGGGTTCGTCTTACGACCCAATCTATAACCCCATTGCAGTGGACGATACGTTATATTAATATGCATAATGGACACAAAGGACTCGGTCAAAAATGTGTTTGTTAAATAAATAATAAGTATACAATTGTATATTTTTTAAGTTTTGTTTTTTTCTTTGCAGCGGTGACCTCTCTCTCACCGCGCCGCACAATAACGCGAGGTATAAAATAATAGTTTTTTTTTTTTATCAACAATTGTACAAGGTATTATTCGCCTTTACAAATACGTGTATTTTTCAACGTACCTGTCTACTTAATGACGTACTCGAGACATTTTGAGCATTAACTTTTTTAATTGCACCAACGTAGGTATATAATATGATTTAAGTAGTTTATCAAAAGATGTGTGCAACCCGACCGACCAAAGTGCCTATATAAGTTGGTAGGTAGGTAGGCATATTATGCATTCGAATTGCATTCACAACAGCACACAGGTCATGTCAAAGCTCTGATGGTATTAAAATATAATTGCACATTGTCAGAATAATAATATAAGTGAACCTTATTACTTTAAAATGAAATACACTTGATAAAAATTATTACAATATTGCTTTTTGTTGTGGTCGTCAACATAAAAACTAGTATTTTTTGCCTTCTATATTAAAATAATTTCAAAGCATTACGCATATGATATGATTTAGAAAATGCAGTAGACTGTCGTATCTGTGTTCCTGCAAATATAGGTATTGCAACGTGGCCAAGGGGAGGAGAGGGTACCTGTTAAATATAAAATATCCGGAAAAGATATATTAAGAACTTACGGATATAATATTATTTACCGTAGGTATAGCTAAGAATATTATAGTGCCTTATATTATTTATTTAAATAACAATAGGACTCAGTTCTACTGCAGTACTGACCTACTGCGGACTAAGACTCTTGAAGTACGTCGGATAGATTTCATATTAGTTGGAGACTGTGTCGTAGTCATAAAGAATGACGTGCTGTGTTGGGTACTTGAGTGCTAGTGGTCACGACTCACTGAGAACTAACTCTTCTTACATTATGTGTATTGGCCATAATCCTTACAATTTGTTTTATGTACATTACATTATTATATTCTGACAGTAGGCAGTTAGTATTGTTGTACCTGCAATAGTATGTGCCTATATAATTTATAACATATACCATGTACCAGGTACTTAGTATGTATTATACATTCATAGTTCAATAAAAGTATATATATATATTATTACAGTATCATATTAAAATTTGATAATAATATCAATATTAAATCGTTAACTTTATAACGATCCACGAGAAAACTATATATATATTATGGTTGTGGGTTGAATTATTATAATGCGAACAACATATTTTGATGAAGTAGTTAAGACTATTACCGGCTTCGTAGTATAAGGCATAATTATATACTAAAAAATAAATATAATACAATGCGTATATTATATTATTCGTTAGATATCCTTGGTAAAAAATACTTTTGAGTTTCGACAAAATATTGTGTACGGCTTACAAATAAAATATTTAGGTGTGATATCCTGTTTAAATGGACGTGATAAATTAAATTGGTGATTTTAATTATTTTAATTAAAATATCCCAGTTTTTTTTTAGTTTTTTTTTTTTAATTGAGTAGCTAAAGTTTGCTAATTACCGTACGTAATATGATGTATTGTGTACATTTGTATCAATTAATTTATTGATGTTATTTTTTCATATCCAGTATAATTTGGAAATATTTTGTTAAATAACGTGAAAAATATTTACGTAATAAATTAATGTTTGCGTGTAAGAAGAAATAAACTGTAACTTTTTAATTAACGAATCTTCAGAGAATAGATCAAATAATTTAATTGGAATGTAAAAAATAAAGTGAGAAAACAACTATCAAACATTTATATAACATTATGCATATCGCAACTTTCATATTAAACTGTATACATGCGGAAAGGGTTTTTTTTTAATTTAATTAACTTTGCATACACATTTGCTATCAGCTACCAGGCCTGTAATTTAAAAAAACCTTATATTTATAGGTACGACCGATTTATGATGATTTAATTAATATGCGTTATATAAAGTCTATAGTATAAATGGTAACAATAATGTGTTTATATACGGAAAAACCCGAGAATGAAAATTGAGTAAAATGATAGTTTTATTGGAATTATTTAAAAATATACTAAAATATACCTATACATGATTATATATAACTGCTTAAAAATTACTATGAAGAAATATTGTGATTTCGCGTTTCAATGAATTTAAAATTATTATTATATTATATTGTGCCCAACGCGAATATTATATTCGTAAAAAAAACGAGTCAAAACGATAATTTATAGATAAACATAAAGAATCTGAATTTTTGTTGTTTATTACAAGCACGATACAGGCATTTATATATAATAATATGCAGTTACTTTATGAAATATATTTGTCAATAGTTAAGCTCTTTATAAAACTTAAAAAGTTATCGAAAAATGACATTTAAAATAATATATATTGTTAGAGTTTTGTTTTCTAATATATTTTTTCACGGCTGAAAGATTAAAAAAGTACTTATTTCCAGTTTACTGTAACATTTAGCATTTCGCGGAGAATTTCGGAACTGAAATCCAATTTAAACGAGCGCGATTCGAGCGAGTTGTAACCATTTAAAGTTTGAAATAAGGGCAAAAACTGAGATGACGCAAATATTCTTCTATTTCCTTTTTCCTTATTTATTCTCGCCGCCGTTCCACCTCGAGACCCCGGCCCAAACTTTTAGCGCATAAATCTAAATATTTTTAAACTCTCGGCCCGTAAGAAGTATAATACGCATATAATATATATATTCGCGTACATGACAATTATTTTCAAGTGCGGTGTACCTAATGGATTAAAATATCAAAGTTTCAAACGGTTAATAACTTTTAAAACCATACTCGACTATATATATATATATAAAGCCACCGCTCACCCATGATTCCCGTGTGTTTTCGCCAGACGTTCACACGGCAATAAATAATATAAACGGATTTTTCGTAAAATATTTACGGCGTCTCTCTCTCTGCAAGTGACGCGCGCGTGCGCCTGACTTACACATCACTCGCGATGGCCGGGCCAGTTGCAGAGGGACTAGACAGATAAGTTATTTATTTACAGTGATACATTATTATTACATATTTTATATTGTGCCTTTGCGCGGTATGTATTATATTATTGTAAAAATAATGATGTTAATAATAATAATAATAATAATAGATATACGAGCGAAGGACTTCAGAGAAATCAACGGACGCGTTATTTTGGCCGTTAAAAGGTTTTCGACGGGGCGGCTGAATGATGGTTGACGGGCACGAGGAACGATATATATTTATTATTTAGCCAACCTATATATATTATAATACGCGATATCTGGGTTTACCGATTTCTCCTGTTCCTTTTCCGGTAGTCGTCGTGCCGGTGGCGGTAAACTTCCGGTTGCCAATATAAAGGCGTTTTTGGACGTGGTCCGTTAAAAAGCCCATTATCGGCGTGCGAGCGATAAAGGAATACTATTCGACGCGCGTGCGCATCGGGCGCGTTATATTGTATTTAGCAAACAAATCCTGTCGGTGAATTCTTTTTTTCCGACGACGGCGGTCGAATTTTTTTTTTTTCATTTATATAATACGTTAAGGTAAAGTATATTATTGACACCTGTCGGCTTGTAAATTAAAAGGTCGCCACTGTGGTGTTATATAGGAGGGGTGAAAGTTTTGACGGGTCGTTTTTCAGCAGTGCGCACCGGACAACGGTCGGTTTTCGGCCCGTTGTCATTGGATATTTTCAAACAGTCTCGCGTTACCCTACAATACCCCTCACTTATAATATATACACAACGCGCGCTACGCTGCAGCAGCCGCTGCAATCGATATATGCTCATCGCACACTCTGTATATTATATTATATACGTACATATCGCACCCACCCTCCCCGTCGTCCAGCCGCCGCCCACCCACTCGCCGTCGTCCCGTCACGCTTTCGTCCTGCTCTCCCTCGTCGGCGGCGTATACGTACGCGCGTACACACCCATTTGGAGGCGATCCAAAGGCCATTGTTTGAACGGAAGTGCGCCGGTAATGGATAGGAAAACACACGCGTTCGTCGTACCCACGGTCTCTCCCGAGAGTGTGTGTGTGTGTGTATGCGCAAACGCGAGACAAAACATTAGCGAACGTCGACGGGAAGAAGAGCTGCAGGGAAGCCACCGCCGCTGCCGCGGCCGTCCGACCCGCATCCCGGAGCCCACATGGCCCGGCCGCGGAAAACGTATATTATCGTACATATATACGCGTGAGAGGGTGCCGGCGGGTTAGGGGATAGGGTTTAGGGGGAAAATCTTCGTCGTTTTGCGGGGGAATTGCGGGCGGGGAGGGTAGAGCGTTGGGGTCGGCGGGCATTGCGACGGACGAGGACCCGCGATGACTGTGTATAAAGTGTACATATATATATATATATTATAATATTAAGTGCGATGAGTGTGCTGCAGACAGTGGCGTGGCGCGGGGTGAAGTCGTTTTACGTTCGGTGTAAAAAATAATGTATTATCTACCGCCGACCTGCGAAGTGGACTATCTGTATAGTTTTTTACGTTTCTCATTTTATCTATTACCGCATATACCGCATAGATTGGCCCTATACCGAAATGGGGTTTCCCACAAATCCTCGTCCAGTCTTATACACCGCCGCCGGTGGTTATAACCGACTGCAATCTAATTTTCTGGCGAACCGAACGGGCGCAATTATTATTACGCGGAGGATCGATGGCGATTAGCTATCAATATAATATTATTATTATTATTATTATAATTTCGTGTACACCGCTGCTGCACATACCTACTCGCGAGTCGACGACTTTCTGAGGCTAATGCCGCTATATGTGTGCGGTATCCCTTTTCTCGACCGGTGCACCCCCCCTTGCACGCGGCGGCCAGAAGGGGAGGCGATTTTCCGCCACCCGGTCGCCGTGCGGACTACGCCGTTCGTCACATCCGCACCCCGGCGGCTTACGGGTTTACCATTATACCTATACGTTATTGTATAAAGCTGCGGCGTTGACGATGACGGATTGCTGCTTGGCGATGGAGATACTTTAACGATACATCCTCGTATAAATGAAGTAAACCGTCGCGTATATAGTAGCAATAATAATAATAATAATCGTGATACGCCTTGGGAAGGGCGACTCCGTCGTCTACCGGTGTCGTTTGAATATTTGAATACATATATTAATAAATTACACCGGGCGGCTTTCAAATTCTGTCCAGCAGCAGGTATGCTAGTCGGGAAGATATCATGTATATACGTCGAAATCATTATACATATTATTATCGTAATGGTATATGGTAGCCAGATAGGTATATAATGACACACATAAACACAAGACCGTATTACCTAACCGGCTATTAGGTACCCATATGAATAAAAATATTCGGCAAACGCATAAATTCGATTTAATCGACTTGCTTATATTATATTATGGACAATATAATATTATGTTAGTGTATATACCTATAATAATGTTGGTTGTTATTGTTATTACTATTATTATTATTATTATTACCTTATGTTCAGAATTCGTTTATTTTTTAGTAAACGTATATGGAACGAGAAAAAATGTAAATACCTTTGAGCATATTGTCATAAATATAAAAAATAAATATATATATAAATTATACATTGATATTTTTGTCGTTTCGAGGGTTCACATAATAATAACGTATTGCATTATAAATAGCAATTATAGTAGCGTAGCGGTACGATCGAGAAAATGTCAAGTGAATACCTTTAAAAAAAAGTTTACTCTGCAGTCGCACAACATATAAAAATATATGGTAATTTATTTTATTAATTAATTATTATACTTGGGTCATTAGTATTAAATACCTAGTTGTTCGGTGTAAAATTACACAGGGAGTATAAAAACGAATAGCAGTTATAATTAACCCTTTACCTAAACTTTTCATTTAAAGATCTATATAATATACATATGCATATTACAATAAATTATAAATACATATTATGGCAATTAGCAGCTCTGTCGTTAAACCGTATAATTTCTACCTGCAATTATTTCCACGCGTTTTTAAACGAGCGCTGTTGGTTTCCCAGAAACCTTCAGATTCAGCCAGTTATTGCATTTCGATGGCGGGGGGGGGAGGGAGGTGAGAGCAGAGCACATTAAAAACAACCGCCTCCGGTTAAACATTATACGCGTGCCGTTATTATAATATTATTACCTATATTATTATATGATATTTAAACACGTAGGTAGGTACGAGCACGTCAAATTATAATCCAAAAAGTCGTCATCGGCCTTTCGGTAACGAAAAGGTCTAACGAACGGCGGTCGTTTCAAAGGACCCGCAGATAATTACAAATATTTATATCGAATTCCGCCGACCGCCGCACACGCACCCAAAGAGGCTCTCATACGTATAAAAAATATTATATTCATCTTCTTCTCGGGTGAATCGGCCGCTGTAGGACAATTCCGATGTACAACCTCGTCTCTAGTGTTCCCCATCCGACGCTTGTATCCTCCAATCGAATCTTTCTCCTACTTCCACGTCTTTCCATACTACGTCCTTCCGTCTCCCCGTGGTCTTTTCCCAGTAGGATTTTCTTTTATGGTATACTGTGCGCAAGAGTGGATTTGGGCTACGCCGTGCGTGCCCACGATTGTCCGTTCCTAATCATTTCCAGTTTACTCGGTTTGTGGAAGAGTGTTTCTAATTCGTAGTTTTTCTTTATCCTCCACTACAACCACTTGGCGTGTCCTTCACAGGCCCAAAAAAATTTCGCAGTATTTTTCTCTCCAAAACTAACGGATTTATACAAACCGGATTATATGAAATCACATGCGTATAGGTTATGTATACTGATAATGCGTCTCATAGGTTTTCGCATAAATATATAATTTATTTTCATAGGATGCAGTTTAATTGCAATACACGGCGAGCCTGTGAGTAATAGTATAGATTAGCAGCACACATAATAATGAATTACAGATGAACAAACGTATATGTGGCCGATATGTAAGTACAAACGATGAAGTAGGAATCGTTTGTTTCTAATATGTGAATATCCTCGTGAAAATAATTGTTTTTGACAACTTTCAAAATTCTCTATCGGGGAAATGTAGTTTTGCGTTGTATTTTTTCAATAGCGAGTATAATGTTAAGAATATAATATTTCTGATTGATATAAATTACATTCGTATCAATGAATGAATAGAATCATAATTATTTTTTATTAAAATGTACTGTGAATGCGGAAGTGGAGTAAGTAAGTACAATGTCTATAGGGTTGGGTATAATATTTAAAAATAATAAAATATATCCCTAACTCAAAAAACAAAATATCGTTGCAAAAAAATTGTTTACCGAATATAAACATATAAATATTTAAAAAGCTTATCAGTATAAAACACCGATCCGGGGTTTTATTATAATATTTACACGTTGAATATTTATCAATATACTTATGATTATGTAGACGTGTTTTAACTAGCCCACACTGACCAGCTAGCCTCAGAGAAATAGTTGAAAGCCGAAATTGATTGATTTTTGTTCACAGTTATCGATATCAATTCAATCATTATTTTAATGTGCGTGATAGATATTCTGTCGATTGAATACAATTTTTAAGCGTTTCTCTCGTCATCGTTTTATTTTTGGTATTGTTGAATAATGAGTGGTATTGTTTATCGTCGACATTTTCCACAGTAACCCCTGCGGGTGTTCACTTTTTAGTATAATTTTATGATTTATTCGCTTATATGAATTAGAATTCGATTTGCTGCACACGTTTTTGCGTGTGAATTTTCTCAAACAAATCGCATAGCTATAATACGACTCACCCGATTCGGACCATGAAATACTCACGTCCGTATATTATTATTATTATAATAAAATATAATACAGTTAAACATTATAACATCAAATATTATCGATAACCGACGAACGTGTAATATTTGAAAAATAAAACCGACTATAAGATCAGTGGGTTTTCTTCGCTTCCCGGTCGATCGCGATGATATAATAATAACAATATATATAATATGACATCCGTGCCCTCGGGTCACGACAAAGCAAACGGCTCAAACAATATCGGGACGATGGCGACTTTTAAACGTCACGTTGTTATATTATTATTACATATTGTTCGTTCGCAGCGGCGGCGGCCCGGCGTTATGAGAAAACACCCGAGTGGTTCCGGTCAACAGTCGTCGTCGATGTCGACAGAGCGAGCAGAAAGCAAAGACAATAATAATAATAATAATAATAATATTACAACGTCGAATGCGATTTACGCATTGCGCTCGTTTCGGTCTCGACGAGAGTAACACGCGTCGTGTTTTCCTCTCCGACGTTATTACTGTACGATATTTGAAAACCCAAAAGATTTTCTCGATATATATATATAATAATATACTACGGTCGTATGTGTACCTACTACACCCCCGTCGTCGATTTACCGACGTTTCGTCGGATTCCCGCGTCCGCCGGATCGAGATTTTAAAATATTTTTCGAAGTAGGTTTTATATACGGGTACTATACCGCGGACGTCATTACTCGTTTGGAGTGTGCTCACCTACCTTTAAACGAAATACAGAAATACGACAATATATCATGAAATCTAATTCGTATTGAAATACAATAGGCTCCCCGTTCGTATGCACCGCATTTAGATTCGTGGTATTGGATTTCGGGAACTATAAGATCGCGGTGTTGATCGACATTTTTTGTTGTATCCATTTAGGCACACGATTTACAGTTCCGGTTTCGGGGTGGGTACCTGTACAGTATACCTCTATACATCATAATATTACCATTGTCATGATGCACGGTTCGTATATTATTATTATTATGATAAATGAGACGGTTTTAATAATAACACATAACGTTCGTATCTGCTATTATTATAATATAATATATTATTATTATTGAGCGGTTGCTCGCCGCACGATATCGCAGGCGGCGTTGTTTCGGGCCCGCGAGAATGCCTAATTAAAACTAATTTGTTTGTGGACCCTTCTTCCGCCAGGGACACGTCCGATGCCTCGTGCGAGCGAACGGCTTGCAGGAAACGAAATTTGCTCGCCACGCGTCGAGAACGACCGAAATCGTCGTAAGTCGTATCATCACCTACGTCCGGTTGCGCACGGCGACGAAGGCGTTTGTAAACCATAAGAACCATACTCGAGAGTATAATATTATACCTGGGTAGGCAGTATGATAATATTGTGGTATCCAGCGCGGTGCAGTCGAGAATGAGAATTGTTTTGAACTATTTGGTTTCGCGCCTCAAACCGTGGATATGGGGCCGACGCACGTCGTCGCCGTTTTCAGTTCGAAACTATTAGGTACTACGGTTATAACCGCTGTAATAGTATTATTATTATACGACTTTCCCTTTTTAAAACAAAACGACATTAGTATATTATGTAGGTACTCTAATTCTACGACGCATTACCCAACGATACGAATCGACTAACAACAACAAAATAGGTAATTGTAGGGTGGTTGTATATTTTAATTATTTCTGAACTCGGACCACGCACAGACGGCAGCGATAGCTGTTTATACTTATCACGTAACTATTATACCTGTTTCAAGAGCAATAAAAATGTATCGATATCTTTTTCTGGAATCGGATAAAAAACCTAACCCGAACATTTCTCATTTTCCGCTAGAAACGACTGAAATAATAATACGTAATATAGGAACACGATAGTATAATAACAAGACGTGCGCGCAAAAGGATATAAACTGAGAATCGCGTAGAGCCCCCCCCCCCCCCACTAACAGGAGCATACCTCGACATTAGAATGGCTGCAGGAAAACCGTGCGGTTTTTAAACCTCCACGAGTTTTTGGATGAAAAGCGATGGAAAACATTTTAAGCGGCGTATCTACAATACGTGTAAAATACGAATGTCGGTGTATATACCGTGTATAATACGCGCGTACTTAAACCGTAATTAAAAAAACTATAAAAAAGAAACAAATCTAACCATCAAACGGTCTGTATAAATGACATATTATTGCTGCACGTCGGTGTGTCGTGTTCACGACTCGTTTAATTTAAAAACATTACGATTTGTAGCGAATCTATAATAATGTACGCCGTGTCTACAAAAATACAGTCGTGCATTTAACCCACACACGAGTGTTGTTTTGGTTTTAAGGTCTCCACGGGGGGGGGGGGGGGGGTGGTGATATGCATCGCTAGCGCGTCGACAATTTTTTTTTTATTTTGTCCTCCTCATTCGCCTATGAATTAAGTCCCATTATGACGTGCTATTATTATTGTGTGCACAACGAACGTCGTACGATTTTACACGCATGTAATATAATATTATATTCGAAATTAAAATATCCCGTATCGAATGCAAATCAAATGGTTTTTTATTTTTTTATTAATTACAACTTCTGGTCTCACCGGTTGGAGCGTTCGTTTTATAATGTTCAGCAGACGATAAATTGATTTTCACTGTCACAAATAATAATAATAATTATAATTATTATAATAATATTTGTATTTAATCGGCGGGGAAAATAATCTATATATACAAGCGGGCAGTCATTAAATATAATTGAACGAGAACACACCTTTAAAAAATATATATAATTAATATACGAGTATAATATTGGTTTTTCTTTTAATTGAAATAAAAATACGATTTCGGTGCAATTAACGGATTAAATAACAAGAAAAAAAAAGAAGATGCCATTAAGGATGTAATGAAAGAAATCTCTCTCTTCGGTTCAAAGTACTCACTGTACAGAATCATTTAACACTTTTCAACACTGTTCTGTCGATTCGTTAATAATTATGATGATAATATTATATATTATTCTTAAAGCACTCGATCTTTAACACTGACTTCCGGTTTATGAAAAATAAATCGTATTTTAACAATCAATTAATACGACCAAAAAATACGACCACATCGATAATGCTCATATGCAGTAGGTACAATAATAACGTTATTATACTTGTGGTGATTTATCGCTAACTAATTCGAAACTTGGATAAAGAATTAGACATATAATACTATCATAATATATTACAATATGTATATACAATGTGCTTTACCTATACACTTCAAAACGTTCACATAATTTGTCTGATGTCTTATTTTTGTAGTTACATAACATTTTTTTTTATTTATTACAAGACTATAAAAATATATTCTAAGTTTTTAAAATTTTATTATATTATCAAAATTCTGGGAATAATAATATTATAATATCGTGAAATTCCGCGGTACACGAAACCGGAGTCGGTTTTATCAAATTTTGTACTATTATACAGATTTTTCGATTAGATATTTAAATATACCTACTATTATATTTCAATCAATGACACGTCGTGTGTCTCAAATCTACATCATTATTTTTGTCTAAGTGTCGGAAGATAGTATTTTGAAAACAATACCGCTTAATAAACGCGCTCGTGGTTACCAGACACGATATTGTAATATGCGCTGGACGATTAGACAGTTAAGAGTATTTGTTTTAAAATTGTATTAACATACAAATAACTTAAACGCTCTACTTAAAACTTAGATACACGGTTATAATATTGTTATACAATATGTAGATTATTGTAATAGGGGCCGAAAATGTAATGAGATAATTGTTCGTTGTATATTAATTAAGTCAATTGCTGTAATTTAAAACTCCGAAACGGCCTCATGAATTAAACAACGATAATATATGTTCTCTATGATATTACACACATACATATAGTACAATATTATTATACAATGCGCTATTATGTAATATTTCACCAACTGCTTGTAATAAATTTCAGTTAAAAATCAAAAGAACGGAGCGCAGTGTTTTAATTATTATATAGTTTCGTTTAGATTTCGACAACGAGCCAATCATTTTTTCTACCGAATGTCGATAGGCTGTTGTGGTCGAAGTGATTGAACACGGCTGAAGAATATACAACAGCGTAAATAATACAAGGTCATAAGGTTATACGGCATAAGACGTACGATTTTTCGGCCGCGTGTCTGTTATAATATTATGTAGTCGGGTTGTAAGATAAAAATATAAAGCTGAAATATTATATTGTAATAACGTACAGTTATTCTAATTCATAAAACGATTTCGTACAACCGGCTGTTGGCCGTACTCCAGTTCATCATGAAGAAAAAAAAAGGAAAAAAAAAGAATAAATAAAAACTACATCACACTAAACGTCTTTGATCCCTATTCAGTTCGACTCGTTATTTATTAATGGGCCACGGCGTTTGTTCGGGACGGTACCGTACTTTTTCCACTCTTTTTTTTTAATTAGCGACCGGCGGTGTGGAGGAGAGTCGAGGCAACGCCATCTCTCGGTTTGTTCATGTTAATTTTCAAAAAGAATCCTTTCCTACGACGAAAATCCCCATTATGAGACAGACGCGAGCCATTGTGCTCGAGATTTTTTTTTTCCTTTCAAAAAGAACCAACTCCCCGTAAATAATTCAGCATCTGGTTTTTTCACCTTGGACGCGTTCGTTTTTCTGCCATCTTCCTTATTTTCGAAAATAATAATACAAAATATAGATATAGAAGGAGCTGTACGCAACTACGCCGCGCATATACGACTCCGGAGGATGACGACGAGGAGGGGTAGGCGAAACCACCGACTCTTCGGGATTTTTTTCTACGTTCGCCTTCCTATTGTGCGCGTTATATTTTATCACAAAAGCTTCACACACACACACGTGCGAGTCCGGACGGTTGTGTTGATTACAATTTTACAAATCCGGGTCGTCCTGTTCGGAGGAACACAAGTAAATAGTAATGATAATAATAATTCTTAAATGTCTGCGGACGCCGCCGTTGATACACAACCGCCACAATAGTACTATATATTATACACATATCATATTAAAATAGTAATATACATTTGTAACAGTTTTAATCAACTGTGAGATTTCATCCCTCTCGCCAAAACCCATTCCAATATAATATTAATCTGCACCTAACCCGTGCTATGTGCAATATAATATGTGGGTGTGGGTGTGGGCTAAACGCATTTTACCTATTTGTTTTAATCAGTTATATCGAGGAACAATGTTGTATACAACATGATTACATTTTGTAATTTTCTTATTGTACCTACATCCACCGTGCGTACATATTGTAAATATCATTATAGAAATACAAAAAAAAGTCGGTTAATCTGGTATTTGCAGTCGACAATTTTTTATCGCGCTCTCGCCCACGCTCGTCTGCGGCTGAGAGTCTTTTTACTCGCGGGTGTATTATGCACGTGTAACAATAGATGATAATAATAATATGTGAAAAACCATTTATTATTATTTTTCACCATCGCGAGTACACGGATAATTCTAATATATAAGCAAACGCGATAATGCAAATATAAATCTGTGTGTGGGTGTATGTTTTTCTTGGTAAGACTGCTGCTGCAGGAGCGCTTCTTTGGCGTTGACATTATCGTCAACGGGAGGGTGGTGAACGATCGTCGAAACCGTTTATAAGGGATAATGAAAGTGCTCATTTTAGGGGACGATTTTAATGATAATAATAGTTTATATTATTATATATACTTGTATTCTTATTTTCTCGCCCCCTCCGCGCCACCCACATTGAAACTCCCGTGCTGCAGACAACCACATGCTACACTCCACAGATCTCGTTTAGATATTATTATATTCCGCCTTTGATAACGCCGCGTATATAAGAAAATATCCATTCCCGGGACGATAACATATTTTACGATATTCTGTGTAGATATGTATACATAAACCTACACGAAAAACCTCGAATATTATATTAACACGTGTTATAGTATAAGTACCTCTAAACAATATTGATCGTGAAAACTATAGTAGTGTGTAATATAATATATATATATTAATTCTGCAGCACGAGCACCGCAATGGTATAATAAACTGCAGTATGCTCAAGCCTCGGAGATTAAATTGAATATAATATAGTGTTATAGGTGGCCTATATAAATATATACTGTCTTTTAGAACGAGAACCTTTGAACGAAGTTTACTTAAATGAGAGAAAGTGAATGGTTAACAGAATTTTAACGCTCGCAAAATACGTGGAGTGACAATAGAAAATGTTTGTTTTTTAAATCAACGACGATTTTTGTATAGAAATACATTTTTTCAGTTTACAATAAATAGATGTGTATAGTAGTAACGTGTTCCTGTATAACGTGCGTGTCGATATATTTTCACGTTTTTTCGTCTCGAAAAAGACGAGAAATTTGTGAATTAATCTTCATATTGTTAATGCGCTCGACTAATATTACCTGCGGTATATCAGGCTCACGCTTTTTATGATATATGTAATGAGCGTATCAAAAAATAATGATTGTAAATTTCTATAACATTATGCGGTACCCCCCCCCCCCAACAACAACTCAATGTAATAATATCATTATATAACGAAATGTCTCAAAGTTCGCTGACGAATAATTAATAGCTGGGTCGATATTGCAATTAACGCGCGAAACTCCCGCTGCAGCGGCTCGATCGCGATCGGTTCGGTTTTGCAGGGGCCGGTCACTACTATAATAATATTATTATATTCTTAGATCATATACAACGGATGTGTGTATTTCTCGAACACCGAGCTGTGTCCAACATGACCCCCCACTACCCATTTAATTTCAAGGTACAACGAATTATTGCGCATGCGTTGCGCCTATGCCGCTTTACATTCCTCCATCCCCACCACCCGTTTGATTTCAAGGTACAACGAGTTATCGCGCATGCGTTTGGCCAACATTCACTATAAAATAACTAATAAGTGGGGGGTTATGTCGGACACGGCAAATGATTAAAGTAGCTCCATCCATTGTACATGATCTAAGATCATATTGTACTATTGTACGTCGACACGCGCGTGCGCTACGTACGAGCTCGCGTCTCCCAGACTTTTATAAAACCGATCGCCACGACGACGACACTCGTTGTTTACAGCTATACCCACGTGGTTGGAAAAAACAATATGAAATCCCCGCGGATTCGAATCGAATGCCGTCGCAGTCGAGCACGTGTCACATATTATACTGTATTCCGATTTACTGGCATCGCATATATAATAATATAATAATATGAGGTACGATATATGCGTGTAAAATGCTGCACTCGCGTCGATTGCGCTATGCGGCGACATCGCCCCGGGGTCGTGGAAAACCGCTAATAATATACCGCGCAGACGGTCGGACGCTCTCGATCGCGGTGCGACGAAATGAGTCGCGGGGCGGAGAAAAGAGAGCATAGCACGTGAAAAATTGCGGATCGTTTTTTTTTTTAGTTTTTTTTCCTTTTTTTTTTTTTTTTTGGGAACGTGCCGACGAGCAAGCCTCCTCAAATGCCTATTTGTAACCGTTTCTCTTTTTACCGTCTGCGGCGCATCGTTAACGAGTCGTGTTTGTAACTTAATGAATACCACCGCGCCATACGTCCCCTGCTCCACACCCGACGACGTAAATATACGCGAGTGATATGTTGTATACCTATATGAGTATATGTGTGTGTGTGTGCGTGTACGGCACACACGGTGATAATAATAAACAAATAACACGCCGCCGAAATTGAGTTATTCAAAAATGCTCGTCTCGAAAATAGTCGGTAATTTTTTTTTCTTTTGACTTAATTTTTTTTTTTCAGAAAATAGGTATGTGTATTTATTATATATTTATTTATATACTCATATTGGTATTCGGTTTTTTTCGTGTCTAGAAACGATTTTGCACATAAGTGCTCGGTAATTAACGAAGACGACTGCTTGCGTATATATATTTATAATAATAATAATAATTATTATTTTCGACACGAGAATAGCACCTATATATGTTATGTTATATTATACAGAGCGAGTGACAGAAATAACTATAACTTTTAAATAAAAATTAAATTCAAAGAAAATATTGATTGGAAAAAAAGTTATTACAGTGGTACTTGAATACATTAAAAGTTTTTTCTGTTACACACTGTACTACTATACGTAAGTATCTACTTATTACCTGCAATATTCATATTTTATAAAGGACACTTCCATTCACGTTCTCCCAGTATAAAGATATGGAGTTCAGCACATATCGTATACAGCCGAATATAGGTGGTATTTTTATTCCATATTTTCATGTACTTATATTCATTTTTGTTGATTAAAGCTTTGTAATATTATAAATCGAATTAAGCAGGTAACTATAAAACTAGATTACATAAATATCTTGATAAATATATATTTTATTTTGTAAACTGAACAAAATAAGTAAAAATTATAAAGTATAAAAATTGTTTAATTAAAAACATGATTGTATGTCATATATACGTTCCTGTTTTTTTTTTTTTGTCATTATAATTGAAACTGTAATTAGAAGGTATGTTAACAACAAGTCTCAACAGTAATAATTATGTTTTTGTTGAAAAAATAAATACTTCTAGATTATAAATTTAAAAAAAATATAGCTAATTCTCAAGTTTTATACAGTGGTCTTAGGTATATAAGAAAAGTTTGTCTCCGTATATATTATATCATGATAATAATTATTCACCACCTGTCATCATCGTCGATCATAGCATCCCCTCAACACACCTTCACAAGTCGCGTTTCAAACATGGTCGAAAGTAATCGGAACTCGAACCGCCTACTCAGCGAATTTATTTTAATTTTCTCACGTGCACGTTTAATAATAATAAACGGCGCTACATTGTAAGGCGCAATATTTTTCGTTACTAACGTCAGTATTGATAATATTTAAAATTAAATAACTAAATCGCTATGTGTGTCATTGGATCGCCCTAATAACTTGATCGCCAACTATTATCTAACAAATTAGAGGGAAATTCACTGCCCCAAATAACCGGGCTCACGAAATGCGATAGAAGTTTATCCCCCTGCCCGTGTTTTTGCTTCTCATTCTAATGAAAAATTGTGAGTACTTCAAATTCCATATATGCTGCGTCAACCATATACTAAGAAAATACACGTACTCAATATCTGTCGGATTTTACTCGAACGTCGAACTATGAAAATATTGTGTTTACTTTCCAGACCGTTAGAATTTATTTGCAAAAATGACTTGCGAAACGTGTTCCTTTTAATCCAATAATAACCGTGCCATAATATTATTATTAATATGATTATAAAACGGTTTCGCGAAGGCGAAATTTAATCGAAATCACCGGAATCAATTTTTCAACCCCTCGCCCCGACACCATTATTAATAATAATAATAATAATATTATGATGGTTGATAGTCATTCTGGCGATTTATATACGTGATTATATAAGATGGCGCGTGTAACGGCGAACAGGCGAAAGCGCTAACGTGTAAATAATTTATATGATATTATTATACGCGAGACCCGAAGCGCTCCGAAATTGGCATTCTTTCGGGGCTGCAAATCATAAAGTCCGGAAAACTGTTCGGGAAAAACGAAAAAGCACTGCGCGCGCCCGTACGAAACGTGTAGCAGGATATTTCGAGTTTTCGCCACTTAAATCGCATGTGTACAATAGGGTGGTGCATATAGTCACGTTCGCGGAAAATAACGTAGGTATACGTTATGCGGTTTTCGAGTGTATCCACATTGGTATCCGTGTGCAATGTGTATGCCTGGTGTTCGTGTACCACGGTCGAAATACAAGGTTATTGAATGTATACCGTCTCGTCAGTCAAATATTTGGGTGATAAAAACAAAAACGGCAGCGTAAAGGGAACCAGCAATTTTTCACGACGAGAACAATGATTATTGTGATATCCCTTTACGCAGCCATATTGTATCTGACGTTGACGAGCCTAGTCTACATATTATACGCAATGAGCTGTATATATTTCGACCATGCGTGTACCTAACGCGCGGTTATATGCGGTATAACTCCGCTGCTCGGGCAGGAGAAAAATGTAAATATTTAAAGGTTCTACAATACGGTATACGTTGGCCGACGACGGTGGCGAATCGTGAGGGATGACGGCGCGTCGTGGGGGTGGTTGGGGAGGGTGAGCCGGAGAATCATTGTTGTAAAATAATTTATGTTTACACTTTTAACGGGTCTCGTAAATGCCCGTGGCGCCTATTATTATTATTATTATTGCATATACGCGCGCGCCTTCGTACCTGCGTTTTCTACCCGGTCAATATTATAATACAATATATATATATATATGACTCCCCTATACCTGGCAGCGGCGCATTGTACCCGTTTACCCTTAACATTCACAAATACACCTACAATAAGTACGAATAATATTGTATGCGGTGCGGTTGTAGTTATGACGTGCACGGTGTACAATGATATCGTAATAAATAATAATGCGTAATATAGGTACCATAATTTAATACAATATAATATAATAACAGCCAGCGGAGCGTATATAATAAATAGCCAATAGTGTTGTATATTAGGTGCCTATTGCCGTTTTCCTCGGGACTTGTATTATTCAAAACGTGACGTTATACTGTACGAGTTGTACCATACTATCGTGATATTATTTAATTCATATCCGCAGTATACATTATTCTATGTGGCGTAAGTATTGCCAGTAAACGTTACCCGAACCTTGGTCGCCATCGTCGCCGTGCACAACAACGCGTATACCTAAATAATGTAGTGCGGTACGGTATGCATTAGAAATACGCGTTTGTAAGTACTGACCTGCAACAGACAAAACAAACGAAAAAACATTGTTAGTGCGAGTTATATTATAATATATTATAGCGTGGTATTATAATAGTACAATCATTTTTTACAAATTATAATTATTATATTCTCTATATCGATATAATATCATCGTGTAATCTTTACTTCGAGTGAGATAATTTTAAAACGAGACATACTGCAGAATATACATAAATGTTGAAAGATGCCACACACATATTTTATAGTTAATAATAATAATATGTACAAGCCAATGTTGTTATATCTGCAGTTTGTGTGATGACCAAACTCTGAACCAATAATTTACTTGAAATTTGGTAAGTAATTATTTCCATATTTTATTTTTTTTCTATTCGAATATTTCGATTTGACTTTCCGTGCGTACGACAGATCACTTTATGATGTGCGATTGTGATGTATAATAATATATATCATAAGAGTTTTTTTTTATGAAACAGATATTATATTGTGATTATATAATAATATATATTATAAATTCCTGATTTAATTATTCGAAAGTCAATAGTGTTCATAATACGTGCATAAATTAACAAATTATGGTTTAATCGCTACTGCGTTCGAGGGTGTCCAAAACGACCTTTTTCGGAAATGTTGATAATATAGGGAACATACTTTTTTATCGTGGAATTTTTTTTGGCACCAATCACATATTTTTATATTAACCTCGGGAAAAAAGTTTAGATTGGTAATTGGTATTTAATAACATTGCCTAATTATATAATTGTTTTGATATTTTTCTTCTTAAATATTTAACTGACCATCATAATGTGTATGAATGACTCTTATCATACAACCCTATATGTGTTGTAAATAAAATATATTATGGCAATAGACAATTGAAATAATTATTGTCATAAGACGATTGTGTACATTAAAAATTATACCCTTATAGTTTTTCTCGTCGGCTCGAAAGGGGATTGAATTTGAAAGAAAAAACAATTTTAGTTTTGACCGAAAAGACTTCAGCTGTCTCGCAATTGCATTTCATAAAAACACATTTAATTTACACTCATCGCCGGTGCAGTCGTTATTGTTGATACGGCGCTGTCGTGACTCGATCGCATCACACACCATAGCGGTATTACTTGTACACATATAAGTACAATCTACCCAAGGCCGTCGGTACATATCCGAACGCAGGTACATAAGTATATACAATCAACGTGTGCAGTCCCCCCACTTGCGGGGGACAGGAGAGGTGATGCAATGGTATAGAGTAATAATACGGGAGGTGCACGACAAGGGAGACCGGATTACACGGCGACCGGGAAAAAAATTAAAAATAATATCGTTGTTGTTACCTATTATAATTATAATATTATAAAAATATATGATAAAATAAAACACGCGGGCCGAGGCGACGGTGTCGAGAACGCGTCATATTATATTATATGGGTGTTAAACAATATCATTAGAAAAATAAAATTGTAATCGTCGTCGTCGTCGGAATAACGCGAAGATCGCACACGAGTGCATACCATTATATAGTTGCTCACTCACGATTTTTAATGAGACTATATGTACAGGACTCGGCGCAAGCTCGCGATCGACACACTCGTTCGCGTCTAAAGACAAAAAATTAATTTCGATTTTTTTTCTCCTCGTCCCATTATTATTACGAGCGATCCCATAACAATATCATTAATAATAATATTATGATGTATACGACTATATGTATATAGCTATACGGTGCGTACCCGTGTCTACAACGCATAATATTATTATTCCACATACTATATAATAGGTACGATATGCCTATATTGTATTATTATAGGTGTTGTCAAATTAATATGATATAATATTATATTTCGATTATTCGCACCGGACCCGATGCGACGACGACAACGACGACGACGAAAACCGATAATTGCTGGTAACAATGCGCGTGCACACAAAACAATGGTACGACATTGTACGTATAAGATAATATGATATCACTATTATGTTATTATTATTGTTATTATTATTATTACCTACATATAATAATAATATGTATGATGCACGGTATACCGTTCGACTGCGATGACTGTGTGACGTCGAAAGCGTTCACGAGCCCGACCGAGTACGCGACACATTATTATTATATATATATATATATATATATATTATTATAAAACGTTATCCTGTGTACGATTTGTAATCGGATTCGGTAATTAAGTCGTGTGTGCGAAGAAAATGAAATCTACAGGAAAAGATCCGAGGACCAGATTAAACGTCTCTCCTCTTTCTCACTCGTTCACACTGTATATTATTCATGTCTCTGTCCGGTCGCCTTTATTGTTTTATATTATATATATATATATATATATATTATATTGTACATTATAATATTATGTGCGTGCATGATATAAATTCAGTTTATGCGCTGGATAATGTGAAGAATAACATTTTTAATTATACTTCAACAACAAAAGTCCTTCGGGGGACGATCGAACGAACGCGCTTGCTGCGCTCTCCGCATACTCCTTAATGTATATACATACATATATATATGTACATAATGTATTATATACAATACACATTCATATATATATATATATATATATATATATATATATATATATATCTTATATTAATAATATACTACGCTATTTTAGTGACAGTTTGTCGGATGAGATTTTACGCCGCCGCCGCCGCCGGAGCTTAATGGATATAGCAATTAGAGTCGACGCGAACAAAGGTTCGAGAGACATATAGAAAAGCCGTACCGTGAGCTTGTTATAATAATTACTGCTCGACGAGATTTCTCCGCCCGCCGCCGCCGTATATATAATATGTATATATATTATGTACGTGCGATTTGTATAAAGATTTTCGGACCAAAGTTGTATGCGCGTTAAATGACCTGCGTACAAAAACTTACATTATTTGCGAGTAGGTACTATCTATTATACTGCACCAGTATAATATATAAACCTACCGACTGCCTCGGAAGTGACCGTTTTCTGTTAAGTTAGATATTGTAAATTGTTTAAATTGTATATATTATTTAGAAATGCGAGAAAATTCAAAAATAAAATTTTTATATTTTGTTATTCATAATGATTAAACGCCGTAGTAATCGTATACTAATTTTTAGATGCTGTTATTTTCTTCGGTAAGTTATAAACTGTTTCATAAAAGCCCGTTCTTATAAGCGATAATAATCATTAATTTTTTAATTTTTCCACAAGAAATCGATCCAACAATATTAGCAAGACGCGTTAAACACTTAGATTTTAAAAGTTTATTCGCGTGGAAACGACTCAAACATCAGCCGAGACGTTTAAAGTATAAAAATAATATATCATGCAAACATCTGAAAGACACAGGTGCATTATGGTTCGTGATTCAAAAAAATGTCATGTCTTACAACCGTTTCGCATACGTTCATATGCGTTGCACCTACCCATTATTGTAATGCTATAATGTATGGAGGCAGATAACTGTGATACGCACGCGCGATCGCCGTTGCAGCAACCGCGGTATGAATGGTCAGCGCGTGGCGATATTATTATTTTCATATTCAATGAACCGCGCGGATAGATATCGACGATTAATAAAATATTGGCCGAGGTCCCACCACCATCGCTCGCTACGACCACGGGGGGTTCGTGGGAAATCATATATGCCGACGTCATTACGACTTAGGTCGATAGTCCCTGAGGATTTTTACGGGATCGCCGACCGGAGACGGAATGCGAGAGAAGGGTGCTCGCGGCGGCCGTTTATACGACGCATTATTCGGTTGAATTATTTTTTCGCGTTTTCCTTCAATATCGTTTGTGTCGCATTTCACGGTAATAATATGATATTATACAACACTATAATGGGCGGCCGTGTATATTACAACAATAATAATAATAATATTGTGCGCGCTCGTTCGCGTCTGATACCCACTGCAGCATACCGTGCACATCAAAGATTCGCTCGGATCGCGCGTAAATATAAACGCGTCCTCCGATCGAGATTGACAGTTAAACACGCCCGTCCGGTCCTAATGATGTACCGTGCCGGATATCCGTACCCGTGCGACCGGGCCAATAGTACAAAAGAGACAAGTGCGCAGTCGGTATATTATATGTTATAACATGCGCGCGTATATAATAAAATGCGATTGCCACACGGCGCACATGGCACGATAAAATGTTAAACTAGTCTCGTTAGGTCGTCAAACTCGAGGGGTCCTGACCCCCCCTAGTAGGGTAGTCGACGGGCGCATATTATAAAAGTGCGTAAACACGTCTGGAGGATCGACACGATATTATTATGATATCGATATTATAATGTTATGTACATAATACGAATTTTAATATTGTATTGTTACGGTGTACACATTTATTAAATATACGGAGGTATTATAGAGGTATTATAATATGTGTAATATGTGTGTAGGTATACTATCGTAATTTATAACATAATATTATTATAATATCATATATACGCTTCCAACACGCTGAAAATTATTTTGCAGATTGCGCGGGGCCATGCATAATACATATTATTATTATTATAATAACGTGTGCGTATAACATTACATCTCGCGCGTAGGTACTGATGATAATGTATCATTGCAAATATTTTACGTTCATGTTTTATTGATCAAATGTCGATTTATTATCATATACAGTTTTTGAATTATCGTCTGAACGTATTTTTAATTTTCCCGATTCGCCGAAGCAGCACTGTTGTTATACGGTAGTTGGTTAGGTACTCTTTTTGATGAGCGATGACCGCATAATTCGTTTTTCCGTGCTAAAATCATAATATCGCCGACCTTTCCCGGGTTGAACCGTGTTGGAAAACCGTCGATTGACATATTTTGTACATAAATCGACTGTATAGTACAATCGGAAATCTCACGTAAAGTATGCATCGCTCTTTCTTTTTTATGGTTTTATCATACCTATCACGTAATGTGTATACGATTTACGATTTTATTTCATATTTTATTAGTGTGCAGATTTTATTCGCCGGACATGTAAATTGAAAATTGATATTCGAACGCACAACGCGCCACAGACGAAGACAGTAGGTAGGTATGCCAAGGGCATCATTTTGGTTAATGCCTTTATACAATTGTTATCAGATTATATGAATTATTATACTAGTATGATAATTTAACTATAATAATATTAACAACAATATTAACAACAATATCATGTATTATTTTCTCCATTTGTCATAATAGTATTCTATAGATATAGTGACATTTAATTCTTAAACCGTCCACGAGTCACAGGCCACAGCTAGGTCTAGACACACACACACACACCATCAAACATACTGTCAGTGGGTTTAGATAGTGATGTACACAGCAGTGATTCTTAAACTTTTCGAGATCGCGGAACACCAAAACGATAATATTTTTTCTCGATGCGGAACCCCGATGAAAATTAATATTAATATCCGAGTGATCAAAAGAGGAGGGTAGAAGACATTTTGAGCAATAGAACCCCTACGAGTTATCCCCAGGGTTCCGCGGAACACGGTTTAAGAAACACTGCCGTAGTGCGTCCGTACAGTCTATATAGTTGTACACAGTAACGCTGTACGGCTGCAGTCACGTGACCTTTTTCCGCACGGCGACGTCTCCTTCTACCTGTATAAATAGCAAACGCCCTAAAGTCGCGGCCAAAATGTTTTCGTAGCCAATTTAAAATGCCAACGATAGATGCTGATCGCAGACTGTATATGTTTACACAGATATTATATGTGTGTGTGTGTGTGTGTTGGCGTGTACGTGCCGCGCGTGTATAAATATTAGAGAAAAATAGAATAATAATATAATGTTTTATCCAATCGACCTGGTTGAGCGCGGTGGCGTGAAAAAACAAACGCTATCGGATTTTTTCCGCGTCAATACGTATAGGTACCTATGCAACTTACATAATATTATAGAGCACTGCAGAGCGGAGGTGCGGCAGAGATAATGTCGCATACTAATGCGTGTTACGACTCTATATATATATTCGTATTGAAACTAAATCTCGAATTTTCGTTTTATATTCCTCCGCAGGTGACGGACGCGATAAATTGTATTATTATATTTTATTCGACTGGCCGCCACACTGGACACGGTTTGGACTATTTCTGGACTTGCCCGCCGTCGTCGCGTACAATCGGTGCTCTTTGTTGTCGACCGCGCGCATACACACGAGTGCACGTATGACGTCCATGCGACGGATACGTTTTAGATGATAAGTTTTATGTCTGCGCGTATGCGTGCGAGGGAGAAAGAGGGAGAGAACGTGCGCGTGCGTACCTATGCACTAGCGCGAAATCGGGTCTGCGTGCCAGATCAAAATGGGACACCGGAGGAGGAGGATGACGAGATAAAATTAAAAACGAATATACGTCGTACCTATATATATATATAAGTGTGTGTGAGTGCGTGTGTGTATATAATACGCGTTCTCTGACATCCGTTGTGGATTCGATGGTGGCAGGACACAACTGAACGCGAGGAGACTATTGTTCTAAATTTACACGATGAATGATTTCGGCAGCCACAGCGGAGCCGCAAGAGTCTCATTTTCCGCCGTTTCACTCGGCCGCATTAATACAAGCGTGAATAATAATAATGATGTTACATAATTAGACACACACATACCATCACCAAGGCGAGAGACGAAGACGAATGAAATAGAGAATATAAGAAAAAGACCATTCGAATATGCGAAAAGACCGGCAATAATGATAAGATATTGGCGAAAAAACTGATAAGTGCACTCGTCGTCGTCATCGAACACGTGACACTGCACCACCGTCGAAGAGCAATATAAAAATAAAGGTATCGTATACATGTATAGAGGATCGTTTGAAAATTTCAGGTATAGGTTAGGTTAGGTATAGTACCTCTAAATATACATCGTATATAAAATGTACAGTGCACATGGTGTTCCAAAACTCGCGTTAAAAATTTAACGGAGAAACACGAGAATTATATTCAATTCCCTTCACCGATTTTGTAACGCAAAATGTGGTTGATCCCGATACATAATATATAACACATATTATGTAAAGAGGTAACTTAAGTCGCGAAACCAATCGATATTTTGCGCATTTCATCACCTCCACGCATTTTAATAATAATAACAACAATATAATATCATATCATCATACCATCCGTCCGTCACTACACCTTTAGGTATACAGGTATATTATAGCGTGTGTGAATGGAACTTTCGGTGGCAGTAAATGGATGATAATACGGCATCCCTAACCCCAAAGAAACGACCGTTGACCGAGTGTGTCATGAGCGTTTTAGATTCTGGGGTAGCTATATATATATATTATATTACATACATGTATTGGCTTTACAATGATGTGTATTTTTTTACGCGTTTTTTTTGTTGGTTAACACATTTCGGGGCAGTAAAAAAGCTCATTCAGCACCTCCACACATTATACTCACGGTTTTTTTATATTTTATACACATATATATATATTGGAGATCTAAAACGGATTGAACACTTTAGATAGGTCGTTTTTCGAATTTACCGATTTTTTTTTTTAAAAACAGAAGAATAACTTCTGGATGAATTGTATCATGTATGTGTCTACGTATTTAAACAAAATCATTATAATATCTGAGCAAATCTTCTCGCAGAGTCTTTAGGCTGGTACATATACAGCTGTGAATTCACATCAGATATAGTCATCTTTATGGTATTCACTATAATATATTATAATATTACAATATAACATATACCTAATATTTACCATAATATTATAATATTAAATTGTACACGGTATGTTATACTGCCACCTCGTAGTTAATTGGGGTCACCACTCTCGATAGATTTAGTCTTCCTGAAATTCATCCCCGCCTAAACACCCCATAAGACCCATCAGCTGCCTTTGCCAACGATGATCCTTGCCCTCCTATTTTCAAATGGTGTATTAATCTTCATTAAATCGTGTGCGCAAATCACGCCCGGGAAACGATCGATGACCGTCACGAAGGGTGATACGTACCTGTTTATGCGTACGGCGGAGTAAAACTCGAGATAAAATGGAATCCATTGGCCAGAGGTTTTAATTGATTTTTAATTGATGACGAAAACGTGCGCTGTGTACCCCATCGCTTGTTTGCGACACAGAGAGAGCAAGAAAACACACTATAAAAATTATTGGTACATAATATGATATGATGTCCATTTTACATACTATTGCTCTAAATTGGCGACTGAATATTAAAAAACGACGTGAAAACTGCAAACTCCGATGTTGAGTTTCACAATTCAGTAAATGATACATGTGTACAGGGTGATTTTTTTCTATCGCAAACCAGGTGACAATCGAAACATTCAAAGAATTCTCAAATAATAACAGTAATTTCAAATTTTCAAATCTTTGTACTATGTCATTACGTTTGAAACTTTAAAATCACAAAATATTTTACATTTTGATAATCATCACCAGTAGCAATAATTCTAAACGTTTTAAGTTTCTCATATTTCCTGAGATACCCATTATATTGCCTGCGGTTCACAAGCACTGTGCAGCGTGTATGAGCATCGGGGGTCGAAAACGAAAACCGTTTGTAACAACAATATTATTAATAATATCATTACAGCTGTAACGCGAAAACCGATACAGACGTATGTGTTGTACAATACGTCAATACAATATTATTATTATAATGATTGAATAATTTGACAGACTACCTACGCTATAATTGGATATTGCATTAGGGCTAACGCACATGTGGCGTGCGTACCTGGTCGGGCACGTACGACGGACATCTGATTGACAGGTGAGATGACTCCGACGCGTACCTACACTTGGATATAATATATTATCATATATCGTAATATGTATGGACACTTATACTGATATCGTATTATAAATATATAGTTACACGGTCGGGTTAAGTCCGTCGAAAACCCCACAGACATGTCGGTAATGTGCATCGCAGTAGTCCCACCGTTGTCGGTGGCGACCAATAATTTGTCATTATTTTATCCTCCGGTCGACGTACAATCAATACGATATACTGTTATTATTATAATACAATATCGTAGGCGCGCGCGCGGTGTGTGCAGATATTATATGATTGCATAGCAATGTTCGTTTTAATCGTATAATTATTTTTGTCCCGATGAGTCTTGTGCGAGAGTAGGCCCTGCCGGCTTACCCTCGCCCTAAACGATTTGCATGTATAATATCATATACGATCGGTTACTCAATTACTCGTACTCGTAATGCTATTATTATAATCGAAAATCGTAATGGAACGTCGTCGCCGTCGGCGGATCGTAAATGCTAGTGAAATTAATTTCGAAGAAGTCTCCGAAAAACCACACACAAGAGATATTGCTATCACCTATGGGTGTGCGGAAAATGCTTTTTATCGCCTATTCAACGTGACGTGATCGTATATTTAATCAATCGCGATTTAAGAACGTTTCTCCAATGCCTAAAACGTCGGGGATTTAAGCCAACAAATGGCCGTATTTTTATCGTCGCAAAACATTTATGTATATCTGAATATATGAATTTTATACCATCTCTATTAGCCGTATGTCGAAATAATTAAAATGTTACGACATCGTTAACTCGAATTAAATAACGTTTCAAAACGCTGTCAACTGTGTATGTATGTATCATGGTGTAACATGGTCAGCTGACATCGTATTGTACGTATACTCATAAAGCTCGGTATTTTGTAACTCGGTGATTTTGTACATATTATACTGTTATTATCGCTATAAATTATTACTATTTTTTTTTTTTTTTTTGGGACCTAAATGATGCACGCGTAGAGAAACAGTACCGATATGTACTTATACCTAATTAAATATAATATTCTGTTATAATAATTGCAATCCTCAAAGTGTGTATAGGTGCATGCAAGTGTACATAAAATAAAATATTTTTATTATTCTTAAAAAAATAATATTTCTATGGTTCCGACACAATTTAACAACCACTTAAATCCGGCCAGTTGTATATTATGCAATAATCTGATTTATTAGCTACCACTTGCAGCGTGACTTCATCACTTCACACTTGACTTCATCGCTTGACTTGACGGTCATCGAGTCGTTGTGTTTGCATAATAATTATTGCGGATTATCGCTGTTTTATATGGGCAAGAAAAGTATCGGCGGCATGTGCCATCGTCACCGGTATATTATTTGTTTTGGGAAAATATAATTTAAAAAAAAAAAAATGGTTTAAAAAAGGTAGTGACCTTTTTTAGAGGGACCCGAGACCCCGCACGGACTCGCCGTCAGTATTGTTTATTTTTCCGCGTGTTTTACAATGTGCACCGAAATATCAAACTTTAGACATATGTATCGCAACCGGCCGCATATAATCGAATAATATAATATTGTGACATTCGACCTTTCGAACTTTGTTTGTGACACCAGCGCCGGAAATAATTGTATTATACCCAAAGAAAAATGTCGTGCAACAATATTCGGCACAATTCACATTATTATTATTGTGCTCGTGTACTCAGAATATATTGAATACCTACGTCGTGTATTATCGTTGATGTAGAAATTAATAACGGCAGTGCGTCAATCAAGCCAATATAATAAAAAAATATAATAATTGAATATAATATTATGGTGTTATATTGTATTATTGTAATCAAAGTTCGTAGATACGATCGATATATGGGTACTGTTATAATTTCTTGCGCGTCGAGGCCGAAACTTGCGTTTATATTATACTAAACGATTCAGGCAGTTATGTTGTTATTAACTATAAAAATATAATATGTTAAAATATTGTTATACGTGAGACGTTCAAGTTTTAATAATCATTCTGTCCCCGTTAAAATATATTATAATAACAGTATTATGAGATCACTCGTCGCGGTCCGCTGCCTATAGCCGTATACAGAGTGCAGTACGAGTTATATGAACTTCTCGGAAGTTTTCATAATTCAAATTTCTAAAATATTATATTATATGCTTTCTGCCGCTGCCTATAGGTACGAATGTTTAAACTATAATACTACAATATAATATATGAAACACTTATGATGATGAACGATGAACCTCTCTCTCCTCCTCGTGATTACATATGATTACATATAAGCAAACACACAAAATACAGTGTATTGACCTTTGTCAGAAGTACTTAAAAAATACTCTATTGACATGAAAAACCCAACTCGTATTATTAAGGTAGCTACAACAGTACTCAACAATGCAATGTTGCGTAAATAAAAATATATTTTCGCTAGTATTTTTATACAAATATTTACTGTGTTTTCATACGACAAAAATGTAATGTTTGTTCTTTGAAGAATCGCTAGTTTTCGTTTAGAGACCTACAACATATGTATGTTTAAAATTAAACGCGTATTCGTGTTCAAATGACATTGTATTGTCCGAGGAGAGTGGAGTAGCGTGGAGTAGAGAAGCAGAAGCGGGGAAAAGCATCGAGATGCCATTTTTCTGTGTCTAGAATAAAAATGAAATTCTCCAATTCTCCACACAACATCTCGAACGTTTAAAACTCGCGTTACTAAACAAATATCGGATTACAAAAACGGGGTTTTAATTCAACGGTCGATTTTATCGCGAGGGCCGATAAAACAATTAAAAAAAAAAAACATTTATCTCTCTCAAACACCTCGCACCTATACATATACGGTTGCACTCCACCGAGTGTTTAATTCGAGAGTGAGAGCACTATTATAACGCCCGTATCTTTCGATCCGCAATAATTGATAGGAACACAATAAATGATTTTTATGGCTGTGATTTAAGTATGCACTTATTGCATTGTTTTCCAAAAGCTCTGCAGGCCATTCGACGCCGGTTTTGTTAGTAGCCCGTTGCATATAATAACTATGATTTATGGTTGACAGATCATCATAATATTCATAATTTTTTTTTTTTTTGATCCCAGAATGACATTTTACGGTAAAATTAAATTTAAAATTTCATTTCGACATAACGTGATTACAAAATTTTTGTTCCTAGATTCCGGGAAATACTTTCCAATAGTATAAGTTTTATGTATAAATTGCAATAAACAATGGTATGTTATTAAAAATTAAAACACAATAGAGTATTAAATCAGACAATATAATATTATGGTAATCATTCGAACGTCGAGACCGATTAAAGTCATTAAATGTACGTCGCCAATAATAATAATTACTACCGAGTACTTGACCTATTAAAAAATATACGAACGTAGAAAAACGTTCAATTGTTTCGGATGTTTCAATGTTATTTATAAATGTTTTTTTTTTTTTTTAGTATCATCAAAGCAAACATAATTTAGTGCTTCTGAAGTTCGAACTTATTCGAGACGTGACATTCCCCGGACTTGATTTACAAACGCGTATAGTACACATATTATATTATATAATAATAATATAGTGTACTATACGCATCACAGTATATTATAATAATACAATATAATATATTATTATTATACGTGTATGGAGAGAAAAAAAAGTCCGCCGCGTGTAATAGGATCGTCTGGGAAAAGAACCGACGATTGTCTGGTTGTCTGGCTTCCACGTGCATCCTGCTGCAGCCGCGACCGCCTCCTGTGCCTCGGACACACACCGCTCTCGCAAAACGGTAGCTATAATATATTATTATAATACACGACACTGGTGGCCACTGTTGTAGTTGTACCATAATAATGGTGATACCCGTACACGCTGCTATTACCGATGGTGAATATTATGATGTCGCATACTATTACTATTATTATTATTATTTTTGTTTTTTCCTTCCCCCGTCATTGCTTTACAAGCCATTCGGGCTTCGACCACGCTTCTCGATCTTCCGAGTCCCCTCTAGAGTTCGTCGGTCCCTCTATACGTCTTTCACTACCCCGCTGTCCAGCCGCTGCCGGGGTCATCCACGAGGTCGTTTCCCGAATAAGCTGCAGGTCCTTTTCATCACATTTTTTTTTGTATACGATTTTTCCGTCTGCTCGCCGGACCACTAAAATTTTTTGGCACATGACAAACTTTCGATAGTCGGCTTATTGTACAATTTTTCTAATTCTAAATTGTTTTCTTTTCGCATCCTCCAGTAATCGGACTCCTTGTCGGTCCATAAATCTCACCTTTATTTCAAAATACAATAACCGATTATTTCCGTCACTATTAGTTGCAGTCGACCATGTTTCGCAAGCATACACGACAATTGGTCTTATACGGGGAGCGTACAGTTTTTCTTTCGTTTTTCACCACAGAATCGTATAGAGCTAAGCATTATTATTTCTATAATGACATAATACGAGCGAGGTAGGTACTGCCCACGCTCTCTATATGTCCACGGCGCGTTGTCGGGTCTCGGTACTAAATAGAAAACGAATCGATGTACTTACAATATTATTATGAATGACGTTTCGCACAATAGCCGATATATTATAATATACTATTGCTCGCGTCCCACAAGTACCGAAATCGTCTGAGTGGTATAATAAAATATTAAACGGGAAGACTGCTGCAGATTTAATAATAATATGATGTTGTGAAACATCGGGAGAATATAATATATCGTCCAAAAACCTCGTCGTATAAATGTTTAAACTCCATATTATATATTATTATGGTAACGATCGTCGACCAGCATATTATCCAACAATCAACATCATATCGAGGGAGTGATCGTGCGATCAACGAAAATATTATGTCTGTTTAATTGTACATAGATAGGTACTGCAATTTATTTTCTCGTCGTATTTCATTTTACAATGTAAGATGTATATTTTACAATAGGTACGTCCCATAACCAGCGTTCGATTTATGGCATACAAAATTTATGTGCGTCAGTAATTTTCATTAATCATCGAACAAATGCAAGTGCAATATTATTCTTAAGTGCACATTTTTAACTGTTAGGCACGTTGTTATTTTGCTCTAAGCATACCCACCTATTATAGCTACCATATTCAAATAACAGAATATGCTCAATCGTGTTTTATATTGTTTTTACGATTTATTGTAAATGCATCTAATCGTATATTATAGGTTTTGTGTGAATACTCTCGAAAAAATTGTAATTAATATCTTTCGAAATATTTCGTTAAAAACATGTTTGCCCCATTTGTTACGAAACACATCCCGTTCATCGTTAATTAATATTGATAAGGACTAAATAGATGGTAATATTTCAGCCCGCACCGCGACTGTCTCGACCAATCATTTAGCGGGTGATACATTACTCTTAAATCAACTATAATACCCCTCGACTACGGTGTATTTTCTCTTGTTTAGTTATTCAACAGAAATAATGTCGTTTACATTTGACTTCGGCACGCCATGCAGCCGTGATGAGAGTCAGGAGAGTATTATTACGGCGCCTGTCAATATCACTTTATTTTACATATTGTTATAAGCCCGCCATTATATTTTATTCACCCGACGTTGTGCATGCCAGTAATTTAAAAATATAAAAATAAATACTATTATTCGGCTACCGTATTTTTTGTGTTGCTTTTGGTTAATGTGCGCACATAATCAATTATTCACAACATATCATTACGATATATCACTAGAATAGTTATTACTACGGCTGGAATCAACAGACGTTAAAATATCAACGCATAAACCGTATAACTGAAGACCACAATAAACTGGAGCAACAACCTCGGTTAATATATTATTACGTTCTCACGCACCACTCGCATTATTATTATCGAGTCCTAAACTGGTTTGTCTATGAATTAAAAATTATATTTTAGCGCGTCATATTCCGACGATGGCATCTAATGTCCGATGCCTACCCTTCGTCAAACAAAATGAATGGTAATTAAACTACTAAATCGGTTACATAATGTTTTTTCGAAATAAAATTAAAACCGTTAAAAAAACGTGCGAAAAAAAGTGCCCCGTTCGGGTGACATGAAAAAATTGATTTGATCTATACGGGTGTATTGCATAGTGTCGTTTTCGGATTGTTACGACAACGATTATAAAGAAATCTGTTCGTCGTTTAAAGGCGTGAAAAAAAAACAATAAAAACAATCGAAATAATTTAATTTAATTTTTTTCAACGAGGCGGCTTATACGTTCATTATTCTCACGCGTTCTGCACGCCGCCGCGTACACGATAATAATTTGTTTACCGTTTAAAAGTCGTCTTGCGCGTTACGAAAGATTACATTATTATTGTTATAAAACGATGATAAACAACAGCCCCGGACGCAGCGAACCGTGTGGCAGTCGGTCTCCTGTTCCCCGGGGGACGGGTACTGCAGCTGCCGATGACGACCCGAGGTGCGCGAGGTCGGTGCATGTGCAATGGCGGTGTAAAAAATTCATCAAGGGATAATATTTGTACATTATTATCATTATTATTATTATAGGTACGTCTTGCTAAGTATATAGGCGTAACTCACGGGCAGAGCACCCGGATCGCGTGGTGCAAGTCGTATGGGTGTACCTGCCCTACTGTCTGCCGCATCAGCCACGCAGCCGTGATTAAAAACGAAAACAAAGCGACGACGTGACATTTTACATAAAAGGGATTTTCATTATTATTATTTTTTTTTTTTTAATCAAACACAATATGTCGGTTACACGCGTGACGTCATTCGTGAAAATAATAAAAAAAAAAAAAAAAACACAAAATAATTATAATAACGTTCTTTCTGCAGCGGATTTTGCGGCGGGCGTGAGGATCTAGCAGACGACGACGACGTGAAATATATTATTATTATGTGCGACTTGAAAATTATAATATTATGACGTGATACACACTCGGAACTTTGCGATGATTACTCGAGTCGGCGGCGGCGGCGGCAGAGAGGACGGCGGCGCATTGTACGCATTATACGCGCGTATAATAATAATATGTGTATAATTTTTTATAAATGGATGTGTACCCTATACACGCGTTGTCTCGTAAATTAATGACACAATGCAAACCGTACGTTTTGATAATCCATTAATAAAAAATACACGTGTACCTGCAGCGCAGCAGTGTTTTTGATACGATAATATATTATACACCGAACGCGTCCCTCTATACACACACACAACACAATATATTATTATTATTACTATACATATAGCCAGCCGACGTATGCGCACCACTATTTACTTTAGATAATAAAACACGCACTGCTGTGATTATAATATTATTATACAACGGCGACTGCGACGAGTGTACAATAAAATATATGAGTAGCAGTAGTCACACGCGACTCGTCTTCCGAAATGATAATAATGATATCTCGTTTTGACTTTTGAGCGGCGGCGCGCGCGTACCAGTCCTGGTATCGTATGGTAACTCATCTGGTATGAGGGTGCTACGGCAAGTCGTCGGCCACGACGGTATAATGTATTATGTTAAAAGAATAAGAGGTATTGTAATAATTGTTATAACTGTTAATCGTTCATTCGTTCGTATTGTACTGTACATTTATTCTGTAATATCGTGATAAGCCGTAATGCTTAAAATCCTAATTTAACATAAACAGTAGTACCTACTACCTAGGTGCTGTACAACATTATTTCGATATATTTGCGTACAGTGCTATTACGCGTTTGCTCTTTTATCGTTTGAAATTAATTTCGCCGAGAAACGTTTATTTATTTAACGGTGTCTCTATAGTTTAAATATTTCCAGACCTAGATTATAAAATACAATTATACCAGTTGATCGAACAAACAGTTCTCGACCAAACATAATATCATTCGAGTAGATAGTACACGCAGATACTTATTGGTAAATCGTAAATAACACGGCAAGCTTAAACACTGACTAATTTTTTTTTTATTATTATTCCAAATCCAATTATGTGTTTCAACCTTTTAACGCCATTGCTAATGTAACAGTATGTTTAAAACGGTTTAATTTTTTTTTATATTCTTTAAGTTTTTACAAAAGTCCAAAACGAAAGTTGTGAAGCAAAGGTGCGTGTTTTGAAAAAAAAAAAAAACTCCAGAAAATAACGAACAAGTTTGATTAAACTGTATAGCGTTGTATAGTATATAAAAACCAATCACGAAAAAATTCCAATAAACATTAAAGGCCTTCGTGACTAGAAATACGCCAAAAAGTTTTTACAATATTAAAAAAAAAAAAAAAAGAGTAAATAAGTGGTTTGTTTTATTTTCTTTACCTACTATATTATAAACCAACAGTTCACAAAAAAACATCTATTTTCCTTTAAATTTACTTGGAAATATACATTGTAAGACTGTGTACAACATAGGCACGACTTTAAATGTAAACAATTATTATATGATAAAATATGCGTATAATATTATGATCGGAACAAAAATTCTTATCATATATTTTGTGTCAACATAATCATGCGTGTAGTCAAGGATTCGTCGATAAGATCGATAGAGTCAATTGTTTCGGGGTAAAATAACGGTGTGACCTCAGCATTCGTATGGCATATTATATATTTTCGACTCAAAATGTGATCCACTTATGAAAACGTTAATATAGTAATAATAATTTACTGTTTAAAATAATGATGACATCTATGATTTTGCACTCGCATGAATCATAATATCGTCTGATAAATACAATCACTGACACGTTTAAACGCGAAAATAAAAACGTCCTACTAAGTCAAATGTCACTATATAATATTGAACTATATTAATTATATTTTTCAAATAGGTAGGTACCTATATAATATGTATTTATACATTGTATCAGTCAGATCTATTTTCGCAAAGCATTTCTTGCTTTTATATTCTATCCGGCTCGATTTGGCATCGATCCGAACCTGCTATTTATGCATCGAAGGTTTCGTAATTTATTCTCTTAAACCGTCTGTTTTTGTGTCATGGCAATCGTCTGCAGTTGTAGATGCGTACAAGAGCGTTATCCGTTTTTTTTTCACCGTGATCGGAAAACTAGTAAAGCTCGGGGAAGAAGATTTTTTTTCGGAAAATCAATATACGTTAACTCTGAACTAGTCCTCGGGGGTTCCGTTTCGTTTTCGAGTGACAACAAAATGCCAATCGTACAGAGTCCGATACCAAATTTTACGGTACGATCACGATTACTGGGATATCGTTTTTATTATAATATAATCTCAAAAGTCAACTGTCTGGATCTGAGTTGAGAGTTCCGTCTGGGCAGCTGGCCACCTAATAATTGTTAAAATATTCCAAAGTCGATATAATACGTTGCAGGATGTATACACATAGATAAAATAGAATGTAATAGACACAGGTAAATATTCTTTTGAAGGAAATATAATAATAATAATGATGTGTGTTTATCCGCTTCAGGTGTATTTATTTTCTATAACTCATCATTGAAATGTCTAAGATATCAATTTATTTGCGGAGGTATATGAGTTTGATTAGTCTCCTAGTATTATTTTCTATTCGACTATATTATATCTGCTGAGAGCTAATAAAAATACTTAATTAATTTCTATGCCGTGTTGTAAAGGAGTAGGCAAGTACAACAACTGTTTTCTACGTTGGTTTTGTCATTTCAACCAATACAAATATTTTATTTTCTATCGATAAAAATAAAATGTAGTTTAACGTAAAAACGTTTTAGCTAATTATTGACGCAAGTAATAATAAACAAATATTATGAATACAATTATGTATTTACATTATATTTATCTATCGTGTACATAATATTTGACAAATATTTTATGCATGAAGTATAAACAATGTTTACTGAGCTTTTTACAAAATTAATTTCACATAAGGACATAATGTAACATAAAATAGCACACGTAATAAATTAGTATTATTTAATGTCCATTTAAGCATAAAAAATATAACCACGAGACAACTTCAAAAGTTATAGGCTGAATTACATTCGATTTTTATTTGTTTATACTATTCAACCAGTTATGGTTAACCACAGACACCACGCAGTATATGCGCCAATCATTTTAAGTGATTCTATTGAATAAATATGACGGCTTAGTTATTTATTAAATTGAAGTGCAATCTGTTCGATTTTAAAACAATGAAGAGAGAATTTTATAATTTTATCACCGTAAAATATGATTTCTGAATATTTTATTGTTAACCTTGATGAAGAATTATTATACATGAATTAATTATAATTATTTTACGACGCTATAAATACAGTTTTTATTCATTTAAATGTACCCCATTTACGTTCATTAAAAATTACAATAAAGTACATGTAGCAAGTATAATATATTAATATGTACATATTATACAATTCGAATGTTAAAAAACTATGGGATAATGGATACAGTAATGGTCTACAGTTTAAAAAATAAATTGTTTATAGTAATAAAAACTGACAAGTATCCAACTTGATTGTTAAACGTTCTTCATTTATTTAAAAAAATAACTCTTCATCAACGGTTGGGTTTGAGACATAATGCTTTACGAATCGATTCATCATAATTTAAAATGGTACGAATATAATATAAACATATATTATATGGGAATATTTGAATTACGGTTAACGCTATAATGGCGTACAAATATTAAGTAGGTATCTAGTCTGTAAGGTTGTATAATTATGATGAGAGACAGGAGCTTATAGAATAAAAACAAAACAAAACATTGCAGCTTTCTCTCAAGCTTTCTCTGCATTGTTTTTTAAAAGTTAAAGAACACTACATTTATTATGCTCATCAGTTATCACTTGAGCACATATTACTATAAGCGCGCCATAACTTTTTATTTGTATAAATTCGCCTTAGCTTATTTATAGGTATACATACTTATATTTATAAAACAACATAAACATAATAACTGTAAACGATATATTTTTGCTGTGACAATGTGGTGCGGGTGAACTGTAAAAAGTAAAAAAAAAAAACGCTTTGAAATGTACCGCTCCAGTTTCGCTACATTTATTGTTATTTTTATTATTATATGCGTATAGACAGTGTAGATGATGGCATCGATTTATTGAAGACAACGCCCGCCCGAGTAGGTGGTTCATAAAATTTCTCACCCCCCCCCCTCCTCCCCACGACCACTGAGCGCATTCGAGTCGACTTTCGGTTACCAGTTAAATCGTTATCGGCTCTAATCGCCTTGAAATTTTCGATTAGTTTGGTCGTAAAAACAAAGACCACAAGAGAGACGGTACATAAAATAAGTATACTGCGACTATTAACATTTAACATGAATAAATGATGTGATGGCTTTCGGTCGCGTAGACAAATTTCGAGTGCTCGTATAGAAGAAATCCAAATAAAATTACCGAATCTCTACGGGAACCGTACTCTATGCGGCCCCGCCGCCAAAATAATAAGTTTATTTTGAGAACGCTAACCCGGAGCATTTTTTCTCGGTTTTTATTGTCGCCCGTAGTCGTAAATTCCCGCCGGGATTTATCCCGCATTGTTTTTGTTCCGGCTCCCGGATTTGATTAAAATATTATATTGTTTTTCACCGTCCCTAGCTGGGTCTTTGGATCTGATCCAAATGCAAAAAAAAAAAAAGCCTCTCTGAAAAACTTAAATAATGTAACCGATAAATTCACCTCCGTCCCTATTTTTTCTTTCACCTCCATCGTATAGTGATAACAGCATAGTATCGGCAGTGTATGCGCGCCACTACGGGAAAACTCGGGATAATGGAAATTCTCGAGTAGGATTACGAATTACATCGAGAAAGCGAACGAGACGTCGAATACACATAAATATAACGGTAGAAAATGTATTCCTCATTGAAACAATGAAAATTGTAATCAAGTTAAGTCCAGTTGATTTTTTTGTTTTAAATTTTAATCAAATTATCATCATACCCCTACCTAGGCACTGTGATAATAATACGGTCGGTCGCTCTAAATTCAAATGTATACAAAATATATATCACTATATAATTAATAAACAATCCAATTAAATATTTCTATATTTTCAAAAGCTGTAAAAAGGCTACCGGTATAAATTGTTATTATATTATATACTATTATAAGCTTTGCGTATATATTTTTATGATTATAATATTGTTACTTGAAATGTTGTTATTTTATCGTATTAAAACTGTGACGGTACGTTTTTTTTAAATTTAAAAATATGGCTTTAAAATAATTCTGAGCTGCTTTATTATACCGCAATATTGTTTTGTAATCGATTTTTCTATCTAGTAAGCCCTTTTTCAACCAATAATCAAAATCAGAGGATTTGCATTTTAATATTGACAAACAAGTATTTTTTGTATATTGCTTATAAACGTCTATATGATTTTTAGAAATTAAACAACTAACAAAATATGTGAGGTTTAATTATGTATTTGTACCTAACTATTTGCTAAAATGATAAAATATATTTTTTTTTAATTTATATCTCTTATAACTTGTGATATTACATTATGCGACTTTAATTACTCTGTAGATCTTTAGATATTATGTTAAAAAATAGAACTTTAAATTTGGGAAATTAAGTTTATCCATCTCTTCCATTAAATGCAATATGAAACATTATTATTTTCATTTTATTAATCTTCCTTAACTTGTATATTATAATTCATTGGAATAGATTAAAACCGAGAGCAGATTAAACATAAATTATTTAGTTTATTAATTAGTTTATTTTTTATTTCTGTTTTTCCTGTAATTTTATTTGCAAGTTTATTTTGTTGCAATTTTTTTCTTCAGTGTAAATATTATTAAAAGCAACATAAACAATTTTTGTTTTGATTTACGTGCCAATACATTTTATTATAGTTAATAAAAAAAATAATATGAAGAAATTTTTAAAGTATTGTGTATTATATTTATTTTCTTTTTCCTTTAAAATTGTATTATCTTTTTACTATAGTTTTATCAATCTGTATTAAACATTAAAGATAACTTTACAGTTTCAAAAATTAGCAATATTATTGTGAACAATAATAATACTATTCATTCTAAGAAAGATTTTTTGAACTCTGGTTAAGCCTAATTCAATTTAGAAAAATCACCTACTTAAAGAATATTTTATTCTTACTGTATCCAAAAAAATAATAGTTTTTTTAATATGTGCCAAAAACATAAATAGTTATTTACACATATGAAATAAACTTGTATATTATATTCGTGTAGGTGTGATTTTCGTTTAAATTTATTGCTCCACATCAAAGACTATGAAACCACGGGGAGTGTAATCGATGTGCATAATATACGTTTAACGTATGTGAGAACAAAGTATGATATTAATAATAAAATAATTTATTGCGAGACACACTTCACGTATCTATATTACACTATTGCAAGTATTAAATTTGCAAATTTGTTAAGTATTGAAATCCATTTTTTTGTATTTCAAATATACCTATTTAAAAATATATTTAAAACAGGTAATATTATGTACGGACAAAAGGCGAAAAAACTTACCGCGACAAATTTAGGTTCCAAAGAGCGCTAATTATTTGCAAGCCGTATTGGTAAGTATTTCAATTTTATATTTTCCAAATGTATTTATTTTATAAATTGTATAGCTTTAAGTTTAAGTTCTCAAATGCATGTCTGAAATATTTTTGAAAATTGTCAATAAGTATGAAAAATTAAACGTTAAGTTGCAGTAGTTGCAGGTCGGAGTGCACTATATATCTCATGACGTGTTTTTTAAACGACGGTTTGTGCGCGTCGCCATAAAGCCTATACGACTTTAACATTATCACAATAGCGCGTTTACTGCCTCAAGGCAAGAGCATTCACCAACACTTAAATACTAAAATGCGCTTTTATATATATATATGCGCGTATACAATATATTATATTAAATACTACCCAATTCCGATTGTAAATTCGAAATAGGACGTAAATCACCACGTGGGCAGCGAGTGGTTTCCCGAGTGTTTGTCGGACCCGCGTAATGATATGGGAAAAGGATACAGAGGGGCGGGGTGATACGAAAGACCGGAGAGGCGGAAAGGATGGATGGTTGGGAGATAGCATCGTGGGGAGATGCTGTCGGAGACTTTTGGGCCACGATAAGTAACCATGGTTACCGTGGCGGTGTTGGCGGTAGTGGTGGTGGTGGTAATAATAATACCTCGCCCGGATAATCTGGCCTCGAACCAATACTACTTCGCTACCCCTGCGACAATTTACGACCGTTTTCGGGCCACCACCCGCATAGCGTAATCTTGTATTTTGGTGCGCCTTATCATCGTTTTAAGTACTATGATATACTCTATCCGATAATGTCTTCTATTACATATAAAGGAAGACACGTATCTATCGTCGACTATGGTGCCTACCTATAATAGCAGTCGTGCGACGTAATATTTATCCTAAGTACACATTACAACACATTAAACAATATATTACATAGGAGATATATGCGTGTAACACACACGTGTGAGTGTGTGTGTGTGTGTATGAACATTCCACTGACTTGTAAAGAATAAAAAAAAAAAATCATGTCAGGACCAGCTATATGATTGGTGGTGGGGAGGCGCAGCTGACATGACATGTGCTCTCGTCGTAAAACAGTGATTACCATGCGTTTATTATTATTATTATTTTTATATATATATACAACCAAGGCGAAACGCATCGTTTCACAAGAAAATGACAACGGTGATGTTTAATTAAAAGGTTAGGTTGAAAATGAGACGAGGAAAAAAAAGTCGTTTTTCATCATATTCATCCATTCATTGTTAAATTACTATGGTTATTAATAATTACGATGCGTTTGATATGATATATTACAATGATGTTATATTTTATTCCACCTTAAAATGCATCGATTGCGAAGCCAAACCGAACACGGATTAATGATTTTAACATTTATATTTCGTATTCGTCGACCGGTGGTTATTAAAATAAGCGACAGAGTAATGAACAATGTTAAAAGAGTAAAATATGTTTTGTGTTAGCTTTTGTCAAGTCGAAATATGCAACGTGGACTGCACATCATAAACGGCCGTTGAAAAGGAAAAACGTGTGCCTACATTTTTTTCTTCTCAGTTTGTTCGTAACGTTCGAGGCGAAATTATAACAGTTCTTCATACGTGGCAGAATATCATTTTTCGTATATAGGCACCGTATACAAACACAAAACTCAAGTATACTCATTACAACATCGCAAACAAACATAAACGGGGAAATGCACGCAATTACGAAAATGTTGACGTTGAGGAAATTGTTTCGGCGCGTATTATATATAAGTATACATACAGATATGCATATTACACATACCTATATGCAAATATATTATACACATGACAATGGGACCGTTTTCTATAGGGCGATTTCCCAGGGTCGGAACGAGTGTCGGTAATAGTGATTTTTATGTGCCCACTAAATCACGGAGAATCGCGGGTCGACTGCTCGCGTTCGGAACGACTTGGATTTTGTTTTCCACCTTTATAATGCAAATCTTTAGGTATTTTATTTTGGCGACTCCGGCGCAGTAATAACGGGAAAAAAGGCGGTAGGTAGTTTCGTTTCTTTTTTTCCGCCGGTGTACCTACCCATATACTTAACTATCAGCGGTAGAACGTTGTGTAAGGAGTTGTTTTTCCGTCGTCCCCTTTTCGTTCAAGTGGTCGCAGGAAGTGGCGCAACTTGTCAATGTCGGACCGAGGGTTTAGGGGGTTTGCGAAACCCTACGCAAATATTTCCGGGGATAACATATACGCACCGTAGACTCATCCCTTACCCTTAACAATGTGCACATTATTAAGTCTTCCAGAAATCACACGTAATTGCATTAAATAAAAAACGCCGAATACGCGACACAGTTGCCAAGCGCTTTTCGTGTTTTCCTCATTGAGGATCGTTATCTAGAGATAAATCCTACAAAGCCCGCGTACACACGCGCACACTTCTATTTGTATTTTTTTAAAAATTTTACAATACTCATATTATATAAGCATGTCGAATTCCGATAAAAGCACTCGATAATCGTGTGTGCGGTGAAAAAAAAATAATGAGGAAAAAAATACGTACTTACAATCGGAAAAAAAAAATCCAATGTTTTATCGTATTACAATAATTGTTATTAAACCTACATTTATTTCAAAAATAATTTATTTCATCATCGGTAATTGTTTACGAGCTTACTGTATACGTTTGGCTATAAGACTTATTGAATCTTCTGAATGACATTATTGTAGAGTCATTCAAATTAAACTATTATCATTATTTGCATTTTATCTATATACCTATTATACATGTACTGGCATTATTATTTTAACTCGACGGCAGATGCAACCACTCCTATCATGCGTAGACGTACTTGAAATATTGACTATTCAAAACGAATGTACCTACCTATGTTTAATTAATAATTGAAAACATTGTACTTTTGTTTTTTGTTTTTTCATTAAAAATAAAAGAATATAATATGTTGAAATCATTAGTCATATGTTTCTGTACAGTAAGTAAATTTGATTAATTTTTATTAAAAAAAGAAAAGACTTATAACATTATAATTATACACGAGGAGGGAAGCCCACTAGTGTGTATGTGTAAACCCTAAATCATCGACACTTAAAAACTTATTAAAATTAGAATAAAATAAAATATTATTTTCAATTTAAACTATTATTATACCGCCCAATAGATATTACATACCAAAACACAATTATTTAAATACAGTATAGATTTTTTTTTGAAACAATTACAGTTGTTTTTAGTGTTTTATTTGATGTTTAAGTTAATTGAAAAATAAAAATTATTATGGTGGGTAGTAGCCGTCTCACTCCCTCTCCTTCGCCGAGCTATATGGGTTCTGGATCAGCGCCTGATTGCTTTAACTATTTAATATGTTTTGCTAAATGCACGAAATATATTTTTATTAGGTAATTATTATAAGTACCTACACAGTTTTGATTAAGTTCTAAATGTGTTAATTGCTGTCGTGTTAAAATGTTAACATCGAATGATATATATTATGTTATATATTTATGTATAAGAAAAAAAAAAAACGTTAATTAATTAGAAAAAAATTAAGACACGGCTGAGCAAAACTGACGTGCGCACATAGTAATTGGACGGTGAATAGAATGTTTTCAGTTTTACAACCGGAGACAGTCATCGTTCGTTTCGTTTTTAAGCTATTTACATAAAAAATTAAAACAAAACCGTCAGAATATCGAATTATGTTTTTTTATGATTTATTTATACATTTTAAGTTGGGACTGTTATTTCGAACCAGACAGTTAATGAATAATTTATCAATAATGTGCGCATTTGTTTTTGTCCCTATATACATCATGATGGCGGTCGATATTTTGAACGGTTTTATCGGTCTAAAGGGGTGTGTAATTAACATCGAAGGTGGAATTCAAAAATTAGGTACTTAGATACCAAAATAGGTATTTTAGAAATTTAAATTTAAATATACATATTCATTATTCACAAAGAAATTCATATTCGTGTATTATTATAGTTAGGTAGGCTACAAATTGAAATGCATTTTTAAACTGTCTTACTGATGAAATCGGTTTCTTATAATTTAACTGAAATTCGTATAGGTAGGCGTAATTATTATACATTAGTGTATTTATTATTATCAAATATTTTTAAGTCACGTAGGTCAAGGGAAAAATATCATTATAAAAATATGTAAATGTATTAAAATGTAATAATATTTCTCAGATCCTTCGAAAAAAATAAAACCTAAACCCTTGTACATTATTCTCAAAGACTCGATTATATAATGTACCTATCTGTGTAATGTCTAAATGAAATATTTGATAATTATTAAACGACAATTGTTACAAAGATTAATGAGATTATGTTTTCGCGTAGAATTAACATAATACGCATTTATAGCGGAATAAAATAAATTCACAGAGAACTTTCTCAAAATGTTTATAAACACATTCATCTGGAATAAACAAATTATTGAAGCGTATAATTTCACGCACAGACGTTTAGTCAATGTAACGAAGATCGCGCACCAAAAACGTTCAAGGGCGATATGTTCTCCTCGGCCGTACGTAATGCACGCACCCACCCACCCACCCGTATATATTATGTATGTGGGGCTCGAATTCATATTCGAGTATTTGTCTCACGTAGGGCTTACACGGTAGTTCCTTCATTTTACACCTCGACTACTTACACCTATACACCCACATCTCGAATTTCATAAAACCCAAGTGTCTCGGCGTACACGTATACGCGCGGTCGTTTCCTTCGGTTTCGTTAATGCCGCGGGGTTTTGTCTTCGAGGAGGATTACCGACTGTACAACCGACGACGTGAATGCACGCGCGCACAAAGAGTGTGAAATAAAATAATAGACTCGGATGTACATTTTGAAACAAAAACACACACCGCCGTTTGTACTTACCGAGTGCGATGCATTTCAACAATCCGTTTCAACGTGTTTCGCACGATGACATATCATTTTCGCGTTGATTTTTTTTTCTTTTTTTGTTCACTAAAAAACCTACCACGCGTCGTTGTCTCTACTCGCGGCGAGATGTGTTTTTTTACGCGTGTGGCAGAATAACGCATTATGGTGTCGGCGAGGGCGAGGGGGAGGACGATGAGAAGTGGTGATTTTAGCTGTCATGACGGACGTCGTGTTCACTTATTTATATATATTATATACTGCGAACGCGTACGCCTTCGATCGGTTTCGCACAATATATAACACAACAATATGACAACTGAAACGTAAAACAAAGTATGGGCAGACTAGTAAAAAAAAAAAAAATAATACGAATGTAAAATATAATAAGACAGCCAAAACATTATGGACGGAAAACTAAATCGCTATTGGAAAATGTTAAAATCAAAAGTAAGTGCATAATATAATACGACTATACCTATATATACCTACAACCATACTGTATCTATGTATTATTTTCCTCGACACGAGTTGACTTCTGTGCGTAGACTTATGTACCTAATACCTAATATCATGTATCGCACATGGTGTAACCCTGACTTGGGCAGCCATTTTTTAAAACCGACTTACTATAGGATATCTTTAATGGCATATGCATATAATATAATACACATTGTACTATTCATTTTACTGTCTGTTAATATGTCGTGCGCCCTCGCTTGTTAATAGCACTATTAATGTCGACCGATTAAATATAAAAAAAAAAAAAAAACGAAAACGAAAAAAATTTATGGGACAGGACTAAACGGCTCTATAATCGTATCTACTAGGTATACGGAAGAAAAAACAAACACTATACAAATACCTATTTTTATATTATATATTACGAGGTGTCGGCCTGCATGTCGACTGCCGACGACGAAAATATTATAACAGCAGTCGGTTCGATAAATTTTTCATTCTCGTTTCTTTCTGCATATTCACATTCCTATTAAAAACCAAGTGCGTATGCCGCGGATTGCCAGTCCAAAGAAAGTTATAACCGCTCTCCAGTGTGTGTTTGTCTTAAACCAAATACATGTTCGCTATAATATATATAACATAATATTAAATCCCGGGGACTCAGTCACCCTACCTCTGACAGCTGTTAAAAAACGCCCCATAAACAAATTAGGATTAACTATGACATTATTCAAGGTTAAAAGCGGGACGGGTACGCGCTTACACAATCACTGTTTATTGGTGTTTATTGGGTTCATTTGGTACATGCATAGGTACCTACATTAGACATTATACACAAAATGATAAATGGAACGCTTAAAACTATAATAATATAGAGGCATCATTCCCCCCATAGAGTTTTTTCCCACTTTGAGCTCTGATAAAATCGTATAATAACAATATTATAATATAGGTCGACACCCACATTGCACGTCGTCGTCGTCCTTTCGACTATCGTTTATTAGCGATGGGATAACGCGTATATTATTTCGACCGTTTTAGGCGGATTAGTTTTCTTTTACGAATGGAAATCATTGATTATTTGTCGTGTCTCCACCGTGCGTGATGGGTATAATAATATGGCGGGCAGACCTGAGTCATGGCACACCGTCGCGAATCGCGACGATGCAACGACGTCACATAATTTTCTCCTTTTAATTTCGACCTTGCGTTCGACCGTGAAAACCTTAAAAACTAGGCCGGTGGAACTTTATTCCTAGTCAATACGCGTAATGACCGGAAATTGAATCGTTGTCGATGAAAATTGTCGATGCACACACCTTTGCGCGCCGTTACAATACGTACGTTGTGCACACATTTTTCCGTGTCCGCCGTGCGTCTGTCGGTTTTTCAAAAGGAAACTTTGGGTTATCTTTTTACTCCTACGACCTCGGACCTGCTATATATGATATAGAGTACAGAGTGATTATTTTCATATGCTCAAAGGAACAGCGACAGCCTTCGAATAACGTTTCGTGCAATTGATTTTCTGTCTACGTCATTATTTTTTTTTTAACGATAGCTGTAGATAACTCGTACAATTATCGCAAACAGTTAACAGATAACACTCCGGGAAAACGCACAACATAATGAACGGTTTAATGCCATAGGTAGTGCACGTACGAATAATATTATATGTCGCAATACATCCGTACGATGTATCGAACTATTTAATAAATCTCATTAATAACGAAATATTTACTCGATAATTATGTCGTAAGCCCAACGTCAAGTCCGGGTGTATTTCAATTCTAAAATCATTTTATAAATTTTATCGAATCGAAACGGAGTGTCCGGTCGGGGATTAAAATATTATTATTCGTCTTTTTTAATAATATCGTCATGTAATAATGATATAGTCTCGGGGAAGCCAACCAAACGGAGTGCGATCGACCAGCGGAACCAGCGCCACCACCCCCCATTTGCAAGCGTTATTAAAAAAATAAAAATTGTTTTTTTTGTCTCGTTATTGTCGTCGTCGTCGTCTATAATGTTATTATACAGTCATGGTCGTCGAATTTGCGTGGTGCCATCCACGCGAGGCCACTGAACTGGCGGCGGGGTACTTTTTTATTTCTTATGTATATATTGTATTATATATTATTAATATATTATTATGTATATATCGATGCCGGCACGCGATACACAAACCGTATATTCTTGCGCTACTTGCAGCCGACCTACACCGCCGTTACACGTCATAACATTATATACGTAGTGATACGTTTAACTGGCTACACTGTTTTTCCAAGTCCATTTTGCGGTGTTTTTGAAAAGTCTTTATATAGTCCGCCACCCGCACGACATTGCATTTTTACAAAATAATAATAATAATAAATTGTTATACTTTATTATCGTATACCTATAGGTACCTATTTAATTGTAAGTGCCCAATAGTTGTTTGGGGTTTTTAATATATTTTTTTGTTTCGCAATCGAGAGTGGAATACTTTTATGAAATATATGCTGTACCTACCTATGTACAGCATAAATATTCAATATCGAATACCCAGTTAGTTTTTGTTTTTCATTACTAAAAAACAATAGCATTTAAAGTTCAGACGAACGGAATAGTGGCTCACGACTTTTTCAGACAGTCCTAGGTATATATTGCTATTTTACTCTCGTCTAAACTTTGAATGATTGTATTTATAAAGAAAACGATTTGAACTCTTGAGAAAGCTGTCTGTATTCTAATCGTGAAATATAAATCAGAAGTTTTGGGCTGTGTTATAAATACTTCAATATACATATATATATATATATATATATATATAAAAAACCGTTTACTTCCAAAAGCACGAGATTCGCGGCCAAGAAAACTACCGTGGCCGACGGTCGTGTATATAAACCAATCACTCTGTACATCACACGTACTCATTATAATATACTCATTACAAAACGTTCAAATGTTGAGAATAATAATATTATGTGTGTAGAACTCGCACGCACGCTGGGCCCGATACTACCGAAATCAATACATGTGTATATACCAAACGGCCTATCATTAGCAAATTATTATTTTCAAAAACAGCGACACCCCCCCATTGGGCGTCGTTGGCCGCGCGTAGATGATATTATTATTATTATTATAGTCGTGCGTTGTGTGTTCCATTCATTCGAAACGATCGTAAAAAATTGACGCAGCCTACCGAGAAAAAAAATAAACAAACAATAGTGGGTAAAAAAATGTAACGCGTCGCGTGTGCAGTTTCCTATGTTTTTGATGTATTGTGTATTTATTATATTATTATTATTGCAAATACGCACACACTGCGTTAATCCCGAGTGTCTATATATAGAGGAGGAGCAATTCAGCAACGAGAAAATTTACGGTCTACAATACAATGCGCTTTTCATCGAGTTTAGTTAATTTATTTATTGCGTGCTTGAATTTATGTCGTAGTTACGTGTTGTGCATGTATATAATAGTATATGTTGTATTGTTTGACAAAGGATAAAAGGTTCGATTGAAATTCAATTTTATTGATGACACTTTTTCTACAGAATATAAAATATTTTATTCCTACAATATCATTAAATATCGACGATTTTCATTTTTTTTCCCGTGTATTCTATATAGACATGCATAACGATTTCAACGTATTTACTCGAAACCCTTTTCATTAAATAAACGTACCTACATATTATTATTATTATTATACCAGAGGAATATTGTTCTCCCGCAGCCGTTGACTAGATTTTTATCGAATAATACATCATATTATAATACGATGTTCGGAGATATCGTGTTATCATTGTATCTGCAATATTGGTGTATGTTACGCATAATATTACAAAGGTATAAGATCATCAGTGCAGTTGCAGAAGGTACATAAGGCGCGTGCATTGTATACACTATATCCATTGCACTGGATGAGATGAATAATTGATTCGCCGTTCCATTATCTGCATTACAAATGACTGCACACGCATCAATGAATCATACGAAAAAACTGTAACTGATTGTAAATCCTTCTGACAGAATACACATTTTTCAATCTCGGTCTGGTAATAATTATTTTCCGGATTTTACGATGGCTGCCGTGCGATTGCGGTAGAAGATTCTTTTGAACAATGTCCGTTACGTCCCACGAGATTAGCACGGACAGTACAAGTTTTTGATTTACAAGTGGTTACCTTTACTTCGGATATCATTTTTATCTGTGCATTTTAAATCACAAACGCGCTCCAGACTCCGTCTGTCATTCGTAATCCACGATATATGTTCGCCTTATGTCCCGTAAAAATTATATTCATGATAAATGATCCTTCTGGTTTTTTGATTGACCATTCGCTTAATGTTTTTACTTCGATTGTCTTAGAAAAGCTACAAATATACCAGAACAAACTCACTTTGGAACTGCGTAAATGACAATTCAATTAGTCGTCATTGTTAACTATTAATATTATTTTATATAGTTACTAAAATTATGTAGGTACAATAATTTATTTCGTATTAATTGAAAAATAGATAGACCGTAAATATTATAACGCATAAATTACTTTGCATGAACTCAATATCAGACAATATATCATATTATGAAATACATCCGGTAAATATACATCGACAAGCTTATTCGTAAATCAATATATAGTTCGAATGTAAATAATGTATATTACGATAAGACGTATAACCTAATTTGATTAATGATTAATTATAACAAAACACTTTTTGTAGATGTTACAATTGTCTGACATGATGGGCAGTATTGTATTAAATCAAAGGCTGTCTAGAATCGAGATGTTTAAAACAGTGTAATACTATATCAAGCTAGGTATAATGTGAGGAAAATATAGTGTCGATGTAATTGGAAAAAGGCGTTTTGGAAGTTATATGTTTCTCAAAAGTCAAAGGCCCGGCACATATTATTATGAGTAAATTTTAATGTATAATATAACATTTCCTTTAAACAGCTGTTTTGAATTCCTATACTTTAACTTTATACGGTTCAACTGTGTATAAGACTATCGGTACATATTTAATGAATATTTTGTGTGTTGCGTAGAATTTCTGTTTCAAACCAAACTTATCATAATATTATATACATTTTTTATATATATTATATATAAGTACGAGCAGTGTTTCTCGCGTCCGGATATCATTATTACTGTTACAGGAACAGCGCGTGTAATTATTTCTAATTGCATCAGAATATAATATCACTGATATTTCAAACGTAGGCATATAAGTTTTAACCTGTACGTACCTCATTAATTAAGAAGGATTCAACAAACACTGAGCGACTGTTAAATTTTTATAGTTGATAACTAAATAAAAAATGTATTAACAGAACTCGTTTTTATAAGAACGAACAATTATTATTTAATGATGTAAAAATCAATTACGAAAAAAAAAATAACATTTTCTGTGATGCCTGTGGCTAAAACTATGATGTGCTACATAATATTATGTATTCGTATTAATTTCAAACGTTTTTTGTGAACGCCAAACGAATATAAAATATATATTTTTTTTGTAAAAACCGATTAATCAATATGATTTGGCGGTGAAATGCCTTAATGGCTATTTATTACAATTCAGTAAATGTTTGAAAAGCTTTACGTGCAATTAAAGACAATCGCTTGTGTTTTAAAAAATAAGAGCTTTATTTAACATTTTATCTAAACGGAAAATTATCGCCCTTTATCACTTTATACTCATTCGTATTTATACAGTTTTACTTTCTATATACGTACACAGCATTTTACTTCATAAGCTAATTTATTAATGCTATGCGCTCCACTTAACTGTTCATAACATAAATGTGTACTTTTTATCATTCGCCGTTTTTCCTGTCGCGCTGTAGGGAAGCTGCATATTTATCTTCGAATTAGCTGTTTTACATTTTTGTTGTGCACACAAATGCGATTCGCAGGCAATGAAATTTTTTACAATCGTAATTAACCGTAAAAAATTAATCTACTAGAAAGCCAAAGTTTTCCGAGTTTGATAAGGGAAATACCATATAAAATATGCAAAGCACAGCCAAAGGAGCGTCCGTCCCTACGGGTTGGGTTTTCCTCGGAAACAACTGTACATAAAATAAAAAAATAACTTTCGGGTAAAAAAAAATTAATAAGACCATTGAGATAGTCTAGAATTAGGTTTTTGGAAAAAAAAAAACAAAATACAAAAAGCTTATAATATTATTATACATACTTTCGGACGACCAAAATATTTTTTCGGTATACTATAGTAATACTATTATTAATAATAATAATAATAATAATATAGCTTTAATAACAACGTCCCTTTATCGTGTCGTCCCGACTTCCAACGGGTACGATGATAATAATAATTAGTTTAATAACGGCTGTTACGCGGACGGAGGCGGGAAAATAATGCTCAACGACGCCGCCGCCGCCGACACGTGTGGAAATGGAAACACAATTTTAGATTCGTCGAAAACGTTATCGACTTCTACACGGTGGTCCGCACACGGATCATTATCGATAAGCAATACATTTATTTTCATCATTAAACATTATTCTATCGGGTTTTTGTGCTCGTCGGGTATACGACAGACCCAATGATTGCGCGTCCAGTGAAAATCTGCACACAACGTGTCTGCCGTACGCCGCGCCAGACTGTTTGACCCGGTTTGTCCGAGGAGTTCCGAGAAATGTGATACCGTGAATGGTTCTTATCAGTCGGCTGTTATCTCGCGCTGCGCATACCAAACGGGTTTGGTAGTGAGTAGTGGTGCCCAATTTATAAATCCGATGACGCCCGCGATGCAACACCGCGTTACCTATAATGTTCGATATTTGTACGTCATCGTGATTTACAATAAATCATTACCTAAGTGGATCGCGAACCGTCAGATTTTAAGGAGTTCAAAATTGGCAATTTTCAAATTGTTTGCATGCGCGTGTCTTGTAAACGTGTGCGTGTAAATAAAATAGTGGAGCGCTCTCGCACGCGCACGTACAAGTCACCGCCGAGGCGTGAACAATATTTATGCTCATTTGTATATTGCACTTTTCGTCAATCATACCGGTGAAGCTGATAACGCGATAAGACTTCTGAAAACTGATTTGAATTCGCTAATATGTCTACTTGAGAACGATAAGGTCACATTTTAACATATTTAATATTCAACAATTAAAATTCAAATACTCCAACAAAACTTATAGGAGTTTGGGGACAAAATGTGAAAAAAACTGGAATGATCGATTATTAACGAATCAACGAACTCAAATCAGTTTTCAAAAGTCTTATCGCGGTATCAGGTCCATCGGTATGACTGACAAAAATATTGATACATTTTGGTTGAAATAATTAGCCGTTTGCAATCCCCTCAAATAAAACGTCATGCGTATCATAGGCTATAGTATATTAGTGCATTAAATGTATTTATTAATACTTAAGGTGTAACTAAAATAATGATATCATGTACTTAGGTAACGGATAAAAGAAAAAAAAATGATTTTTCGATACACCCTTTGTTCTCGTGGATTCGGGCAACGAATGTGCCCTATAAAACCACAGCTATCGCATCCGAATTAACGCGGACGAGACGTACGTAATATTGTATTAGGCTGGCCACCGACGCACTAACTAGTTAGAAAGCTAGAAATTACTTTCTTCGGTAACTTTCAACTCAACCAGTTACTTTGCTAATACTTTATAGTTACTAAGTAATTTAACTATAGTTGTATTTTTAATGTGATTATTGGGTGATGGGCAACCTGAAAAGTTTTTTTTTAAATCTAAAAGTTATATTTCAGTGTATTTTTAAATGATTTCTATTCTTACGGTACCGAATTTTCCAACAATTTTGAAAAAAGACACTTATGAAAAAAAATGTAATAAATATTTTTTGTAGATATATAAATAAAGTAATGGTGTTAAAATGTAAGTTTATTTGTATATATATTATAATGTACATAAAATATATTGATTTTTAGGGGGTAACCGACGCTATTAACATTTGTCCAACTTAGTTTGTATAATAATTGACCAACTCATAGTCTAACTAAACTCACTATACTTAATAAACTTTCTATATTAGTAACTTAAATATGATATTAATATAAAAAGTTGTTTTTTTTCTCAAAATCTAATTTCAACAAGTCACAAAATATCGTCTTTACGACTCGCCCAACATTGATAGTAATAATACAATGTCAACGATAACGGCGCTGCGGTAGACCTGCCTATACCTAATTATACCTATTTTATTTCACGTGCAGCGCAGTGTATTATGTTTAGGTATCTACGTCTCGTGCGTACAAAAATTGTGCGTAATATAACGCTGCAGCACATATTAATATATTTTACCGTAGACGATGTGTGAAAGTGCTGTTTTGAATTTTTCGTTTTGCATTTCAAAGGCATTTGATGGGTTCATAACTCATAATATTAGCTTTGTCTTTTACAAAACGTCAGCGCACGGTATAAGTACCGTCGATATATATATATCATACACATAAACGTATTCGACCGTTGTGCGTGTGTGTGTGTGTGTGTGTGTTCCGCATCGATTGAGAGTAGTTATATTATTCATTCGTTTCAACAGTCGTAAAAATAACGTACCTACATATTATGTATTTTACCCTATTGTGTAATGTGACCAAAGGTGAAGAACATTATTAAAATAATATTATATTATGTTATACCCACAACATGTTATATATTATAACGGCACACACGTGAATGTGTATTAGTAAACTACTGTTTTAAATGATACACGATGGTATTATATTATTATTATGTTCTTTGTACTTACACTAATCATTTTTTATTTGAATTCGGTCGATCGTCTTTTTCGTGTACAGCGGAAAAATGGTAAGGCGGACATCATTAATTTTATTCGATTTCACGATGCGTTTTTCTCGCCGCCACACTGGGGGGGTTCAGATATAATATAAATAACAATTGTTATCGGTTCGGTTGTTTGAGAAATGCTATCCCTCAACCATTTCTTTCCGGAGTTATCACCGCACCGTCCATTTATCATTGGATATAATATTATATTATATACGGACCGTAATGACTATACCGAGAAACACAATGTGTGGTGGTGGTGAACTTATTGTGTTGGATTTTGAATCGGAAAAGGAATAATTACTGTCACGAATAATAGAAAAAATTCAAACCGAACGGAATGGAACACCATGTGCTAAATTATTCTGATTGATTTATTTTATTCGGTCGTATAATATTTTATCTTGTGGCCAAATCGTAAAACAAATTTGAACAACGCGTGTACCATGGTAATATATTAATATTGTATAAATAACGTAATATTGTGTGTAACAATTAATTAATTTCCCTAAAATACTTATCGATATAAATTCCATAACATATTAAGACATTTGTAATTTATTACAGAGTTTTTCGGAGATACACGTGCTCACGCGAGGCCTATATTTTATTCTTATACATCCGTTCATTTTCTTTGTTAACTTATGGTAGAATTACTAGTATACGAATCACGTGACGTCAGATTTACCAATATCTGAGTATAGTATATCTACATATTATTATGTAAGTAAATTTAACGATTGTTATTTATTAGGAATCTATGGTAACTTTAAGTTTATATTTTACATTTTGATTTTATTTCTACATCAGAACATCATCGCTCTTATTTCAACGCACGTGTACAACCTATTTCGGTTGTGTTTGAATCGTATCGATATTTATAATGATAAACGTCGATAATAATTCATCAGTCCAGTCAATTTCCAGATATTTTGTCGAATTCGTAACCTCGTGTGGGAATGTTATCACCGAAAATTTAATAATATTAACAACCCGCAGCCGGGCTGCCATATAGCGACGATGCACAATAACAATAACTATATTATACGCAATATAATTGGCGTTGATTTATAAAAAAAGGGGTTTGCAGTCAATTGAACGGTAGCCGATCGAATACGGGATTCGACTTTTAATTTCTCGTCGCATATTTTATAATATCGATCGACGCATCGACAACAACGACGCGATGCATTTGAACGGTATAACGACTTAAATCTTAATGATTGACCCCTCGTACGAGCTGTGCAGAGAGATCGTTATTAATTGTTGTTTTGCTATGTGCAGACGACAAATTAATAATAATTTACATGGTGTACGACCACTCGTCTGCAGCAAGTGCTGTACGCATACATTTTATCCACCGCCGCGGCCGCAGTAGGTGTACAGACGTTTTTTACATGTACAAATAAGCGGGGAAAAAAAAACATTTGCATTTGGACCAACGCTGAGCGCATTCCTTCACTACGGGGGAACAATAACTGCAATCGTATTATTATCGCGGTGTTATAAAATGCCTACAGAAAGAAGAGTCGTATGTGACGGTGTGCACGGGAGACGTCATAATTATTATTCCATGGGAGCGTCGTCGCGGTGTCTCGTCGCTTCGTGATATTATTATTATTATTATAATAATAAATTCAGCGATCGGGCGGAAATCGACCGACATAAATAATATACGTCACGCGACACATTACAACATAATACGACCTATGCGATTACAACGTATATATTATAATAAGCGAATTGATGTAATTTATTGCGCCCGCCGGCCTTTCATTTATATTTTTTTTCCCCTTATCCCTCCGACGTTTCGCATATTAAAAACAATTTTGACCGGTCTGGAGGGAAACGTTATACAGACAATACTACACTGGAGGAAACGGACGTTCGTGCCCAAGCGAATGCGTACACGGCCGGTCGCGATAACCCTCAAAGGTCGATCCACCTCCGCCGCCGCCGCCGCGGTATATGACCATCCCAGGCGGTTGCGATGGTATTCGTTAAAAATTATCTAACTTGCGCATGTTTGTATTAATGTTAAACGACAAAGGTCGCCAGCTGCAGGAAAAGAGCAACGCGCACACAGAATAATAATATTATACACAGACACATTATATATAATATATATATATGCACGGAATACATATTTTATAGGTATACCATATTATATTATCCGTCCTCCAATGATAATAATATATTATTATGTACACAGTGTATGTTTTAATGTACCCACCGTAATCTTAATTGCTCGAGTATATTATAACCATATATCATAGAAAAAATGTTTGTTTGTATTTAATTTTAATTTGATAATTTTTTTTTGGATGACTTATATATTATAGGATTGCTCCAAACGATTTAGCTCTGAAAATAGCTTCGGATTTTTTTAGAAACAAAGTATATAAATAATACGTATAGGTAATGGTAATAGAGGTAGGTATATTGTATGTTACATAATATTTTATATTATCGTTATTTTATGTATTATCTGAAAGCATATTGTATTTTCATACATGATAATATGTCCCTATCATGCATTGGTCTTTTTTTTTCAATAACAGCATGTCATCGAGTGGGGGAAAGGCTCGAGAAATGACGGAGAGATTTTAAATTCTCCAAATTGAACTTTTTCGACGGATTTATCTGTCACCACACCCGGTCGAATACGTTCTCGGAAAGATACGTTATATTCTCGATAGCTATATTCTTGATTATATAGATTTTTTATGGACCGGAAACGGGTTTAGAGTTTTTTTGAAGGCAAAATATTTAAGTACTATTGAAACGCCGTATTCTACACAGTGTCGCAGTATAATAAGAGGCGTAACGAGTATTGTAGGTGTTGGGAGGATGACGTATAACAACGACATGGATTCACATTAAAATGCAGTTCTCTCGAGAGGAATACTAATTCCATAAAATATGCATGTGCCTACCTAGTTACTCATAATTTATAGAATACAAGGTTTAGGGTTTCGTTGGGGTGTTCAGATAATCAGAATAATAAACACATTCGTAAAAAATAGACACTGACTATTTTAATGTAAATCATACTTTATACGTCAACACTTTATTACACATTTATACCTCACCAGGCTGCAATTATACGTATAATAATTAATGATAGATGTAACTACTGTTATATGAATTATGGTTTATATAATATGATAATTTTTACAAACCGACAGGTTGATGCGCTGATTATAGAGATGTTAAAGTGTAAAGACACGTGGTTACGAGTCCGCACCACTTAATATATTTTGATTTCACGTTTAAACGAAATTGTATTACGAACATTTGCATGTAATAGAATAAAATATATTTTAATGCTACGTCATAATTGAGTGTTAAATATTTGCTAAACATTTTTTTTTTAAATTACGATTTTTTGGAAATGTGCATGAAAACGTATTTGACATACATACACATATTATCGTGGCTATTGTCAACAAAATAAATGAATAATATTAATGTTAAATAAATACAATAAAATAGATGTAGAAAATTTTAATTAACATGATCTCACACATATTATATATTCGTATTTTGCACGTATTATATTGTTTTATTACAAATTCATCTGAAAATCATCTTTTTAATATTTCGAATATCTTTCAATGTTTTAAACACGTTGAAAAAAATAATAAAATAACGGCAATGTTTAGTTTTTATTTCCTATAGTTTACGACAAATTACTATTAGTATTTTAACAACCGTATAGTGCTTTGCCCAAAATATCGTAGGGTACAGTATATACATCGCGGTTAGGTGTACATATAGGTATTGAATTTATTGGGTTGTGCGCGCAACCGCGGTCGTATTATAATATTATGGTCTTCGCGGCGTATATAGGTACACCTACCGCGGTATATGTCATTAATTATTGTAATAATTATTTTGAAGTATTATTACGGAGGAATTTTATCTGTCAGCACTGTGTGCAAAGTAATTAGTATGTGTGTTATGCACACATACGCGTAGGTATTACACATAGTATAACATTACTTATATTATTATTGTAAGCAGCATAAATCATTCACCGCGCAAGGTCCTCCGTCTCCAGATAAAGAGCTTATCGCAAACCTCAAACGTATAACGGCGGCGGTGGCGGTGTCGGTATTATAATATCTATTTCTCTAATTAAGTTCCTATAATATGTAATATTACATTCGTGTTCGCGAGCGTATCCCAACGAGAGAGTTAATTCCCGACGAGCCTTATTTTGTATTATCCCCGTACGGAAACCATTTTGTTGCAAACGTTTCAAAAAAAAAAAAATAATCGATTAGAAAATTAGACGTATTCAATATTATTACGTAATATTTTGCATTTTTTTTAAGCACGATCAGACCGACAAAACGCGCATGTTATACGCGTAGGTCGTCAGCAGTCTAATATTCTAATATTATATTATACTATGATATAAGTGTTTTTATTTTTAATGTGTGTATACTGTTTATATATATATATATATATATACTTATAAGATCGCGAATGCCGATTGGCCTTCAAAAAAAGAAAAAAAGAAAAATTAATACATCTAATAATCAAATAACATAACACATTAATATATGATATAATAGCATTATAGACTGTATAGTATTATTATAATATAATGTACAATCGTTATCGATATTATAATATATTATTATTTATTACAAATGTGTGCGGGCGACAACGGTGTAAATTTTTTCTGCGTTCGAAATAGGTACTATATAATATATTAGTATGTTATCTTCGACGTAACATAGTCGTATAGTACGTGTATATTAGCCTACCTATTAAACACGTGTTCGCTATTAGACGTTATAAAACGTCGTGTAGTTATTATAATAGTATATAATATAGTCTTCGACACGGTTTTCACTCTTGTCTCTGGCCGAATTGTCGAAACAACGAAACCGCGACACTTCATATTTGCAAACAATAATCGAGTTGATTAATTGTTGATGTGTGCAGTAAACCCCACAGCACATATTTACACGTCTGCGGCAGCATGACCGATACAGTTATAATTATGTGGATACATCGATGCGTATGTGATTTAGTTCGTAAGACTGCAGAGAAAAAATTGTATACAGTATACCGGTACTTGACATAATATTTAAATATTATATATGTAACTGGGTAAAGAAATCGCAATGTATCTTATACGTTCAATTAAAAAATGTTGCCGCTTCAATATAATATGTACTTATATATATATATACAGTTTGCTCAGTGGTCACGTATACTGTAAACAATAAATAGAATGAATCGTAAATTTCACTAGAATTTTTTTTTTTTTATTAATAGTTAACCCGCGGCAACTTAGGCCATTGGGTGGTTTTCAACTGTGTGGGAAGGTACTATAGGTTTAAGCACAGTTTGACAGATTTTTTAGTCGGCACCCGTTGGTATCTGTCATACGGACACCGTGACTTGCCCGAAGAAAAATGTCGCCCGCGGCCGAGATTTGGAACCGGCGTCGGTGCGCGTCGGAACCGACGCCTAAGTCCGATCGGCCACTCCGCTTCCACATCACTAGAATTATTATTATTATTCAGTACGAATGTATACGATTCGGGACAAACGACAGACAATGATATTATTGATGTTTGTCGAAACTTATGGTGTGTGATGTTTATTCTTGTTTCCCATATTTTAGAAAACTTTTAAAGAATTTTCACTGGGAGAGCGGTGTGACGAAACAACTGCGCGTATATGTAGCTGGAGCATCCAATCTAGGGCGCAAAAAAACACTTTTCCTACTTCTTTAATGTCCGATTGAAACTTTTTTCTTAAAGATACCTCTGTTTTGGTCCATGAACGTGTTTTTCAAATGTGTTCTTCAATTGCTTGCTGTAGTGTTTAGAAACTAATACTTGTTAAACTACTGACCAAGATATATCAAACATAAATCCCACGAACCATTGTCAGACGACGCCGTCTGTTGGTATAAATTTTAATCTACTATACATCTATACATTCAACGAACAACTATTTAAGCGGTTAACAATTTTTTTCCAGAATTCAGCGTTTTATAACATTATATCCATTATATTTACTGCAGGAGGCCAGTATATTTAAATTTTACCAAGAATATAGCTATTAAATTGTTTATGAAACATCTTTGTATTCTCATAAGATATTTCTGTAGGCGTATGTATTAATACATTTTATATCTGTTAAAATTATTTATATAAATCGTACGTTAAGTTTATTAGTTTTTTTGTTTATCTATAAAAACCGTCATTTGATTCTTCTCATATGATTTAGAAGCAAAAATCAAATACTTCTAATTAAATTAATAATTTCAACACGTGACACGCGCGAGTATAATATATTTATATAAACATGAGTAAATTTAAAAATATATTTATTGCTTATTATTTTACTTATATTATATAAGAATAAAGAAAAATTAATTAATTTTAAAATTTTTATCATGCTCGATACTATATAATTTAGTATTGTATTATTGTAATTACGCAGATATGCAATATAAATGTAAACGAGTAACAATAAATCTATTCTGGTATCTATTTAATAATCTATTTCAATATTGGATTATATTTTTATTGGACGGTACAAAATGTTGTTTTACAAATCTAAAATATATTTTTTCTGACATAATCTATAATACATATACGCGCATTGCAGATATCAAAACGTAATTTGTGCCCTGCAAAATCTAAAACACCGACGGTCGGTTCTCGGACGGTGTTATTACAGTTTGAACATTATTTTTTGAACAGTGTAAAAAACTGTGCCGACATAACGACAATAATATTATGTCTCCGCCCGCGATTTAAGTCGGCGAAAACTACCGACGGACGTGCGGTCTAAAATTATATTACACAAATATTATATAGGTACCTAAAATTGAATTCAATAAACGCGCATATAACGTAATGATTTCACGTCACTCATTATTACGGCGAGGGTCCGGGCTAATCGAGCATGACGGTGGCCATTTAGCGTTTACGCCAATACATATCACACACACAGACAATTTTATAAACACATCATATACCATCGACCGGGTATATAAAATGTACCTCGCATTCGTCGTTTTCGTAGTGCAACGAGACCGAGAAGTATTTTTAATCTAGCCGGTCTCTCATCCTAGTATACATTATAATAAAAAATATCGTTATCGATCTCGGTGCTGCACAGTCCGTCGCGACGACTTAGGCGGCGTGGTTTGGACACTTTGTGGACGCGACGTGGCTCGAGGTGTGCCTAATATAGGTGTACCCATACACAGTTTTGTCGTGTGCGCGCGTCGCATGTATTATTATTGGGTCATTGGCGGCGGTGCGTCCGCGTGCCAAAGAATGTGACCTTAAAAACTCGCGCACCCTTTCCGCGTCGTCCACTCATCCCCCTTAACCCTCTAACCGCCGACCCAACCTCTCTCCCCCCCCCCAACAGCCCTCGTAAATAGATAACGATTTAACTGTAGTCCTGCACACGCACTCGCGCGCGCACACGCCTGCAGCTGAGGATACGCACTTATACACCGCGAAACAACTCTTCGTACACTTATATTATATACGCGCGTAACAATACGGCGTGCATGCGTGCGTGCGAGCGCGTACATGTGGGTGAGTGGGGTGGCGGTGGCGGCGTTGGAAGTAGTGGTGGAGGTGGTGGTGGTGGTGGTGGCGATGGTGGCGGTTTATACAGGGTAGGAAAAATATCCTTTAGGGATATAGTGCGCGCTTCCATTCATGTCGTACACCCCGGCGGCCACGCGCGTTCGCAAAAATCAATAACCCCACCACCCCCCGATGACGACCGCTGCACTGCTCGCACTTACTCTCTCGCGTCGTCTCGCCCCGTCTCCGTCTCTCATTCACGCACTCTCCACAAACCGCCCCGTTATCCCTTCAACCCGCGCCCGTCGCCGGACCACTACCCTCCGCACCCACACACACACACACACACACACAGTTATGCCACTGCCACCCTTCTCCAACCCCATCCTCCCCGCCGCGACCCACGCGCCTCGGATAAACGCCCACGCAAAAGCACACACGCGCGCGCGTGACTTTTTTCCGGTGGGCCGGTGTAGACGAAACACCCGAACACGACTACGCGAGCGTGTAAATTTAAAAATTCCGTCGGACTGTTTTGGACGCAATACGTTGTCCTATTCCCGCGCCGCATATTACGTACGGCATAAGTGTTGTACAGCCGCTCGCGTCATAGACAGCAAAGGCCACTATAGAACGGTACGCGCGTTGTGCAGTGTAAACAACGGCCAAAGATTTCGGGAGAAAATGCGTTTCGCGTTTTGGTTATGATTCGGACTTGCATCGCTGGCCCCGCCGGGCGCTGCTGCGGCGCACACGCCGATTTCTTAAGGTCCACACAGTCCATATATAATATTATACAGTATACGTATCGTCTAAATCATTGCAAACCCGCGGCGAAAATTTGCACGCCACATACACCGAATTTTACACAACGGACGCATGATGCATTTGAGTTGACGACGTACTTCATAAACAATCGAGCGTATACGACACAGACATAAATAATAATCAGTCCGGATCTCCAGCTTTAGGCACATATAGATTTTAATCCAAACCGCGGGTTTGTATTATTTTATTTATAAATAGGTTTAAATAACCATACCTAATGTTTTTTACATTAACACTTTAATTTATTAAATTTCATTGTATTTATAATACGTTACTCAAAGCTATGTACCAACTACATCAAAGGCAAACTACGTAGAACTGCCTCATAAATTCATTTTTTTGAACACAAAATCAACTGCAAATCAAATTATATAATATATGAACTTAATGTTGTTATACCCTTTGATATTTCTGCGGTTGGCTTATTTTCTAATGGAATGGATAGTAATAAATGGTTATAGAGAAATAATAAAAATTTCCTTTGTTTATACCTACCTACATACTGCAGTATGGTAAAAGATTTTTATAAAATATTATAATCCAATTCAATCAACTGCTGCTTTCATTAATTTATATTGGGTAAAATGCGTATGAAAATACAATTACATTTTTAATATATTACATTTTATTATGTTTGGATGTTCGGTTGATAAATATGTCCACAGAGAGAACGCACTGCGAGTAATATATATTCACTATGGTCTCAATTTTTTAAAAGTAATTTAAAATACAACTTGTATTAACTGGTATGTATAATTTTAATGATATTGCGCGCATTAATAATTAATTTTTATTTAAACTGGTACACAGTTGACACCGATGGAATATGCAATTATAAATTCCCATTGGACGCGATAAAACACGGTTATATCAAGTCAGGGCTGCGTATGGTTTTTTTTTTTTTAAATTTAAATTAATCTTTCTGTACACATACATACAAGGGAAATGCGTTTGTATGTCATCTAGTTTATTGTTATAATATGCGTACTATATTGACTCGAAACGAAAATTAAGTGAAGCGTAATAGTCGTATAACCATTGTTTTTAAGCCTAACAACAGTTGTGGTATTGTGTGACACAACCAACGACACAAAATTTGATACCCTCAGTCTGTCTTATTAGCATACTATGATGACAATATTTCAATACTCAAAATCGAAATTGTGACGTTTAGGTTAATATTCGAGTTTGCCTCCACTGACTATTAGATTTTTAGAGCAGAATATTATTGAGATAGTGTTGTACATTTTGTAAAATATTGTAAAATATTGTCCAACGGTGATGTTATATTGTCTTGAGTTTTGTTAAACTATTATATAATATAATGCTTATTGTTTAATATGCTTTGATATTGTCTTATACCATTGTAACTTCTTCGTCGTCAGATAGTATTTTACAAAGAGCATGTCACACCCATGACGTGCGGTCTCCGTCTTACAAACGTTGAAACGTAAAACCATCGATTGTAAATACTTTATTTATAATCAATGGTCAAACGTAGAAGAACCAATTTTGCGTTGTCAGCTTTATTATTAGTGTTACCTGTTTATCAACTTGATAGTAAGAAACATTATCATTGTCTGTACGTCGGTTTCTATACGATATTATTAATATTCAATCGTGTTTGACCATAATACTATTATATAGTAATTAAAACATTGTAAGAAAACAGACGTATAGGTACAACACTGCGGGTATATAAATTCCACGTCAGCAGACTTTAATATTAAAGCTAACAACTAAAAATATCGTTTCTGACGAACGCAGTATATTTATATATAAGACGAATACAACTTAGGTACATATTATATTATGCGGGTATGGCTACTGTGGCATCCTCTTAATCTCCACGTGCACAGTCCATATTGCAGTATACGATGTTGAATTATTAATTTTGATAAACAATCGAGACTGCACATCGTCGTAATGCGGAAACCTACTATAGGTTCGTCATATATTTTCTGCCACTCGGACGAAATCGGCTTTCGTCTGCAACTTTTTGTATACGTACGACGCTCGATGCCGACCCTTTTCGACGCGTCATAAAACCGCGTTATAGAACACGTTATACGTAATTTCAAAATTATGATTTTAGACTTCATGACTTCTATATAATAATCTATTATTCTATTCCGCAGTCCGGCGTTACTTTCTACGGTTCACGCCTATAGTTTTACGTTAAAAATGTATTTTAATAATAATATATAGTCGGGATTTCCTTTGTTCATTATATTTGGAAGTTAATATGATGATAATATATAATATAATGCATACATGAGTACAACAATCTAATAATCATCGCTGCAGTCTGAAATCAGGAAACGTTCGCGTGTACGAATTAATTTATTGGTCACAGACATAATTATACTATAATATTGTATTTTTGTTACAATTTTGTATTTCACACCGGAATCGAGCTGTACACAAACGGTGTAAAGTGTAAACGAAGAGCTGGTGATATTCCCGAGGAGGGAAAATTGCCTACGTGGTTAATATTTTTATTTTAATTATGAAATATTGTTGGTGTATGATTTATATTTAAGATTTAAAAAAATAATAGTGACAAAATTAAGAATGAGAAATGCGGTTTATGGCCGTGTAAGTCACACACCGAAACACCAATCGCCATAGATATTTTTAATATCATAACACAATAATCTTTAAATCGAATACAAAAGTTATTATACACATCTAATGAGAATTATAATTGGGAATATGTACTAAAGTACGGAGTTGACCGTGTTTGAAAGGAGAAGCGACGTTCTATAATCGCCTCACGCGACGTTAAGATTACACCTGCACAATATTACACAAGTCTTGTAAGACTATATAATATGATCGCTGCGCATGATTGCTTTTCCAAATACGCTTTTCCTCTAAACGCCGACGCCTCGCGGTGTATCCGAGATCGTTGATATCTTTAATCGTCGTCAGTGTACCGGTGTCCCTACATGCGTCATTGAACTATATCACATATATAGGTGCCGAATGGTCAATCACATCAATCGGAAATAAACGGTGGTTCTTAAACAATATATTATGAAGGAATATCGCAGGGGCCTCGGGAATTCAAAAAACTAAACTTTATGTCTAAAAGGGTAGGTACCTAGTCGCGTTGCCACCTCAAAAATGTAATGTCATCGGATCCACTACTAGCGGGGCGCGATGAAGACTGCCGTAGCTGTGACAGCGTCTTTTGGGCAGAAAATAGGCGTCGAAAACATAATGGTTTTACGCACGTAATCGCGGTCGTAGGCCGTACACCAACACAAACGCTGTAGCGGGTATATTACTTTCGCGTTATCTGGAAAACACGATCAAATCGCCTTTTTGTGTGCGCCACCGTATCGGTCGGCAGGTCGTTATCATTCGGCGTGATGCCTGCTGTATACATACAAAACGGTTGGAGCGAGCGCAAAAGGGTTAAGGATAAAATACGTGTGTATAGAGCTCGGTCGACAACTGCGCGAACGGTTGCCAGGCGCTGAAAACAATGTATATAATATATATACCAACACACACACATACACAAACACACACACACACACCCATATATATACACGTACAATATAATATATATATATATATTTGTGTGTACATACAGCTAGGGCTCAGCTGATACGGGTTTTCCGGTAGTAGAAGCGGTGGCGGCGGCGGTTGCCCGGGCCACGTTAATTGTGCCCGAAAACGACGTTATCCTTCCACCCACCTCCGACCACCCATCCCCCTGTCGTCAACGACCCCTCTCGCGGACTACGACCTACGAGCTATATATATATATATATATAAACATTAAACGCGTGTACATGGAGTGTGTACGCTGTACCAAACGTGCCACGAATTCGGCAAACAAACAATTTCGGTCGGTTTCTATATATATATATAATAAAATAAAATGTTGGTACCTAAACGTGATAGTATCGTTTGCCGGAGTTTGCGCAGTGGAAGAAACGGCAGCCGGCTAAGGAGATGAGGTTATAAGTTTCTCTCCCGCAAACCGTAGTCGCACAGTACGTGTTTATATTATATACATGTATAGTATATAGCTGGTGTGTGTGTGTGTGTGTGTACAAGTCACGACCGACCGACGACGAAGACGTTTTATATACATATTATAGTATGGAAGTTAAGAGTGTTATTACGTGTGTTAAATTAGATCGCAGAAAATTTGCCATTTTAAGGGTGGTAAAATATTTGAATCGTTGAAAGAAACAGAATATTATAATTTATAAGAGATTTGTCGAAGCAGACCATCACGAACCTACCCTTGTTTCAAGTTTCAACTCCGTTTGGGTGTATGGAAGCTAAAAAAAAAATCGTAATTTCGTGAATTCGGTTTTTATATAAAATATTATAACATTATTATTTCGTATGGATATATTATTATTATGCGCCTATTTCATTCTCTTTGTCGTTCTTATAAAATATATTTAATACGCTTTTAAAGAAGTGATGTTTATCAATACGTTTTTTTATCTGCATGCAGTAATCGCACACAATAGCTTAGTGTTGATGGATAAATCGCATTCAAAAAAAAAAAACTTTCACAGCAGAATACTTAAAATATACCGCGTGACACTACCCGACCAGCTGTACGAAGCGAGAACTCGGTAGAACGATATACCTGTAATGCTCATAATATGCGCACACACGTTTGCTGTTGAAGTCCCGCAGGCACTTTGTGCGACAAATCAAAATCTGACGTGTACGATCGAAGACACATCCGAAACGTCAGAAAAACCAATGACGAGGATTGGAGGAGAGGAATGACGTGAACGACACGACGTTTTTAACGCATTTTCGTGGCGATAACTATGCATACGGCCGTCACGGTGGTGGGGAAAGGGAGGGTTTACCGCCGCGGTACACGTCACTAATTATTATTATTCACTGCATAGCCATTATTAGTTTCCATTAGTAGTTAGGTACCATTGTTATTATATATATATATATATACATTTTTCTAATAAAAGTGAATTTATTCGAGCGATTATAATTATATATTATTACATTATCTAATAATACGTAATATGATTATTAAAAAATAACACATGTTTTCCATATGGTTTTACATAAACACGTTCGTTACTATACCTATAATAATAATAATATATACTTATAAATAATAGTTTAATTAATTACACTTAAGCGAAATGTAGTTTATACGTTTTAATTGTCTTAATACGACGAGTCCCGAACAACATTATTCCCTACGACCGTGTACAAAGTTTGCTTATTAATAATATATAATTCGCCATCCCGGACACACGATTGTTCGAGACAATAAACATTTCGAAACATTAATTATTATATACTTCAACGGTCTGGATTCAAGCATTCGTTCTAGATTATCCCAAAACTATATATGGTGGTCAATAGAGGCGCATAACAGTATCGAGAGAAATACTCGGCAGTGAGGGTTGCCGAGACAGCGTCCCATTCGTTTAAAGCAAACAAATGATGCAATTGGAATGGGTTTTCGGGAAACATTCTGGATAGAAATGAGTGGTTGTTGTTCCGAAACAAAATTCATATAGATGCTTTTAAAGTACAGAGCACCACTGCGCGCACGAAAACAATAATGCCCATCTGACAAATAATATTATGCCATTAACAATAGAACGCGATTCGTATCCAAACAGATTATACGAAAGATCAAAAAGTTTACTATTATGCAGCAAACTGTTATTTTAATAATAATGCACATTTCTCAGCTTTCATAAATTATAATATTCTACTTTTAAATAATTGCTTAAAAACAATTTTTTACGAACATTGCCAGTACACGACGGTTTGTTGTTTTTAATTATTATTATAATATTATCATCAATATTGTATTGCAAAGCTTATAAAATAAACAACAACATTTTTTTTTTATAAATTATTAACTATTGCCTATAGGCAACATTAACACTGTCTAAGGTAATTGTCCAAACAGTTACAGTTATTTTATTCTTTGTGGTAATTATCACCAGTCTAATACGATTCAACGATACATTATTTCACAAAATTACACTTATATCTATTATAATATGGTTATACAAGGCTAGAAAATATTTTGTTTAAAAAAGTAGTGCGCAAATATATAAATTGATAAAACATTATTGTACAGTATAACAATTTCAAAATAATCTCAAACATAATATAGGTAACAGTTGAATTTATTTTCTCTTATATTAGATTCATTAGTCTAATTTATTATACATTTATTAAATATTTTATTGGTAAAATAATCATAATAACAGCTAAATAAAAAGATCAAAGTCAATTCGAGATGTTTATCACTACGTCCATACACTTGCGTCCTCGTAATATGTTACTAGACTTCTCAAAAATACCAGTTAATTAATGATTAAAGGGGAGTTCATGAATAAGACATGAGTATTTTCAAAGTTTTATGTCTGATCGTTGTGCTCTTGATAACAGAATAAAAAAAAATCGATAACCTTATTATTTCGGAGAAAAAACTTTGTGTTATTTGTTATATAATTTTGCAACATGAAAGAATACTCTGAATCTATACACAGCAATAATTGAACTCGCGTATCCAGTAACTGTGATGTTTGATATAATTTTATCAATTAATTTTTTTTTTAGTTCCTAAGCAATATATTAATTGATAATATACTCATCAGCACTAGGTACTTATAGATTCAATATGTATAAATATTACATAATACATAAATGATAGTATAAGTTTTACAGTAAGTTTATAAAATGACGTGTTGGTACCTACGATCGAAGAACGTGTATCGATGTACCTTACGAATATTCATAAACGCACAGCAAGCAGTAAAAAGATGTCTTATTAAAAAACACTTGATTCATTGATTTTTACTTTAATCATTTTTTATTCGTGTCACACACGCCAATCGCAACGAAGACGACGACGACGGCGGCGATGATGTATAACAATAATCCAATAAGGAGGAGTTGAAAAATGTAATTACCTATATAAGTATAATATTGTAATGTATTTCATCGTCCTCCCCCCACAACCTAACCTAACCTTGCATCCATGCCGATCATCGTTATCGTCAACTATATGTAAATCATCGTTTACAAACCGCTCCACCATATCTGTCGTCGACAATCCTGCGATGGAGATCTCGTTACGGTTCGAACGAGGCGCAATCAAATCAACCATAATACGATTTACAGCACGTCCCCGACTAATCGGGCCGTTCCAGTCGGATGGCGTAGGGGTCATGCCGATTTACGCGACGGTTTTCGTATTTATTTTGTTTCGTTTAATTTTTTTCTTCCACTCGTATAATATTAAAACCTAATCACAATAAATAACCCATAAATAACGTTACTGCGATGCACATCAACGTCTCGGCAGAGTGCAGGCGTGACGTTTACCTAACACTGTGTATTGCATTACATTATTATCCAGATACAAAGAACACATTTCACGGTTGCAGCGAATCGTGGGAGACTTTTATGCGATTTTAATTGCTCACACGATTTTACTGGCTTGCACTTAGCGAACACGTCACTTAGCTTAATAATAATAATATCAGTTAAAATAATTAGGTACCTAAATAATATGTTGTTGTTGGTTTTTTATTTTTTTTTTTAACGTAATTTATTAATAGCCTCCTCGCTGTTGTATTATTACTTCTCGGTATACTCTGTTATATTGGACTTGTCGATAAAGCCACATGATAGCGTATACCGTAATGAAAATTATTAATTTTTTTTTCAATTAGTTGCGCTAGATGATGTGCCCGGGCTATTACATCCCCATATATATGTATATATATATATATATGCCTATATATGTATAGGGACAATCAATTTATTACATGTTTAATCTTCTGACTACGCAAGCAAAAGTTTCCTGAAGCTAGTATAACCCGGATCCAATTTCATTAAGTCTCGCGGACGTCTTTCGGTGTACAATGATGTTTAGAATGTACACTGCGCTACTAAATTAAATGTTGTAAATAATCTCTCTGATTATTTAGTAAAGAATCATTCTTATAATATTGTTCAGCATTTATATTATATTATTTGTATAGTTGAAATTTCTGCGAGTAAAATAAATTGCTCATTAAGGCGTTTAGTCATTACTTACGCCTTTTCAGCCATTTCAATATACACGCACCTATTGTATGTGTCTTAATACATCCAAGCACGCTTTGGGTCGAATCAGGCTGTATAATGAACGTTTTTAAAAATCAAATAATCATAATATTAACTATTATAAATACGTTTTAATAGAAAAAGTAGATTTAATTGATATTTAGTATATTATATATGCATCGTAAACAGTAAAAAGATAAATATTAAATAACATTAAAAATAATAATATTAAATCATACACATTTTGCAGGTGTATATTGCATATTATAATGTTATAAGTATATTTGATATGAATATAGGTACCGTTACATATTATTTGGTGAAGTTTGGAGATTGCACGGTTATCTGCAAATCTCACTTAACCTCGCCTAACCTAATAGGTTACTATAAGGTAGATTAGCTATTAGGTCATAACCGATCGATAGCAGAGACGATGTGTAACACTCGAATCTTAAAAAACATAATTTTTTCTTTCTCTGAACTATACCCAACGCGTTCGTTCAGTGTTCACTCGCCATGGTGATAGTACCAATTAAAATTATTTTAGGAATAATGTGGTGCAGCCGTCGGAAGAATAGAAAAATGAATCATGCGTATGAAAAAATAGCTCGTAGACAGTTGTTCGCATTATAGACAGAAATATACGACCTCAGATTTGTAGGAACACATCACATATAATTGTATGATTTACTGCAGCCGTCGCGTAGGCACACGAAAACGCACCGTCGGCAAGGACTGTTGGTGGGAGGAAGGGGGGGGGGCGTATAAGTTTTTCCGTTTTCCGCCGACGAAATGTGGGTTGAAAAACATTAAATATGATTTTCCATGCCGCGGACCACAGTCGTCGCCGTCCATGCAACAACACAGCTGCCGACCGTATATTATAGTTCTCGACCGGGTCACAATATGATTTATATTCACGGGACGTGCATTCCGCCGCCGTGTACATATTATTATAATATATGTGTACATTATTGTTGTATATCAGTAGATTGCACGCGTAAAGTGCGTGAGGGAAAAAAATATAAACGTGATCATTAATCACCTATACGAGGAGCACTAGTATTGCATAAACACGACGCCGTATCGCTATTATTATTATTATTATTATTTTTTTTTTCTGCGGGTCCGGCGGAAAAACTTCCGGAACGTAGCGCGACGCGTCGCCGGTGCTGCACCGAGTGGCGACAATTCGTTTTTCCCCGCCGCTGCGTGTAGACTGTAGGTACATTACAATAAAGTATGATAATAATATCGTAATGTATTATCATCACAATAATAATAATAATAATATCGCTTACAGGCACGCGGCGTTTCAGTAATCTGACGTGACCTTTGTGTTAGTAATAATATTATTATATCAACGTTTTAACAATATAATAAATTTCAACGTCGGATGTGAGCGCGTTATGTAAAATATTATAATAATATTATATAAATAATCGCGATTTTATCATCGTATTACGGTACACGGCTGCCGATTGACAATCCGTCAGGATCGTCGGAGCACGCAACACAAGTCTTGATATTATTGTAATAATATCCATCGCTCGTCTTGCAACGTCAACGCCGCTTCCACCGCCGGCGCCACCACAATAATATTATTATCAATATCACGGTGATGATGGTAATAATAATAATACGGTGTCCCTATACTGTTTTGTCCGATTACCGGAACGTGTTTTTTTTGTTGTCTCTACATCTCGAAAAACGTGTCGTCACGCGTATTCAAATAAATCCAGTTGACATACACAACGTCATTGCAGTCCGATGTCAACGATATTATTATTTTGCTTCGAAACGCGACGGCACACGGAAGGAGCAATATGCACCTAACTAATAAGTATATTAATAAAACGACATTATTATAACATTATAACACTAAACACCGATATTATGTGCGTGCCCGCGAGTATATTTCACGTGCGTTTAAGTGCTACAGTAATCGGTTTTTGTACGCCAACAGTCTATAATATGACGACAACCGGTCGGTATCCGTATTGGACTAATTGAAGCGTTAATTGGAATGGCGCATCTCATCGGCGCGTACAATGGTATTACAATGATATATTATATTATTATGAATTATTACAACTCGTACGATAGTAATAATATGAGGTATGACGAGTGAATCGTGTCTCCGCAGGTTGCCGTCATCGCTCACCACGAGACGCGTATAGTACCCAAATCGTCCAACAAAGATATAATAATAATTTGTTTCATTTCATTAAAACGATCAGACACGGAATACACTCTTGGAAAACGGTGCTGTTTTTTTTTTAAATGTCCGACTCCTTTCGATCGATGCATGAAATCAATATTACAGGTATCTCAGTATATCTATCTAGAGCTTTGCCATTTATTATTAGTTATTCGTTTATATTCTACAATTATTATTACTATACTGTTTTTTTCCAGCAGTTTGAAAATGAACGTTGACCACACCGAATTTGGGTGAGAGGTGGTGGAAGCCCGGTCTACTCATTATACTTAGATTACCCATTAGTGTACGATCCCAATCGGAAAATTTGTCCTCAAATTTTTGATCGGAAATAATTGTATCATAAAATATTGTGTTATATCTTATATATCATCATCATATATTATTATGCAGGTACGAAAAAACCTGTTTCCTACCTTCCACTGAGGCGCTAAACGTGAAGTCATTTTACGACCGGCAAACTGTCTAAAAACGATTACCTACTGCTCGTCCGTCAACTCAAAATGATGTGCATGTGAACATTTACATAGTTTTGTGTGCCACTGAATTTTATTAATATATATGACTGAGAAATAAATCAAAAAACAAAATTACATAATTATCACCGTTTGTAGTAATATATGTACTCGATAGTTTGATACACCAGAAAAATGCATTCATCACAAAAAAAATGTTTAATGCTTGGTTTATACGCAACCGTCATTATAATTATTATTTTATTTCAATGCTGGGAAAGTACGTATTACACGAATATATAACGGTCTCATTGCGTAAATACTATTAACCCTACACACGCAATATTATTATAATATTTTTTTTTTTTTTACATTTTACCCGGCGGTGCGGTATTATAATATAGTCTACACCGTCGGCAGTCGTCGGACAAAACGAATTCGTCGGATTGTCGCGAAACCACACGGTACCTATATTATTATTAAAATAATAAAGACGTGCGTGTCGTCGCCTAACCTACTGCATATTATTTTGACACACCATACACTTAATATTATTATTATCGTCGTCGGCGGCGCTGTTCCGGAGTGACACGTACTATATATAATATATTATATACCGTTTTCTGCCTATGACCTATACCCATATCGTAACGCCGCAACGGGGCATAATAATAATAATATTATGTGTCCGATCCCCGGGACGGGTGTGTCGGTACAACGTGCAAGTGATGAAAACGAACGAAAACAAGAGACACCGGTAAGAGTAAATGAAAATAGTTTCGGGAAGCGAACTGAACGCAGGTGATTAATCGACGACGGCGCCGCAGCGGTGTACATTATAGTCGTATAGGCGTACAGCGTCGCCCGCTGCAGCGGCAGCGTGTGTATATATAATAACGTGGCGAGCGGACTTTTTAAAAACACATTGTTATTTCCTCAGCTGCTGCAGAGCCGTTTTCCGGCAAACGATATACGCTTTTTGGCGCACTGCTAACATAAATTCTGGTCCAGACGCACGAATAATTTTTGGCACGCGGACATAATAATATTACATAAATATGTGTGTGTGTGTACGCACGTCTCGGCCCGAGTATTTACGCTGAGAGAATATCAGGAATAAACGTAGGCTGCGCGGCCGATGATAGTGCCGCGGCCCAGAGAATGCGATTTTATTATTATTTAGATTTAGTTTATTATTCTACGTACTACGACGCGCCTGCACTACGACTGTATATTATAATAAGTACCTATACAGTAGTTTACTATGACTATTATTATTATTATTATTATTATTATTTATGCTTTGGGCGCGTCTCGATAAATTATTATTAGATCAAATATTATTATTCCGGTATTATAACCTAGAGGTACTATCACTAAATATTATGTACAGACGTAACATTATATATTATTGCAGCTGGTGACCACGTTTGAAAATAAAAACTTTCATTTGTACCCCTTTCCATCGACATACATAATGACTCCAACCTCCCTCGTCGTCACTATTAGGCCGGATCTGGCGACGTTTCATGGATGTGCAGACCTAACCTAGACCTATGTGACGTTTCGGCCCAGTTTCAGTTTCGTTTTAACTACTCAAGGTCATAATCACGTATGTCCTCTCACCCACGCCAGCGAATATTACGTGTCGGACAGACCGGTTCACCGAATTTTCGCCGATGCACACACGCCACCGCCTCCTTGTCTGTCAGTCCGGTTAGAGTTACAATATTGTTTAATATTTTTGTTTGTGTTTGTCGTGGCTAATGTCTAACTATTGTAAAACAATACCTATTTCGGTTCACGTGAAGTTACACGAAAATAAATGACTATTTTTCATTAATTAATTTATTTTGTGTGGTTCAGAAATGTTTGTGTTCACGAATCTGAAATGTTAAGCGATGAAAATCCGAGCAACTTTCGTTCTGCTGAAAAGTATAGGTTTTGGGTGTACATCGGCAGAACGAAGGTCACTGTAATGGATGTGTTAAATTACAATTAACCTAGAAACTGAAAATTAAATAGCGATACTTAACAATCCAATCCTTATATTATATACATTGTATATTTAATACCGTTGGTATTCAAAAATGAAAATGTGTGTTTTTAATATACAGGTAGTAGGTATGTATTATGTAAAGTAGAGTACAACACTCGTCTCACTTTGAGCCAGTATACTGTTATATAATAATTATTGTTTTTTTAAACTTGACAAGCCAATCCTTAATCAATGAATTTGAAAATGACGGTTCTAAGTGGCAATGGCGTAGGTATTAAATATTGTTCGCAGGGAGTAGATATCATAATAATATAGTATCATAATGTCTAACAATCGTAGTTGCAAAACGCTTCGACGGTTCATGTGAAAACATAACAACATGACGTTACAATATTTTTGAAAGACGTAAATGTAATAATATCAATGATAACGTATAATTATATTTGTATCATTGGACTGATAATAATATAACCCCATTGGGCTACCAGCCCGTTATATTAATAAAATAAACAATAATATTTGCGTTTGAAAATCAAGATTTCGCTCGCTCGCACAAACAATAATATGTAGGTACAAATAAGCGACAGTATTTTTTAAAAATATATGGCAAAAAAAAGAGGTGTAAAAACCGCGCCGTAGATCACGTCACACAGTAATAATGTATATTTATGAATATTGTGTTTGGATTTGTAGAGGTGTGCTGGCTCCGCGCAACAATAACACTATATACGAACCGCAAAATACCTATTTTCGTCTGGCGGTATATCACATTATAATATTATATGAAATAATGGTGCGAATTATCCGGACCGCCGCGCCGCCGTAAGCATAAATTACACCGTACCCAGTAAAACACAATTTTAAAGACCAATCGACATAACGAGGTGGTTAGCGAGAAACGATGAGACAGACGCAGTAAAATTGTATTTATTGTGGTGTGGTCGTCTTGCGTCTGCGGCCGGCGGCGGGTGCAGTGGCGGTCGACTAGCGGCTTCAACTCCGTCGTTGTGTTTGTCGTCAATCGGACCGCAACACAAAGCATATTAGATAGTGCTCCACTAGATCCGAGGGAGAGACGGTAATTTTTTGTTTGGCCAAAGATAAAAATAACGCAGATAGGTATAACGGAAAAATTTATCACTACAAAACATATTAGGTATGAAATGTTGAACAAATCGAACATTTTTTTTTTTAATCAACGGACGGTAAGTCGAATCTCCAAGGCTCGCGGCCTTGAATTTTGTTGCTTCAAAATAAAACTCAGTGAAAAAACTGTGTGTATAGTAATAATTTACACGGGTTTTGTTTAACTTATATACCTCGTGTAAATCTCGCGATCTGTTCGTCGTATTCAAAATGTTTTTATTTTTTTATTTTTTCAATATTTTGGGGTAGGAAAAACACTTAAACAGCCTCTCGATACCTTACAATGAGTTGACTGCAGCGAACATCTAGATAGGTATCTACTCGTTTACATCTTGCTATGAGGATTGAGTACACGCTTGGTGTACAGCCACAGATTGAACTCAAATATTTTGTACGCCTTGTCAGAGTAGTTTTTCTCCGCAGTCAAGCGTCAGGTTCTTATAGGTTCTTACCTATATGAGTGGCTACTCAATCCCGGGTGTCCGTCGTCAGAGTATAATATGCGACACAGGAATATATAATATTATAAATAATAACAATCGTAAAATATGCAATGATTAACGCATCTATTATGTGTAACGTTTTTCGCTTTACATCTGTTCAAAAAACTCTCGTCGGGTGTAACGCACGTTTTCGCATACATTTACTAATCGTCTTATACTTTGTTGACCTTGATGTGCATTAACGGTACCTATAATTAAACCGGGACCTACGTTTATGTATTTTTTTATGCATATATATATAACAATAATAATAAAATAGTGCTGTAAGTATACCTATGCATCGTTTTCAAACTGCACCCGCACCGTTTTCGGTAACGACGTGTAAGCGCATTCGACAGCCACGCACGGAAAAACGACGCGTGAAACGTCCGACGACCAATTTGTTCCAGAAGAAAACGGAGACGATAACATAAAAACCAGACTGGTGGCGGCGGCCAAGAGCAAACGACCGAATCGTGAAAACGCACCCGCCGCGCATAAATGACCGTTGCAAACATTTTCATTACGATTGTGGTGTGGGGCAAGGGGAATACACGGATATGGTAACTGCTGCAGTTTCACCGATACCGCACCACCTCTTCGAATGCGAATGACGATAATAATAATAATAATAATAATAATATTATATTGTATTGAAGACTTCTATTTTTCTTTTCCGTCTTCTATATTATTATACCGACCGCGGCGCTGACACTACAATTTTGACCGTCGAAACGGCAGTGTAACCATCACACTTGGAATCGTATAAACTGCATCGCTGTAAAAATGCACTTTTGTGCTGTGTACGTCACGGTCAGCATCAAACGTTTGAAATATTATATTTTGCCGTGCAGCGTATATATTATACGCTATATATTATACGACGCGACGTAGCCAATCGAAATCGGATTATTATATTGATCGACTGATTTTAGTGGTTTACCTGTGTGGTTGTCTTACCGCGTCGTCGGGTCATATTTTATATTTAAGTATAATACATTAATACGCATCTATGTATTATAATTAATGCCTAAACTATCATTTTACCATGATCATTACAATTATTAATGAGTAGTATATTAATTGCAGCTTTTAGAATTATTAGTCTTTCGATCAAAGAAACACGCAATCGTATTATTCGAAAACGTTTGGTCTTTATACTATACTCGTTATATGGTTTTAACAACGCGAAATAATATTGTTATAATGTACACTATTCGCGTTTTGCTTGGCATTCCATGCTGCATATTGTATAATATAGATTATTAAAAAACAAATTAAATCAAGTCTATACAAGACGAGCAAGTGTCGACATAGCATAATAATAACAATTACTGTTCTTTTTTCAGTTAAATGCCAAAGAATTTATGGTTTTATTTAAACCGCAGCAAATACCACAAAATAAAGTCGAAACATAGACTTGAATAATTAATAACAATCAACAAAAGTGCAAGTAATTTTAGTAAGTACCTACCTACTTATATCAATTAGTTACTATAGCGCACTTGGTATATGCTTTTAGTTATTCCTTAAAATTGACGACAATTTATAGTTTTATACAGTTAATATAGGTACTTAATATTAAAATACATATTCCTATAAAGTAGGTATATTTATATATTATATAAGTACTAATAGGATTTTTAGTGCATAAATTATTGATATTTTGTACCTTACTTAAATCGAAGCGTTCCTATATATATATATATATTATAATGATCAAACGATGATCCGTTTTGAAAAAAAATGGTATTTATTCAATTATTATGTAAACATTTTTTTTACGACTTGATCCAAGTCCAAAAATACAGCGCGGAAGCACATCTATTAACATTTTATTTTCAAACAGTTTTTAATGCGACGACGACAGTTGCTTAATATCGGTAGATAATGGTTGACGTTTAATTTACAGCTGCAGTCCGCGCTCTATACCTATATATAAATGATATAATAAATTTTGCAGTATACGATCATTATCATGTCAAACACTTTGTAAATATTATATATCATTAGGTTATGCATTTTAATATCAAATAATATAGCAGTAATACCAAAGCACTCCTAAATTATATTATATTATTACAAAACATTTTCCTATTTTCCGGTAATTTTCGTCCAGTAAAACGCGTATAAAATGCGCCGCAATACACATTGAACATATTATTATGTTCACGAGGTTTCTCACATGTTACACGTAAATAATAATATAATGCAAGCGCGATTTGAATATCGTTATAATGCACTATTATTGTATATTCGTGTATGCTGTCTACGGAGGACTGACCGACTGCAGTTAACGCGCTATCCGTTATTTAGTATAATATTATTATTATTATTCGTGCCACAGCAGCGTTTTACATTTATAATAGAATATATTATTGTACACGCCACCGATTTAACAAATCATCTAATTGCGTTCGTTGCGTTCATCGTATTGTTTTTGAGTCTGTGATGTATCGTTTAACGAGGCTAATAATATTATATACACCGAGTGCACTCGCAAACACTGTAGTGGTTAGGTTATTTTTTGGCGGAGAGGTACCGAGCGCTCTCTCCCTGAATAAGTGAAGAAAAGTAATTTAGGAAAATTGGACGGGTTTTAAGAGAAAGGGCTTAAGTCCAAAATTGATACTTTTGACGAAGACAAAAGAAAGACTATAACTTTGTAAATTTTTAATGTTTTTAAATTTTGTATTCATAATCATGTTTAATATATAGGTGCATATATATATAAGTATTTTGTTATTTTACTATTAAATATATTTTAGTATTTATTTATTTTCTTCAAATTATAATGACTTATGACCTATTACATATATACCTGTTTGACTTGAGCCCTTTCGCATCATGACTTAAGATCTAATGCGTGTAATTTTATTAGACTTATGCCCTTTGTCGTTAAAATAAGTTATGATTAGTGACTTAGGCCTTTTCTCATAAAAAAAAATTCTGTTTGATGACTTATTAGTTATTACCATACGCATTCTATTATATCTCGTAAACCAAATCCCACATGGCATCTACAGTTGTACCATTCAGCGCGGCTTGAAATTTCACACAGAATTAATGTATAAACTGAAAATGTCCAAAAATTACTTAAGCCCTTTCTCTTAAGAACCGTCCAATTGTAGTGATTGTACAAACATTTTTGAATTTTATTGAATTTATAACAAAACTAATAATATTTAGAATATAATACAATTGAACAGTTAGTTTGCCATCTCTATGCATGCAGTCAGGCAGATACTATAATCTATTATAGGAATATCGTGTTATAATTAGTGAGAAACGATTTTCATCTTTGACATTATTAATTATTTTTTTTAAGCTGAATGTTATAGACAAAAAAATCCGTTATTACAATGATCAATAATATTATCCAGTTTATATATTGTTTCTATTGCGGGCTTTCATAATAATAATAATTATTGTAATATCGGAGTTATTGAAAACATGATAAAAAATAACGACGATTCCAACAGGATAAATAATAACAAATAAACGAAATGCTCAATAATATGAAAATAAAAATAATTGAATCTAAACTTCTACCCTGACGGTATTTATTCGCTAAAAACGTCACTCCGGGCAATGGGTCAAATACGCCTCCGCTAACAAACCGAGACTTACACACAATATATAACCTACAACTGCGCTATAAAGCAAGAGTTTTAGACGAAGTCATGACGGTAGACAGTTGGACTGCAGTAGTTAGATGATAGACTCGTTAGCCGACGATGGAGTAGAAAAAAAAAGGAAATTACAAATAAACAAATCGCGAAAATCAGCGACGGCAAACGCTATTGTTGACGAAGCCTTCCGTATACCTTTCCAACCTCTTGCTGGAAGAAAAAAGAGGTACCTATACGTGGCTAGGTATATAGGTCTGTCATTAACAGCGCAAACAAACTTTGTTGCAATCGTCGGACGACGAAGGCGGTTTTTTAACATACAAATTTACAGACACGGCCGACGGAGACTATAAATGCAATAATACACTTTTATTATTATTGTATGTGACATTGCGACGATCTCAACGACATAGTAGTACAATGTTGACGTTAATAATGTTTAATATATATTATATTGTATTTAATTGTTATACATGGGTATAGTATATAATAATTCATTGTATCAACCGGTTTGAATTGTCTTACATTAAATTATTATTACTTATACAGAAATACCTGTACAAAATGTACACTGTAAATATTGTATTGTGGTGAATAAATAATATAAATTATGTGTTTAGGGAAATCGAATAGTAAAAACATTTCGAGATTTAAAACGCCGTTTCATTCGCTATATTTGTTATTGATTATCTATCTTTCAATAGACATGTCCGTTTTGAAATAAAGCGAATGCTAATCGTTCGGATTGCGTCGATTAAATTATAAATAATATGATTGTTGAAACTGCTATATAGGTACACTACGAGGATAACTACAAATTAGACAAAAGTATTAATTTAAGACTCATTTTATCATGTATCGTCATATTTATTAAAATTTCGTAATACTGTTATTATATAAAATGTATCTAATATTGTTTTTACTATAAATATTCGGTTTGAATATTATTTACAATTATTAATAATAATTAGTCTGGTCTCGGTTTTGGTGTTTTCTTATAAACGTATATAAGTAGGTAGTAAGTACTACGAATCACAAATTCACAAAATGTATACCATACGTTTAATACTCCTCAATTATTTATGGTTTAAGAACTTGTTGATTATATTACATAACCATACAAATTTAATTTAATTTCACAATAATATTAAAATTGAACTATTAAAGGTGTTCTAGCACAAAATTAGTTGAAACATTAAAAGTAATATTAAATCAATTTAAAATTAAATTAAACCTACAAGGAAAACTTTTAAACTAATAAAATATTTAAGTATGATTTATTCACATGGGCACGCATGACCCTATTAAAATGTATATTAATCATTTTGAAATAACTACCTACTTTATTAATTTGATTTTATCCTCATAGATACGTACCTACTATACCAACTTTTCAATATAATATATTATATAAGCTTATAAATATTTGGTTTTCTACATAGCATAATATACAAAATTTAAATTTCAGGTCAGTACAGCTAAGTACCTACATCACAAGAATTAGATGCGTATTTTCATATAGATCATGTATTAATTAATAGTTTATTAATGTTTCCGGCTGTAACTAATTTCAATGCAATTTTAATCAATCGAGTTTACATACTGTTGTTTATTTTTACATAAGGTAACTTATTCATGTACAATGTACATAGTATTAACAGTACAATAATCATAATGTGGTTTAAGTGGAACTGTTTGTAAAAATGCTATAAAAGTACCTGCAATATGTTACTTTAAAAATCACGTAATATTCACACCAGGTAAATCACATAATATTATTATATGTTTATATGATATTGCCTCTAAAAGTAGTGTTGAAAAGTAAACAGTTGAAAATGTATTCATTTTTAAATAAAAAATAATAGAATTAAAGATCCTGGGTAATAAATTAAACATATAGTCACGAATTCCATTTAGATTTATTAGATTTTTTATTTTTTTGAACATGCTAATGCATTTCACTATGTATATCATTTAAATCTGCAATTTTATAAAAAAAGAAAAATCTTATAAAGCAGTATATTTGTCTGTACCTTCATATAGTTATTTTCGTTTGCTATTTTATGTTTGTTCAGCTAACATATTATAAGCTTTGCTTCATCTGTGTATTTTCATAAATAGTTCCTTCAGATTTACACCCAACACACGTCGTACGTTTACAAAATTTATTATAAATTATATAAGTTGTGGGGCAGGAGGCGTAACCTACCACGATAACTGCTGCAGCGTATAATTGTATGGTATTATAATATAATATTATATATACTACATCCTATACACAACGATTCCATTAATCGTTGGCTTTTTAAAAAAAATAACAAATATTTTTATTTTACTTGTGTGACATTGGAAAACGGTATTACGGTGATGACGAAGGGGAGTTGGCGGAATCGTGTAAAATAAAACATGCAGTTCCGCAAACGACAATGATTATATTATTATTATTATTATGTTTATAATATGCGTGTCGTCAGTGGAAATCGTTATTAAACGTTATTAGAGTCTTCCGGGAGACGGTGGCTCGTGGATTTTCGTTGTTGTTTCTGCGTTTGGCACATCCGTGACATTATATAAAATATTATATTATTTCGTTCACACGTGCATAATATTATATTATGTGCATGCTGCATGCAGCTAGGTATGTGTGACGCGGAAACGGTTCATGTCGCCAAAGTTTTCGTTTAAAAATAATAAGTTAAAAATGCCCGCGTTTCGACAGTTAAATATATACTTTCTAACGTTATAATATTATATTGGTATTTGGTACACTGACAATATGGTATGTTTATTTTTCCAATGTAGATGCAATGAAAACAAAACGATGTGCGCGTCTTAAGACGCACTATACCTACGAATGTAGTCTGTATTGCATTATCGTTATATTTACCTAATAATAATAATTATAAATTATAAATTCTTGAAAATCAGTATACAATGAAATTGGACCTTTTGCAAATGAAAATAATTTAATTTCTTATTTAAAATAAATCTAAATGCATAGATTACTCTCATATAAATAATTTAATGTTAACTAAAAACCATATAAAAGAGTTCACGCTCGAAATTATTATTATGTTACATAGGTTATATAGGTACGTGGTGTATAGGTTTTTTGACCTCTAAAAATCATGAAATATTCTAATCTAGAACATTAATGTAGATGTGTTGTTTTGTAATTAATTTCACGATTGACAGCGCCGTTATCATGACTCTAAAACAGACCGTTAAACCCTATACTACCTATAGCTATTCAATAAAATGTTGGCACGATTTCCGATCAATTAAAATAGTACCATGTAATATTATCATTTTAGATGACACATGCGACATTCCTAATATCAAGTCGATAACTGCTCGTACATAAAGAAACAATATTGTCAACTATTGAAAAAGAAATATTTTATTGCAATGAGAAATTTTGTTGATACGTTTTATGAATACTTTGGTACTTACATGTTATTATATTATACGACGTTTGAGTATTGATTCATTTTATTTCGTCGTTTAAATTTGTCGAGTTTATTTTATAGGACTTATTTTGTGTTGAAGTTTATATTATGTGCAATATAATCTTATATAGTGTTTGAATATAAACATTCTCGGGTCATTTATGTACAACGCACGAGGGTATAAAACATGACGTTTCTCCTCTTTTTGCGTCTAAGATACCGCATATACCTACATAGTAGGTGCCATTTTCGTTACAATATAGCAACTGTACACATGCACTGCGTATATCACTATATTATGGTTGTGACAAAAAAAAAAGAAAAAAAACTACCCTAGAAAATTAAATCCCCGGAAATCGTAAATTATATCCCTTATTTTTTCGTTTGCATTCAAACGACTCTGTATATTTCTCTATTGGATATAATAATATAATAGTAATAATAATAATATATAATGATACGACAGTAATACACGTGTTCAGATAGTATAACGATTCAATTGTTATTATACATATATTTGGACATATTATGGTTATCGTGTGCATTGATGAAAATCCCAATATATTATGCACGTAAAGATAAAAGAAAAAACCGTTCTCGAGAATTTTTATTCTTGAATAGTTCGTATATATTATTGATCAAACGGCGGGCCCCGACTTAAATCGCGTTGGTACAATAAACATGAATACCTACGGTTTGAGTATAGGATCGTTATGCAAGTGCCCCGTTATGTGCACTGAACTAACCTATACGCATCCAATATATATATATATATATATATGTTTATATTTTTATGTTCGCAGCGATTCTATTATTTATATAGGTACGTACGCTTTTCGTTTTGCTCGACGTCGCTTAGTATTATATTATATTATATGTTACAGCGCGTATGAATAAAACCGTGGCGTGTTCCAATAATTTGTTCGTAAAAAAACTCCGTCTCCTGTTGTACGTATGTTGCGAGCATTATAATATTATCGTATATAGCTAGAATGTTGGTTTCTCGAACGGAAATTTCGAATTTATTCCAAAAATCAACGGAGAACATTTAAGATCCGGACGGCTAATATACACACCGCAGCTGGTAGGTAATAATATCATATATATGGATACACATTACGATACACGTAACGCAGGTCCTCGTATATTTTATTATTTATATATATATTTTTTTCTCACTTTTAAAAACGACCGGTCGTTACCGAGAATTGTGTTGTTGGTGTGTTTAGTGCGTTCGCTGACTGTTAATTATAAGCGTCGGCGTTGATTGTTCATCTTGTATACGCTAATGGAGTATGCCACACACACACATACGCGAGCGCGCTGTATTTGCTTAGATTGTAACGGTCAATAGTCGTAGTGAATGAAAATCAGAGTCCATTTCTCTGGTAATTTTGCCAGCGGTTTTGAACGGCAAAAAAAATGTCTCGAATTAAGTCGTTACGTGATCGAATATGGTCCAAAAAAAACGAAAATGTTGTGAACGCATTATAGCATTATCGGCTTATTGTAGTAATCGTCTTGGTGATTTTCACAAAAAAAAAAAAAAAACGTGAAATAAATGTATTTTACAAAAAAAAAAATGTCTTTTTTTCTAATCGGTTGCGATTCTGCTGCAGTCATAAATGTCCGATTTCTCGTTTAATTCGCTCGACGTTCAAACACCATTATATTTCAGTGGGAGGCGGGCGTAAAAATAAATTATAAATCTCAAAGGTTTTTTCCTGTTTCGAGTTGTTAAGTAAAATAATTAAAAACGTTTTCGTGAAGTTGACGCTTATACGTATATAGGTATAGGTAGATAGGTACCATAAACCCCGGGAGCGGGAAAGACGATTTGCGCGTTTGTCTTTTGTTTAGTTAGATTTATCGTCGTTTCTCTATTGTGCCAACAAAATTGTGCATTGTAATCGAAAGAACAAAAAATACTTTTAAGAACATCTAGTTTATTTTTTTACCCCGCATGAACGCAATGTCGTTTAATAAATTAATTTTTAAGCTCGGAATAGGTATCAAAATATAGCAATAATATTAAAGGCAGTTGCATAATATTATTACAGCTTATACAATATCTCAATGCGCAATAATTACCATTGATAATATTAATTATAGTGATTGATATCACCTGTATTATGTTATAATAATGTGTCAGATGGCAACCGTCGGTATTCGATATATCACTCATTCATGATTTTGTTTCACTATAATGCATTTGATCGACATAGTAAGTATATATTATTATATGTATGATATAATTTCAAAACACACGTGGCCAACGCGAGCTTTAATATAACATTATGTCATGTTATAATTTTTTTTCGTTTAATCTGCTCGCGGTTCAGTGTAAAGGGTAAGTAGTGAAAACACGAAAAAAAATACAATATGACTTATAACTACGATATAACATATAAACGAATATTATTCAACTCAGCACTGTATAATATAATATTTACAAACATTATAATATAACTCGCGCTTACCTGCGGATTTTAGGTCAATCGGCATACGTTATTATTATCAGAGCTCATATCAGTAATATATTATAGAGACACTCGTATTGAATTATGTAAATATAAGTTGTTTTACAATTATACACTATCGTTCCGAAAATAGAGTGATGTGCTCTGAAACCGAGACTACGATGTACAAAATATTATAATATTATGTAGGTCATGAAACGCGTAAAAAATTCAACACCTTTTCGAGCTAATACAGCGGCGGCGTTCACTTCGTCCGACTACGCGCGATTCGGCCACCGATGCTGTGTGCAGTACTACAATATATAGTTGACATTAACCGTCCGACATTAATCCTATAATATATACCACGTGTCCGTGAAAACTGGGTACACTCCATAACTCGGTTACCTACCTACTCGGTGCCCCATACATATTTAAGAATTCTGTCTGCGGGAGATTGATGATCCAATAGTCTAGTCCCGTGTGCCGTAAACATAATTCAAAAATATGCACAGGCTACTGAGTAATGTGGGTAATTTAATTATACAGTGTAGGTATACCCTGTTTTCGTGGCCACACGCGGTATAGTCTGTGGTGGCGGCGTCGGCGGGGGGGGGGGGACTTATGCACGTCTCGACCGTCGCACGAAATATTTTGTTACCAAAACGCGGGCGGCAGACGGCAAACGAAAACGACGCAGACAGACGAACGCCAAAAAACCGTGTGGTTGTACATACGTAACAACAAAATATGTGAATACCGAAAGGAAACCAGTAATTGCATTTTTGCCGTCATATATATTTTTGCATTCGTTCCCATACGCGTATAAAATATATATAGGTATTATAACTATATATATATATGTTGTATATACAGAGGCATTCCGATGATGGGGCATTAACGTTATTGTGACGTTGTTTTTTTGTTCCCAAACGGAAGGCTCAATTAATTATGATTAAAACAAAAATAATACCCAAGCATAAATTATAATTTTACTTGCTACACGGTTTTTATTTCAATAATATTTTATTACTTGGTTTTTTTTTTTTTTGTTACTTTTATTATTCTTCTATTTTTTTTATACTTTTACTCTTTTTACTCTTTTTTTTTTTTACCCTCGTCCGTTTCTCCGTGACAATAATAACATTATAATATGTAAGGGCAAACTTTTTTTTTATATTCTTCGAATAAACACTGTCTATTGTGTGTAGTTGCACATCGGTGGTCGGATATCGTTCTTAACTTTTTTCCATTATATATTTTTTTTCCGGACGTTTGACGACGGCGAAAATTCGTCCCCGAGATAATATTATACATATTATTATTATTTTCGTACATTGTCGCGTTTTGTTTTTTGGTATATATTTTTTTTATTTTTTTTTTTTTGGCGTACATAAGAATAATGCGACGGGACGTTTTTCAGAACTGCATAATATATTTATAATATATTATGACGATTGATTTAAACACAATCAGACGTGTAACACAGGCGTGGGACGGACGTTTTTTTAGAAAAACGCTAGACGACGTTTTCCCCACAACACAATAATATAATATTATTATGATCTAGCTGATGCAGTCGGTGTGGTCGGATAACAGCGCCAACGGTATATATTATTATTATGCAGTGTTCAGCATCGCACACGCAATCATTGTTAACTGCAGCGTTTAATTACCATGGTTGTCGTATAGTCCTCGGTATACCTATACAATATAACAGTGACGTAGCTATATATATATAGGGTCAGAAGATTATATTTTTGCACGTTTCATTTAGGTACCTATTATAATATAGTCTCGATGATTCGTTTCACACGCTGCACACGGGTTTCAAGTTCGTTGTACGACGATCCGATGATGTACAATGACATATTTTTATACTACGCATATTTTTGCACATTTTCCAATTTTTTAAATGCATAGTAATTTTGCTATTGTTTCTAATATTTTAAGGTCATATCTGACGTCGTTTTCAGTATAAAAGTGCGGTGTACATGCCCTAATAGAAAACGACCGATTGCGGCTTGAACAGAAATTTCACAACAAATTGTCATTTTAGTTTATAGTAATTTTGTCCACTGAAGAAATATTATTGTAACATGATTAATTTCATAATTTCAGGAGTTAATTTTAGAAACAAAACCGATCATGCTTGGCGAAAGGTAATATAAACGCGATAAGATAAGTACACTCATTTAACACTTCACGCGATAGCGTTACGATTCATATATGAAAACATTCGTATTTATCAATCATAATTTATACACTACATTTATCTATAGATATATTTGAAACGAATAACCTATATACCTATAGTATAATATAATGACCTGTTAAGTAGTTTTAATCGTTACCTGAATTCACTGTTGGTTGATGATGGTTGTTACAAATTGTCTAGTTCAAAATAATAACGATAAGCTATATACGTAAATCACGGACGATCGTGGTTATAATCGTTATTAGTAAAAATGCTTTCATATTATTGTACATACTGGATAAATGCTGAAATATTATGTTGTAAGTTGTATTGTCTACACCATAGACCTAACGGACAGCGCACTCCACTCCGCCCTGCCATCAACGCCAAGGAATCATCATAATGTAACAGAGAAAGAACGTAAAGTTATAGTAAATCATGGAGGAAATACTTAACTTTTTTTCATCCATTTTCTCTTTATCAACCATAAACATAATATAATATGTCATAAAAATAGGTAATATTATGGTTGTTACCGTAGACCGATAAGTTTGGTGACTAAAAATCAGTTATTATGTTACCAATAAAAATATAACAATTGGCAGATTTTATTGTACCACAATTTTTATTTGGCAGTAGCCACACTGTAACGTACTCCTTTGTTTCTTTTCTCGCTCGCTCTATATCGTACCCCTGACTTCTCTCTCCAAGGCCGGGGACATACGCTGCGTGTTCCACCGCGTTTTCCGCAGCGTTTTCCATCGAATGACTCGAATGCATCGGTTTATATCGGAGCAGCTATACACGACAGACGTAATACGCCGCGTTTTCCGCCGTGGATGAAAATATTCATCGCCGCTGTGGAAAACGTGGCGTTCGAAAAGCGGCGGTATACGCCGTGCATAGCTCCGCCTACGAGTCGTAGTAGGTATCCGTATATTGTATATAATTATACACAATCGCCGCGTTATGCGATCGATTGGTGTTGATTCGCATGGTTCGTTTTATATATTAGCAATAGGTAATTATTATAAACGCCGCAGTTATAGTAACACAGATTACAATTTTTCGACGATTCGCCCTTAAAAATACTCCGAAATGCATACAGTTTGTTCTATTTATGAATAAATCAATACTGCTCAAGGTAAAAAATAAAACGAGTACGTCGAATGAATAAAAAAAAATTAAAAACAAGACAAAAAAAGATAAATAACTTTCTTTCATTTAAAATTTTAACGTCTCGATTGCATATATTTCCACAAACCAATTAAAAAATAAATTGATTTTATGATTCAATTTTAATTTAGAGTAACGTTTATATTTCTAGGTTAACGAACAAATTCATTACTGTAATTTTAATCTCCTTCGTTTTCGTTTAAATCGTTTTCATTATTTTTATTAAACGAGATAACAGATTTTCTTGATGTTTTTTTTTTTAAATTTTATTTTATCACAAATAAATTCCAATACATTATATTATGTCGACCGCATGACTCACTTTTTCGTTTTACAATAATGTCGTCCATGCTTTTTATTCAGCTACAGTAAGTTAAAAGGTGTTGAACGGAAATAGGGTTTCGTGGGAACAGCTTATAATATAGGTATTGGTGTTAGCTTGTAGGTAATCATAATTCGGAAAATGTGTCTGTTGAATTATGTATATAACTATAACATCATTAAACCTATTCAATATTCATAAGTATTGCATTAACTGCGCAATTATACGCAATACGAATAATTCTGTGTGATATACGCGTATCAATATTACACACGTATAATTGTAATAGACGACTATCGTTCAAACCAAAATCGACGAGTTCCGAACGTTATGATATTATTAATATTATTATATGATTTTATTGATTTTTCATTGTATGTTTTTCTTTCATTGACAGATATTAGTTTATAAAAAAGTCTTTTAAACGATTCAAATATAAATTAAAATCAAGTACGCAGCATGATAGCCATGCGTGTGTTGATCAATTTTTTTTTTTAATAAATCGAACTCATTTATTTTTTAATAATAATTGCTCAGTTACTTTTTATAATTCTCTATTAAACTCGAATCCTACAATTCACTGAACACTGTTATATTACAATATAAATTATAACTATTTTACTAATTATTATAATATACATGATTTGGCTTAAACAAAATATGGGTTTGACTGTATTTTCAGATTTTTTGCGTATAACATTTTATGTAATTATTAAATGTACTTGCCATAAAAACTTTCACTTGTTAAGCTATGCGGTACGAATTACGAGTTATTGATTTCAAATCAAATTAATATTTTATTAGAATGGATAAATAAATAATTAAAATTAAAACTTTAAAAAAAGTGTTCAACACCATTCTATTGAGTATAATGTTCTAAGTGCTGTTAAAGTTTTATACTGAGTTTTTTGTTGTTTTGAGTTGATCTATTTATTTATAATAAATTAAAAAAAATATTTGAGTTTTAATATAATAATTGAAGTGGATACTTATACGAAAAACAATAAATTAACCGATTTAGTAGTATGGTGTATGCTGTATGTTATAACTTATGTAACAGAAAATATAAATGAAACAAGTATATGCTAAATGGAAAATATAAAATAATAGATCTTCGTGAGTTTATCAAATTGCGTCCAATATTATATACTTAATATAATTGTATTATTATTGTGGGAAGTAAAATTCTGAAATAAATTCTCACACAATAATAAATTGTTATGTTTTTCGTCCGTCTATTTTTAAAAAGTTTGGAAACTTTGGTTCTTTTGACCCTATATTTCCAACGCATGTTGGGCTCCATTGCGTATATCATTTTGGGTATAGATGCGATAACGTGTAGAACTGTCGAGACAAAGTAACCGGAACCGGAAAAGAGTCCCTTATTTTCAGTTTTCAGTTGAGAACTGCAGAAACCGGAATTTCATGAGTGTTTTGCACTTCCAAGTTAAAATATACTTTTAAGCCCCTAATAATAAGTACATAATTTATATTTATTTATAGCAGTTGATATTATTTTTTTTCAACATGCTACAACGTACATAATAATATACTTTCTTGAATATATAGTTATTGCACTATTATCATTAATCACATTATATTACAAAACATATTACATATTATTATTGCATAAATACCTATAAATACCGTATGAAATAATGAAATATAATAATATGACATCACTCGATGAATTAAATTAAATACCAACAATTTTGGAATTTAGTCGACACGTTCGGGAAATAATCTCCTCAATAAGCATTATCAATTAAATTTATTAATAATGTGTTAAGCATTTCATGTGTAAAAATGTAGAAAATATAATTTATAGCATATAAAAAAAATTCATAATGTATGGAAACGTAGATACCTACCTAAATAAATAGCTAAAAACTGTCCTAAAATACCTAATATTATATTCAGCAAAGAGAAATATTGTGGCACACAGTAAGGATAGATATTTATATAATGTATTGTATATTATTGGCCACGTTTAGGACTTATCGGAGTATAGTGAAAAAGCAGGGATTGACCGACTATAGATATTTTAAGACCCGTATCGGCCACGGCCGATGTCAAAGCCTGTCGATGTAACATTTCTGTTTAACGACATAAGATCGATATTTGACTTGATATTCGGTTTGTTTTATCTTTCAGTTGTTGAAAAAAAAAAAAAAACGAGAAAAAGAAAAAAAACCGTTTCAGCGATGGTTTGAGTCTATAATTCGGTTGGGAGGAGGGAAATAATTTAAATAAATTATTCGCCACATAAAATTAGATTGAAATTAAGAATGAAAAAAAAAAGGAAATCAGCACAAAACGGGAAAATAATTCACAGACTCGACTTATTTGCATTTCCACAAAGTCGAGCGGGAGTGGCCGGAGGACACGGTGGAATGTAATATTATGTGTGCGCACATGTACTAATAAAACCACCGTAAAATGAAGTTCTTATTAGTATTTAATCAAAACACGGTACACTACGTAGATGGCTGAAATGGGGTTGCGGAGGGAATGAGGTCGTAAAAAATTAGACTGCCGTGCCTCAAATGTTTCACAAAAAAAAATAAAAATAATAAAGATTTTTCCAGATAATTTATTTTATGACTTTAGCGTGCCTATATGCGATGCGCTTCAGCGTCGGGGAAGAAAAGCTTTTTGCACTCAAACGACGACGTTCCGGCGGTAAAATAATTATTATTCCTCATCAATTCGCTGGACTATTATAGGTACCGTCCCTTGCAGTCTATATAGTGCCTACTATACTTCTTCTACGGTATTATTATAGTAATAATATTGTAGTATACGTTATCCAGAATACAGCGACGTTCCGCCTTAATATAATAAAATTATTATTATTATTATTATTATACTCTTGTGCGCATATAAAATTAAAAATAATATTATGTACCTAGGTACTTACAATATAATTTAACAATATTCGTATATGTTATTGAGTTATTGCTCGGTCGCATATATATATATATATATATATATGTTATATTATACTGTGTACACTGTACAACTATAACAGTGTCTTCGTGTTAGAATGTGTTTCACATGTTATTTTTGCACGTAATTAAATGCAAACATTGCGGTGCACAGACGATATTAATATTATATTATATTCTAATATAACAATAATAATTACCATTACTATTAATATGTTTTGTGTGTATATATACATATATACATGTTACGTGTCGAGCAATAGCCTCGTTATCCAATTACGGATTTATAATAATTATAAGCGAGTTCGTTCAATTAGTTCGCTCGGGAGCTTACATACATTCACACTAACACACACACACACACACACACACACACACACACCTACAAACACACACACGTGCGCGTGCGCTCATAGTATTCTGATGTAATCGATTCGTTGATAAATTTGCCTATTATTAATAGTACACTAATACTATTATATCACGCTGTACAACATTGTAGGGGTACGCCATTTTTTCACAACTGTATACTGTGCATCAGACGCGTGTTCGTGCATCATATTGTGTAACGACGAATATCATAGTGATATATTATATCGATATTGTTATTCGAGCTAATATTAAAATTATATAGTAAAAATATATCGTTTCCTATTGTTGTAGCCATATATGGCTTAAGATATTTTGCCCGGAGATCCGATATCCTGTACGTATGCGGTTTGTGCCGCGGACACGAGCGTGGTGTGCAGCTGCATAGTATATTATTTTTCTCATATTATCATAGTTGTAGTTTTGACGACGACTTCGGCAAGTTCGCGAACCGAAAACGCCGTAAGTCTCGAAGTTGCGTGCATTACACGCGTTTATAACACGTCGTGTTACCGTGTTGTTGTCTCCTCGAACGATACGCATATTCGATTGAGCCTGCCAGAGGTTGGGTAGGTGATTTTGACGGTTTAGTTTTTACTTTCTCGAAGTATACGTGAATTATTATTATTAATTTTTTTTTTTACAATTTTCGTTATCATTTCATTCCATGTACGCGTTTTGTCGGGCGACCCGACTCTCGTCGAGATATCTTTGACTCTAAAAATTCGGACTTCAGATGAGCCTGCGCAGAAATTCCTCGATAATATATTTTGTGATATTACAGAAGGTTCCAGCGAGTCGAAAGCGCCGTTTGCCGAACTCCAGCCGCTGCTGTTGCTGTCGCCGTTTAGCGATCAGCCCACGGCGACGAGGCGCTTAGCCATGCCGATGATAATATTATTATTATTTTATATTGCGCTGCTCAGTGATGTACAGCGCGAAATGCGTCGAAAACGATATCGGCTCGAGGCGGTGAGGACGAAGCTATAACGCGTTTATAATCACAATTATTATTATTATGTTATCCACCTATATCAACGCGTCACTAAAATAACTATATGACGTATTTTATATGGGTATATAAAATACATGGTATACACGGCGACGGATAGTATAAAGCAAACGCCGTTAAACCGACGACGTCCCGAGAGATTAAACGAAACGCGACTTTTTCAACACGCTCGCACGCGTGTATATCCTGAGGAGTGCTTCTATGGTAGGTATTGTGATATTATAATTTCAGACGAAAATTTGTCTTCGGTACCGTTCCCCGTGACCCTCGCCCTCAAACGGTGGCTCGGAATGCGCTAACACTCTATTTGTTCCGGACGAATATTGACTCGTCTGTATATCGTCACAGTATCGCTCGGTTTATTTTTTTTTTCCACACAAAATGCCATTTCGTATTACACGCGGACGGGTATACGACATAATAATATATTAGGCACCTATATATAGTTTAGTTTTACTTTTTACGCCCCCCACTCGAAAAACTCGACTGCGGCAATTAAACGTACATTTTGTTTTTCGACGTATTGCGTCAGCCCACGCTTGTTTTTACAGCGATAAGACGTATATGAGATTCGTATGATATATTGTTGTCGTATTTTTTCAACCAAATTCTTGCGTTTAATAATTCGTCTCGTCTGTTAGATTAAATATTTAAACAATGTCAAGCGTCGGATTATTTTGGTAAATTATCTCGAACTTGATGTTTTGTCGTGCGACAGAATAATATGGGATAAGCGCACCTATAATAACGATTAATTTATCAATAATGGTTATTCGGTATTCCACGATTGCGATTTCGCTCGGAGGGCATCCCAGTCGTCGTGTACACAAACCCTAAACGCGCGTTCGATGATTAGGAGAGGTACATTATAGTTCGATCGAAACCATTATCATATTATATTATTATACAATACCGTCATGCGGGTCTGTTGTTGTATTATCGATTGAGAAGATATCTCTCTCTCTCATTTACAATTAATATTCCCAACGCGTTCCGACCGTACCGTGTTTGTTCTTCTGAGTCCGATCGGTCCATATTGTAATGACGCCGTTCGTTGAATAAATATATAAAATCGAAATGTTTCGTGTGCCACGAGGATATACTTACAATGATTATTTACAATTCGTTTTCCGGTCGTCGAGAGTCAACACTCACGCAGTTGCAATGTCGCGTTGGTATTTCGCTCGTGGATATCGGACCGGTGAAAGAATATAATTGAAAGTTACAGTATTATTATTATTATTGACCATCGCGATGACCCAGTGAGCTTCGATGGTTACCCGGGTTTGAAATCCGCAATATCGTGATTTACTGATTTATCGCCTGCGCCCTATACACCGCGGCAAATGGCGATAATTGTCGCGAATAAATCGTCACCGGGTGCGTTTTGTAGCATAGCATCGGGCGTATGACAATATTATCGAATTGTATATGGCAGTATTATAACACTGCAAATCGGTTCTCGACTGTGGCAAACCGCAATATTCCAATTTTCCGAAGCAAAACCCGCCCACGCAGACGGACGGCGCGTGCGCCTCCCCCGCGTCACGGTCGATCCTCGTCGTGCGGAACTCAAAACGATATTATATACTATTATATTATTATTATTATTATTATTATGCACTATTCAGACCGATCGTTTTTGGGCACATGACATAATATACGACTGCGCACACACAAAAGTTGAAATATATTATTATTATCGTCGTCGTCGTCGTCGTTACGTATATATATTACATATTATGTATACGGTATACCTCTACCGATACGGTGTTTTTTGTCAGATGCGAAGCACACTAGGATAATGTCGTCGTACAGAGATAGTGTGTTATTCCCTCTCCGTCGACGACGAATACGGCGCGCTTTATTCCGAACACGTCCGCCGCTTTACGATTGTAATGAGTTATTTGTTCCCCCATCCTCGATATCTTGTATTTTTATATTGTTGTTTTAGGTTGTGCACGTATATGCTTATTTTTTCTGTTCTTTCTTTCCAATTTTTCTCCTATGTACGACACAAAAGAGACAATTTACAAAAAAAAAAAAAACGGGAACGGGACACACACGCGTGCGCCGCGCACTCGCCATATATACACCGCCGTCGTATTACAGCGTGTTGTATTGATGAAAATTTCCTGAACGCCAGCCAAGTACGACCGAAGTAGTGCCCTGAATCGGGTAGAGAGTTTTAAAAAAATGTACATAAAAAATGTATGCACTCGTTATAGATTGGCTCGTTTGTCGCGATTAGTGTGTATCACCTAAATATATGTATAAATATATTATAATACATACATATAGGTACGTGCAGCAACCGTTTCAAGAGCGTCGATCGATGAATATAAAAATAATCATACAAATAGTATTATATTATTAATTATGTTATTGTATTGTGTTATATTGTATTGTATACAATTCTTCGATAACGACGTACAGAAGTATCATAAGAGTACTTGAGCGCCGAGTAAAATTTGCAGGGCGCAGTTTCATTAAAACTTTAAATGCTTACCAATCAAAAAAAAAAAATAAAATAAAAGTTTAGGATAATCCATATACAATATTGCAAAAATTATTAAGTCTCGTGCATCGACGATTTTGAAAAAGTATCCAGCTTCAGAATATTAAATTTCAAGTTAGATATATGTGCGGAGGTTTTAAAATGTGACGACGTTGATATTATTATAGACGGAATAACCAACGGTCATGAGATTGCAAAAAAATTAAGGCGATATTATAAATATTAAGTGTCCATGTACTTGAGTAGAAATTATTTTTCAAAATATTCAGCATTTGCACTTTTAAATAATCGCTCTACCTGCTGTACCTTGTATATTATATTATATGGGTTGTATTATAATAATATATTGTATGATATTTTGATAATATTTAAGATTGTGAAGAATACCTAAACAAATAACGAACTGTATTTTATGACGTCTGACAGTAATAGTATATAGGCTGCAAGTACTATTGTGAGATCGTGGTGCTCGAATTAACGGCGCCGTCGGGTCATTTTCATTATAGCCTATTGGCATTTTCAGTTTATTTGACATAAAAATCGCTTTGCGGCGAATATACCGCCGATGGACGTGCTGTATCGGTTTTATTGTTATACTGACTAGCCTTTTTTTTTTACCGTCTCTCAAATCTCAATGTCCGATTTTGTGTTTCCGACCCTTCTGTTTGTATTGGGTGGCCAATTTACGATTGCCACTCGAACGGCATCCCTCGTTAGCATTTTCACACTCATCCGCTGCTGACACAATGTATCGTTAAAATCAAACGAACTAGTCCATTTGAATGTACAGGTACCTATAGCTATAGTTGCACTATTAATTTTTGTTTTTTCTTCCATCGTCAATATCGTTCTTTGAAGTTTTGTTTTAAATTTTCAAAATGTATTGCGTGTATAATAGTTTCATCAAATCGTTTGAAACGCATCGTATACGAGAAGAAGTGGAGAATTCGAATCTTAATCAAACAAAAACGGTGACTTCAGTCTACAATGTTCGGTCGTCGTTTTCATAGAATATCTCTTGCAGCATTTTCGCGAGAGCCTATACCTAATATTTTATACTCAGAAAATTGCAGCACACTCTAAATGTCTGACTTAATCAAAACCAGTCGTATTTATACTGCGAAATTCAATTCCATTTTTTTTTCGAATTATTGGTAGTTTTTATTTTTTTTTGTTTTAACGAACTGGCCCAAATAGTTATGTAAAATGCAAACGTTTTGATCGCGGGCGGCCCAACAACGACAACGGCGCAAAAAACAATATAACAATAATCGTGGCTCGTGACGGACGTGCATTAACCATTCATTCGGTAATTAAACGGTGTGCCTATAATAACGTATCATGATATTAGAGGTAAAGCACGAACGTGCTTCTGTTTAAAAATAAAAATAAATTATACAATTCGGCCAATGGTATTCGTTTCGGCTATATAAATAATATATATACTATATATAGGTATATAATAAACATCAACGATAATATAATTATTATATTACTATAATAGTGTAATGCAAAGCGTAAATGTATATAATATAATATCGTTGTCTATAATATTGTTATTAGGTATCTGGTATATTGTATTTTAAATTACCTGGACTAGTCTGCCAACTAAGACCGCCAATGAACATTTTCCTGGAACAAAAATATAAATTATCATTAGAAATTTAAAAAGACATTTCGTAGTGCATACTATATTATATTATTATATGTACAAATGCATACAACAGCGCTTAAAAAAAAAAATAAAACAATGTACATTATTATAAGTATCATAGTCATATATTCGTATAGCGGACGATCTGTATTGTTACAAAGAGTATATAGGCAAGTACCGTTAAGTAGGTATTGAGAAATATTTCATGCACGGTGCTCACATTTCGAGAGTTCAAAATTAAAATAATGTACATATGGTAGCCTATTTGGTAGCCATATTTGGCTTAGTTAATAGTATATACATAACAGTAATAAAGATTTAGTGACAGATCGCATGAACTACCTATAAGAGGTTATTGCTTATCTGTGAGTGTCGTCCTTAGGGGGAGGGAGGGGTGGTTGACAGGGTGGAAGCTCAGGAACTGTGACCCACACTGTTAACTTAGTTTCCAGGCATTTCCAACGTTCGAAAAAAAAAATGAGAAATTTGGTTTCAAAAATGACATTACTTCGAACATTTTAAATGTTCAATTCTATATAATATGTTTCTTAGAGAAATTTGAAAATATTAAGTATTGCGATATACCTATGTATATAATATACGTAATGAATAAATTAATGTCTCGATCATGAGAGTTACGATAATATGAAGAAAATATTATAGGGCTAATACAAAGGGATGACACTCGTGAAACAACGGCCGTCTCACATTAGCGATTCACTATTTATCTCCGATTCTTTAAATACGAACGGCTGGAAACATTAAAGTAGTAGGCATATTATATATTTGGACTCGAAATAATTAAATTATTTAAGTATGCGTTGTTATGTTTTTTTTTTCTACTCAAAAACATATTTCCATTAACTCGCCAGAGCGTTAACTGTTTCACAGATGTATTCTAAGGAACATTTTTGAGTTATTTCAGAAATTTTAGACAATTGGATTAGTCACGTTATATAGCCGGTCTGTGTGTCGGGCTTCATTAGTTTTCCAAAAGTAATCATTCCGTATAGTGTGCGTGTGTGTGTGTTTTTTTTACTAGTGTATTTGGGGAAACGCCAAACGCACTGTATACGTATTGTTTATTATGTGCGTGTATTTAAGTGCCAATAAATAACATTTTTTTTTTTTAAATCACACATCAAAATAATAATCAGTGATTAGACAGAAATGTGAAAATATATTTTGTTGGAGATACGAAACATATGAGTACACATTATTATCATTATCATATTATTTATACGCGGGCTAGCCGCAGGTAAACTGAAACATTTTTCTTCACTTTGTCAACTATTTTCATCTTCTGATGATTTGGACGTCGTCCAACAATTAGCGTTGAAACTGCGCGCGCACCATAAAGTGCACCTCTAAGACCGTACACAAACTTCATGTGTGTGTGCGTTATTTACGATACCGTGGAATACGCTAAAGGAAACGGTAAAGGGAGCCAAAAACGTCAGCTCGTCGAACGGCATCAGCAAATGCAATTATTAATTTCGAATACTCAATAATTAACGACGTCTTGCAGCGATTTAGTTCAAACGAAACGCTTGATGCCGCCGTCCGTGCGCGGCAATATAATGTTTAATTTCAATCATTTTTAAGTAGGTGCATAATAAAATAGACGCGTCATTGGAGATGACCAAAAAAAATGTCGTCAAGTATGAGTTTAACAAATTCAAATGTCCGCCGACGCTTCGTTCGATCGTTAAATTATCGTTTATGCCTTATGATAATATATTACTATATGTATATAAGTACAGTGCCGTATACAATCGGAAAGTGTTTCACATATTAAAATATATATTATCGGAACAATTTGAAACGCATAATAATTCTAAACATATAATTGGTCGCAGAGTGCTCAATATTTTAATATATTATTATTATGATTAAATCGAGAAACAGTGCGAGAGATTAAAGTGATTGTACGATTGTCATGTCGAGTGCGGGCTGCAGGGTATAATATTGCGATTGTTCTCCGCAGAACTACAAAGACAATATTATTCGCAAGAATTGAGGGGGGCTATACCTGCAGCTGCAGCTGCTGTTATTATTAATACTATATTGTTTGGATGAGTGATAGGGCAAAAAACACAAAACGACGCTGAAGCGCATAAATAGTATTATTATTATCCTAATGCGACTAGTCCAGGACGGGATTTTCACGCCACCGCTTTTCTGAGGGGTCGATGGACATCATATTATATGATGTCGTGTCACGAATCGCGATGCATGCTTATTATTATTATGACGTAATATTCAAGATATATTGCTTCGAGGGGGGTCAGCAATTAAATTTGGGGGCATTGGTTATAAGACGTATATTGTGTGACCTACCGATTACTTTTCGAGTGTAATATAAGGAACAGCATAGCATATGGGACCACCATCACTTTGGGCTTAATGCGCAGTGGCATAGCTTCTACACGTCTTATTAACTATGTATGTCTACATATTATGATTATCTATCAACATAATATTATTGGCATTGTTGGAAAACTATAATAAGTTACATCGACATCTAACGGTAACGTATATTTTTAAATGTAGTTATTTTAATTATTTGATTTTTTTGTGGGGAGGGGGTGCACAAAAAACAAATATAGTCAAAATATAACGTCGTTTTGAGATTTACACCTTGTATAATAATAATCGCCAGTACTTTGGCAGTTTGGCTTTCAACGCGTGTTAACGGAAAAATGCGAGTAGTACGCAGATATTTGATTGTCTTAACCCCTCCCCCTCTCCCTCACCATTCACTATAAATACGCCACTGTAGGTCGTGAATATTTTTCAATATAATTTATTATCCACTGACTGTATACAATATAGCGTTGATACGACGCGATAGTCGTACAACTCTGTGCAGCAGCCATTCGACAGCAATATTATAATATGTACTCGTAACAGCAGTAATCGCAGTGGCGTGGCGCAAACAATGATTTCGATCACGCGATCGACACAAACCGACCGACAATCGCGAGCGTAAAAAAAACAATAATAACAACAACATATTAATATTGTATACCTATATAACGATAGTGTTAAAATGGCGATTATTCACGTTATCGACCCGTGCAAAAACAGCAGTTTTACCTTTTACCGTTTCGCGAACCGATTGCCTGTGGCGGGACGATAAGCGGGATTAATGGAAACCGCTGAGGACGAGTGCATATTCCGGGCAACCATATATATATACGTTATAATATTATATAATTATACACAGCACATAATGCGCGGTAACAATGTACATTGTAAGTATGGTATGTAAAGGTATGTTGGTATATTATTATGTTGGAATATTATAATATTATATACCTATACGTTATACACGATACACAATTTGATCGCATTGTCAAAAGTTTGTTGGCGGCGGCGGCTCAGAGACAATCCGCGGCGATTTTCTCGGCCGAGATCCGTTTTTAGTGTGTACATTCGAGCGGCTTTTCCGCGGCCGGCGATCCAAACCCCACTCGCCCTCCGGCTCAGGCGGAGCGCGCAGATTCCCGCGAGTCCCCCGAATCCACCTCCCCCCCCCCCCCCGACGTGGCACTCGCCGCTTCTTTTGCTTCATCCCTTGCGATTCATATTTTTTAAAAATAAAAAAAAAAAGAAGAAAAGAACCAAACGAAGACATTGTCGAAAAGCTACAGACCACGAAAGAAAAAATAATAATAATAATAATAATACAAAAAAAAATCGATAAAACGAACAAACGGTTTTTTGAGAAACCTTGTTCGGTTTGAATGAGATTATTGTTTCGGATGTAGTGGTGGATTGAGGTAGGGTTATCTCATTGTGTGGTATATAATATTTTTCGATAGACTTCGCGTGCAGACACCACGACCGGGTTTAAAATATCAACGCAGCAATCCGCGCTTCAGGCGTTTAATATTTTAACAAATATTATAGTAAGTATAGGTTTACAGTAAATAAATGTTTAGCCCGGATAATTTTTAATTTTCTTTTCGTCGCCTGCTGCTGCTGCAACAATTAGTATCTACGCACCCGAATAAACGCAATTAAACGCGAAAAATACCCGCGAAAACGCACCATCCAGAGTTATAATATAATGCAAGGACATTTAGATTAGCGTCTAATAAAAACGACGACTGTCGAACGGAGTTTGTGGTAAACGGAGTGCGCGAGTATTATCTCCACTCGACTTCGTTTGGAAAATTCGTATATCTATGTTATTTAAGCTATCGGATTCTTTATAATATAAGGGTATAAAAATAATCCAATTCACGCGTACGTATTGTACACGTGTATAATGTCTGTAAGTTCATTGTACTATCGAAGTATAATTAAGTTTAATATATCGTAACTATTAAGAATTATTGAATGCATCGTTGTTGGTAGAATTGCATATACATATTATAGGTACCTATATATGGCTAATATATATACATATTATATATTATTATAATAACGCGATAAACCAGTAAGTTCAATTGTATAAAATTAACTGTATCAACTGTAAGCATTGCGGACGAACGATGGTTGTTTAGTTTTATGTTGTTCATATAAAATTATTGTTATAAAAAAATTAATATAACAAACAACAGTAATCATAATTATAATATATTTTCATTAGCAAACGGTAAATATCTAACTTAAAGTGTTGTTATGGTAGCCCACATATAATAAAAGAGAATCAAAAACATGGTCTTAAAAAATATAAAACTAGAAAACTGCGAATGCCATCACTATAGGTATCGAGCGTTAAACTAAATAAACGGTATTATAGTATTATACTATTATGCAAATTTAGATATACAATAAAATCATTTTTTTTTCCACTGATCAGAATAAATTAATATCCAACCACAATATTAATTTTTTATAAGAAAATATTATGATATTACCAACATAATATTATTATTATTATTATGTGGGTATATAATATTAATACAACACAATGTAACTATTATACCTTATATAGTTATATCAAAAGCATTTATTATTTCTATACAATTTCCGAGAACATTATTTACTTACTGTTGGTAAAGTTGTTGTTCAACAGTAATTTTTTTATACTAACAATAATTCCGAAGTTTTAAAATATGAAACAAGTTAAATGTACATGACTTATATTACCTATATAGGCTATATGTATTTTTTGTATTCGATAATAATAATAGTCCTATTCCGAATTGATCAATTAATTTTAATTGTTATTTTTTTCAATAATTATTAAGAACTACGTAACGTTCCAATAAAACTTTAGCAACATTGTTCGAAAATTATATTATTACTTTGTTCATAATCAATGTAGACTTGAAAACATTTTTAAGGTTATATGAATATTTTATTGTTTGTTTCCCAAAGATATGGAACGGTTGTATTATTATTATTATTATTTTTTTATGGCGATAAAATATTTGCTTATCGTCTAATTAAATGCTACCGGGAAAAATAAACCGTTAATGACCGTTATAGTTCTATGATTTTCAATGATAAATTGGTTGATAGCTATTTTAAATATTATATTATAATATGTCGGTGTAAATGTCTACTAGTCGTTGTATAGGTCTGCAGTAAATATTTCATATTTATTTGTTTTCTCGTCTACGATGTATTATTGGTACGATACAAAACTATATGGTCAGATAATGGTTAAAAATGTGTACGATTATATTTTTAATTAACGAGTAAAACAACAGGTGTTTCCATTTCCACTTGAAAATGCAATATTTTCAAATCATCGTTCGTTCCACACGGTACTATACTCTGTTCCAAAAGAGAACGGTCACTTTTCGCGCATACAACTGACGGCTGCGGCCGTGCAAAAGCCAAACTTCCCCTGCCCTCACCTTCTTAGCCAACGATCGTCGACGTCTTCGAGAAACGATGGCTAGCGAGGTGGGGGGAAGTTTGGCCATTGCACTGCCGCATCCGTCAGTTGTATGCGCGAAAAGTGACCGTTCTCTTTTGGAACAGAGTATACCTAACCTATATGGCCATATACAAGGTACGTAAGTTTAGTATACAACACGAAATCGTCGTTCCTCCGCTTTCTGCACGTGCACAACACTCTCGGTACGGTTAGTTTCGAGACGTTAACTTATTTTTACGGCAGATAGTCGTGTCTATGTCATCATAATAATATTGCGAACTGTATAGGGCTGTTCGGTGGGGTTTCGGACCCGAACGAGGTTGTATTTAATAATGATATTTAAAAATATAACAACATCGTGTTATTATGATACTGTTATAATGTTATGTGCAGGTGCCAGTCGTACTCGGGGCGTCGGTACGAACGACAAACGCTGCAGTTGTCCCACACCACTCGTGTCGCCGCTCTAGGCGGTTATATTATATCGTTTCGCCTCCAATCCGTTTGAATTTAACGATCTATGCCAGCTGATTGGTTCTAGTAACGACATTGTATTATATTATTATATTATGCATCGCTGTGCGTGGAGGTGTATGTAGTTGGTGACCGTTCTCTGAAAATTGAAATGTATTTATAAGCCCGTCGTCCATCATTGGATTTATAAATTATTGCAACGTCAAGTATATAGACCGCGTCTGTAGAATAGAGTCGCTGCAGATAAGAACTAGCCCCCCCTCCCCCCCATCAACCGCCGGTTCGCACATCTCAGTTCGAGGTTTTCCACTTAGGATAATACACCAGGAATCATAATGCGACACGAAACAATGTACTAATAAGGACACGCAACCGTATACATCATCTCCTAATTCCTATCGTAAGTTGTTTCAATGTTGAATTTTAATCTCCCCGCAGATTTTAATGTTGAATTTTAACTTGGATAATGCGCATTCAAGATGCATATCTGTATTATAGTAACACTATATGGTTACCATATCTATAATATTAAATTTTACTTTAATATATTTTCCATACGCGCGAAATAAGCCAAGTTTAATCATCATAATACATAGGTACGCAGTTCTTTCACCCGTGGTACAGTCGCATAAAAAGGGTTAAAATCAACTACAATATTGAATAAACTGCAACATTCGAGCACGATGCTATTATAACTAGGAATCTGTCCAAATTGTTGCGCACTCGCGTAAACGTCGATAAGTTCGAAATATGACAAATTGTTTTACCGAAAAAAAATCTGAATATTTTTCCACACCGAGCAACATAGGGTGGTTATAAACGGGTTTCCACGAAGTCCTAGACTTGACACGTTTCTCCCCCCCCCCTCTCACAGCAACGTCTATATTATTATAATATGGTTAGGAGGTACCTCACGCGTTTAGTCCGACATGTTTTGTGTGCAAAAGCAATTATTACATAATGCGTGCGCGGCGCACGGTCGCAAAATGGTATATATATTATGTTATAAGAAAACAATGCAAACGAACCCTTAGGAATCACAACGACAATATACATTTTGTTAGTAATTGAAGCGATATATATTATTATATTATAATAACATTATAATATGGTTCCTAAGAAATGTTAATTGGAAAACACTTTGAAGTAGTTGATATAATATACAGCTGTAAAATTGGTCGTTTTTTGCAAGCGACACAGACTGTTTTCAGTTATCACTTATTATTACTAATTAATACAACGACGATATCAACGGCACTGCAGTAATAATTGTTGTCCACCAACCACCACATATTAGGTCCACTGCACATATTATTGTTATTATTGTATGGATGCGTTTAAACTGATAATTATTGTGGTCTTTGCGTGCAAATCACAATGGTCGTTATTTAATATTATAAATTATTTTATCTTTTAAAAGGATATTATAAAATTACAATTTACAGATAAAAAAAATTTCTAGAGGAGCCTTAGATAATGATATTATCTTTAAATTTGATAATAGGTCAATTCACTCTAATATTTAAAATAACAGTGTAAAATGGATTATTCTGAACTATTATATTTTGTGCTCATTGTTAAGCGTACAAGACGGAGACGACTATTATACACTTGCAGTAATAACGTCCTCAACCGAGGTATATAAACTACATATTTATTCCCAGCATAAACCGCTACTGTGCCGTATACGTTCTATTTAATCGCCTTCTCCAATTAATTATTATTTTACTATTATAGGTATAATTTGTATTGTTTTTAACGGTATAATAACTATAAGCGGTTTATAGTTCGATTTAACCTTAGATACTGTAATTAATTCGATAATAATAAACATAAATACGCGTGTTCAACATTTGTTTAATTTAGAAAGAGAGAGATACACACCATAATAATAATAATTAATATAATGTCCATAATTGCAAATATATTATTAAAATATGCGTGTTTCCATGCTATAATAGAACAATTCTCGGCCAAAAGAGCACCTGCGTATCGACACCATCGCAGAGAATATGTCCTCTGGCATAGAACATTGTTATTAGGTAAGGTATATTGGTATTAATCCTGGATCCCACAACTGGTATTATGCTTAGCAAACACTCCAATACTTGTACAAGTAAGCTGTTCCAATAATTGACTATACGAATACCTACTGGATAAGAAATATTAATCGCAAATAACCTATTGGCAAAATCTTTTTTTTTATTGTTTGTATAGAACCAAAAAAATAGCGACATGATCTAAAAGAAAAGACTCGTTGCACACGACCAGGTAGTATTATAATTTTTTTTTTTTTTTAAAACACAAAATACCTTAATATTATTTGCAAATTCTTTTTTAAAATATAATTTTGTTGTATATACCTATTATCTATTAATATTGTTATATTATTATTATTATTAATGACACGTTGGGTAATAGCGAACAACAACAATTAAAATATACGCTATTAAAAAAAAATAATTTTAAAATAGCAAACAGAATACGCCCAGCTAATCGCTGTAATATATAAAATGTAGGCATTACTCGACTCAAGTCGTTGTCGCGGTGAGGTTTGCAATTTTGCGCATTTCGGTCACAGTATAGTGGTATAGATGTTGTGATTAAAACGTTACATTATTATTATTATTGTGCACGTCGACGCAGTACGAAATATTCGACGTATTATAATAATAATATAGTGCATGTGTGTACGTATAGCGAACAAACGATTTCATTATGGTTTATCGTCGTAGAAATCGCTCAACGACGGCAACGCCATCGAGTGCGGTCGGTTTTAATAACATTTTTTTTTTCCTTCTAAATCCCAAACATTAAACCGACCGTACCTACTACACAGTACACACTGGCTACTACGTCTGCAGTGTGGATGCCAAAGCGATTCGTGTATAATGTACATATAACATTATCGCACGACGAAATCGGACCGGTATTCGAGCGATTTGTCGGGCAAAACGTACTGCGCACTGCGCTGCACCGTACGGTAAACACTGCTCCTATTTGCGTGCGGCAATATTTATACATCTACAAATAAAACTAAAGGGCCCGGCATGACTGCTGCTGTGTAAAGTAGAGGTATGCGAGAAGAGGAGCTGCTGCAGACTCGTCGGCGTGCGTGGACGCCAGACGGAGTCCGTTTTCGATATGTCGTATACCAATCCCTGGTCCGTCAGCCGCCTCTATATCGGAAATAGGTAATTTTGAAAAATTCAAATCACCGATTTTAATTCATGGCGATATTATACAGCAGTCGTCGGTGCAGCTGCGAGTATCCAAGTACCTATATACATACACTATAATTGTAAGCAATAACACTACATGTCCAATTGCATTGCATAATATAATATAATACGAGTATGTACCTCTATAATAATACGCGTATCGTATATGTATTATAATAATATAATATTATTGTTTTTTCGTTTGGCAAAAACGAAAATCCGTCGTACACGCGCGCACTGCAGTAGCATAGCAGTCGCGTACACAAAATATAATATTATAAGTCGCATACAATGATATATATATATATTATATAGGTGCCTACCTACACTACAGATACACAGCACGAATAACGAAAATAATAAAACAAAGTACGGCCATAAAAAGAGCCCGGTACCAGCCCTGCAGCAGACCGTGTTCGCATCGTATTACAGTATTACACTAACACGCGCGCGCGCGCACAGACACACACACATATTACGTTATATATAGTGTGCCGGTATACACAAAATATTCTATCCGTACAGGGTGGGCAACCGCTTTTTCCCGTTTTCCCACAGGCGGCCGACGCGGAAAAGCGGGAAAACGCCCTGACGGAGAAATGACGCCGCGACGGGCCACCCTGTATGATATCAAACGGCCGGTGTTATTATTATCATACGCATATTACACAGGTAAAATACGACTAAAAACGTTTCGTTGTCTTTATATTTTATAATAATAATATTATTATTATATAGTACCCACGTTCGGACGCACTACCCTCGCCTCGACTTCATATTAATATATTTTATCGCCGGTATTCCATCGCTATGTATGCACAGCACACACACATATTATACACACTCACTCACCCGGTAATATTATTATTATTATTATTATTATTGTACCGCTGCAGACCGTACCGTGTATAATAATATACGCGGCGGCGGCGGCGGACATCGACGGTAAGAATCCGCCTCTTATACGTTATAATCGTTTTCCAAACGTCCTATAAAACTCTGAATATTGTTTATTTATACACACGAGCACATATATATATATAATACCTATCGTGTGTATAAGCGTATATAGGTACCCTCTGTATACATAAAGTACCATCACATGGTACGCACGCGTGCAGTGTGTGTGTGTATGTGTGCGTGTGTGTGCGTGTGTACTCTGGAGACGATCGTCGAGCGATAAAAATATTACGCGACCGACGTTTCGATCGAGGGACGAGCCCTATCGTTTTTACAATTTATATAATATATTATATTATTACTATCATTTTATCTTCTGTACCGATATGTGCTGCTGCGGCGCAGTTTATACTCTATATGTTATGAATCATTATTGTAATAAACCGTCCGTTTGCCGCGGAAAACAGAGAAATCCCGAACGTCGCGGCCGCAATAACGATCTGCAGCTCCGATCGGACGCTTACGGTTTTTTCGATTTTTTTTTTTTTTTATTTTTGTACATTCATCTCGACCCGCAGTCGGGGCTTAGCATTTTCGCGAATATCATCGACGGTACATTTTTCACTTTTATGGGACGTATTGGCTCGTTTCCGTGCGCGCACGACGTCCATTAGATTCACGACCGGACAGCTTAAACCGACTATTTTATATATATTCGCCAGACACACACACACGCGATTATATTCGATGGCTGCAGCGGCATTAAAATGAAACACACACTTCCGAAATGGTATATACATATACTGCTGCAGCGCGTATATTATGTAACTGCGCTCCACCGGACTTTTCAGGGTATGTTATTATTATTACGCTGTGTATTATGGGTTTTCGAATGACGCTTATGTAAATCGAAATGCGTTTTTCGCTCGTTACCAGTGATATTTAACGTATGAATTACATATAAGAAGTTACAATAATTGATAATGATTTAGCCGATTTAGGTACCTTAACAATTTTTTCACAAAAATCTCAAAATTGAAAACCAAAAAAATCTTCAAACGATTTATGGAAATAAATTTATCGAGGAAACTGTAGATGCCCGTTTGAAACTTGAGGGATCTTCCAAGGGCGTCCAAAAATTGTACATGCAGGATATTGGTTCGTATGAGTAACAGACTAAAAATTATTGCTAAAAAATAATTGTATTTCATTGCCCATATAGTAATATATACGACCCAGTTTAAATGAACCGCTTTCCTTTTAGGGTGTACTATGATAGTGGGATAACTGGATTGCTGTGCAAAAATTTATGTTCGTGATTTTTTAAATTCTATATTATTTTCAATAATTTTGGCATATATTACATAGGTAGGACGTAGGTATATAATATAGTTTTGAAAATCGGACGTACTCGGGCGGCGCCTCTATACTTTGCGCACCACTGCACCGTATTGGGTTGCGATCCGGTTTTGACTTCGGCCACACATAACTACAACTGGACCCGTCACGTTATAATTAAGTACTCGACTTGTCTGTGTGTCGCGCATCAAACTTCGCCAACTACAGCCGATGTGAGCACGTCTCTAAATAGTCTCCACTTAATTATACCTATCCGTCTAATATAGGTACAGTAATGCGCATTATTATGTAAATAATTATAACACTTGTTTACGAGCGTGTTCGACTATATAACAACGCGTCTGGACCGCCGTCGGGCGGGCTATATTTACTAATAATAACGACGAAAATAAAACTCGTACTCGCAACATTAATAGAATACTCGCGCAGATCTCCGGTAGTGCCGAAGAGGAGAGAGAGCCTTTGACTACCTACCAGACTCGTGCACGTTATAATACAATATTATAATGTATATATAGGTATATAAATGCACCGCGGCATGACTTCGCGGCCGATTTATTCCCCCGCGGCCGACCATTACACGCAGCTCCATCAACGCGTCTGTTATATATAATGCGCGATATTCTCTATACGCGCGTGCAGTGCCGCCGCGCACGCCACACATTAATCTCACCGGGTGCCGCGATTGCAGCGGACAGGCACCGTTCCGAATATAGCTCGTCCTAAGAATGATGGGCTCTTGCGTGTCGTCGGGACGCACAATATAATATTATAATATATTACGAAATTTATAGCGATACGATATATTACATCGCGTATAATGCGTCATATCGTATTCGCCAAAAAACATTGTGACTGCGACGCGATCGTCATATACATAGTACACGACGACACGATGTACAGACCTGCTATATTTATACGTTATGCGGGGCGAGTCGGATAAATATGAACTGATTCGTGTGATATAGTGGGTAGGCATACTCGTACGAAAACGAACCAAGTTCACGGACAAGTAAATTTTATTTAAACGTTTAAGATTTTTTTTTATACGTGGATAAAATTAACTAGCGTTCTCCCTCGTCGCAACGGTTCTGTTTAACGTCGTGTTTATAGGTATAGAAGTATGTCATAGTATATAATATAATAACATATAATATGCTCCAGGTGACCACTACCTAAATCGTTTTAATGAAAAAGAATACACTTCTCTGATGTTATGTGTGTTCTGTGAGAAATCGTATTTCTACTACGATTCCATTGAGACTATGGTCTAAAATCAGCTAAATGTAATACGAATAAATTAACTGAACGTACAAACACGTAATGTAAAAATATACATAATCACACTTGGTACCTGTATTGTTGCAGTAAGTATTTATAATTCACCGGTGAGAAAAACAATAACAAAATATTTAAATACATGTAAGTATACCAATACCGCAGCACGCAGTCACAGATGATTTCGTGCATATTTTCGACTACCACATATTAACACGAAGTTTGGAGCAAAATAAAGTTCGCGTATACAATTATCTGGGTATTATTCGCGCACAATACCGCACTGAACGTCGTCACACGATGTTTATTGTATTTTCCGGCAAACAAAATTGCCCGACGATCACGCTCGACAGCGCGAGTCCTAGTCCCGGTGGAGATCGGAGCACAACAATTTATGTATATACCTACGCAAGCGTATACGTTATTCGTGCGTTTCCCGGAGTCGTAAGTACGAACATATCATTATTGTGCATACATTTCCAAACGGGTAAGAGTGGTGCTGGTGGTGGTGGTGGCGGTTACATACGTTGCGTTTTAAATATTATTAAAAAAAAAAAATCCCGCGAGAACGTCAGTTTTTTCTTTTCATCTTTCGATATTTATATACCTCCAGAGTGGCTGGTATAGTCGGTTGACGGGTTTTCCGTCGCACACCCCGTGGATTGGCGGACGTAATATAATGCACGCCCGCGTGCTGAGTGCCGCCAGTGTATATTTTTATTACAATTTATTCTGCTATGCGTGCTGTAACGCGGCTGAGTACCCCACTACACACTTAATATTGTGATATCGTAATAATCATTAACCGTGGCGGCGGCGGCGATGAGCGTCTCCCCTCAGACATCATCAATTTATAATATTAAAACAACAATGAAAATGCAGTTGCGAGACAAGTGGCTTGGCTTGCGAAAAAAAAAAATAATTCCTTTAGAAAATCCTTTCTCGAGCATCGCAGATAATACGACGCATACGCGTACCTACGGCCCGTCAAAAGCGTGTATTCGACCATCGCAACGTGTGCGTCATATACAAATCGCGGGGGGGTGCAATAAACTCCTAAGGGTGCTTAACACTTTCAATTCTAGAGCCATGCATTCCATGATGATACACCTGCCCCAGTAATATTGTCTTGAATAATTTATTATTATAAAGGTACTTTGATGTGCGCCTAACATTTGTCCCGGTCAAGAACTTTTCTTCTATGCATTGAATATTATTGCATTGTTGTTTTGGAAGATTAATGTTTTGTTAAAGGTCATCCACACAATGATCATAAAAATCTATAAAACGTTATTTTGTTTAAAACGTGTTTGCGTTTGTTAACAATATTATCGGCAGCCAATATATTCAAAGAGTTGATTTTATTTTAATAAATATTAAATTTGATAAAACCTTATTCTAGTCTTTTAACATCGATGATTTTTGGTATGTAAGTAGGTTGTTAGGTGTACAATTATAGAAATATATGGTTTTAGAGCTGCAGTATTAAGCTAGCATAGATGAGTGTTAGGCACGTATAATATAGGCAGACGGGATGTGTAATACGAAGACAAACACGGCGAGAAACTCTGTACACGCATTTTAAATAGCCGTTCGAAGTACCGTTTGCGCATAAAAAAAATTATTTATTATATAATATTGTATTCTAACAGCATAATTGAGAAACTTTTAACGATTGTGCCGGGGGTCTCGATAATATAACGGCGTAAAAAACGAAATAACAAAACAAAAACCAGCACGTGTCGATAACAAGTCGTATATAGCTGTTGCCTGTTAGACACCAATAATGTCTACACCTATTTTATAAAACAATATCGTGTTGCTCGAATGTATTTTTCTTGGAATTTCGCTCTTTTTCCCTCTTCTTAAAAGGTTTTTTTTATATAGGTACAAACATATTATTTTATATGTATAGGTGTGTATTTAATATATATTATATAGAGGCACAAAAGCGTTTTAATTTACATCAAGGCTTTTTTCTCACGTAGCCCGTAAAAACAATAAAAAATACTACCTAAATGCAGTACCTATGACAATACAATAATAATAATAATAATAATAATAATCGATCAATGATAATATTTCGTTAAGGTCACTACAATAATTACTCTGAACGAGCTTTTGACAAGCGACTGGTTAACAAATAAAAACCTATAGACACATACTTTGCGAATAAAGCTATCGTCGGAAAATAAAACCCTATTACAATGTTATAAACATGGAGTATTATAATTTATAATATATTGTGCGTTATAAATTATGAAAAAGGAATTTTTCGAACGTCTGAGAAATATACGCGCGTGAGTGATGTATTACTATTTTTTACCTACGCACGTTCCGAGAAGTCGCACAATGCTTATAACAATGATAGTAATATAACATATCGTTTATCGTAAAAATCGCAAACGATCGTCGAAGTTTTTTACATACCTCGTGTACCTAGTACCTATACGTATTTATATATAATATACTTTTTTTTCGACATAAATATTATTATATTTTATGACTTTTCCAAGAGCGATGGGTATTATAATATTATGCATAAACGGGGTTTTCTAAATCAACTAAAGCGAACCCTGTGACAGGCCTATGTTCATCGTATTATCGTTTACCTATAATATAATAACATGCAGCAAACTATAGCTACGTTTAATCAGGTTTTATTTTTCGCGAAAACAATGTCGTCGAGCTAGACATCGTTATTGAATTAATAAAATATGGAGGACAGTGCGTGTTCACAATGTAAATTAAAAAATTCAAACGAATGAAAGCTGCAGGACCATTTTCAAAATTAGCATCATTATTGTTTAATATAGATACCTATTAGGTCTTCCTGTAATTAATTGAAATTCGAATCTTGCACTATACGCAGTGTTGTCTATTCAACCTCAAATGTATAAGTTCTAACATACAAGAACTCTTCAGCTAGGGAAAGAATGACGTATATAGTGAATAACCCTTCAAAATTATGTATCACTTTTACGTCCTCCAAATCGTGTTTCATAGATGGAGAAAGTATTGATTTTTCCCCAAAAATTAAATGTCCACGTGTTACCCCTGCAGGATCTAGCTGGATCGAAAATTTATTTGGAATCCCCCCATAACTATAATGCTCCCTGGTTTATCAGAATCTCGGCACTTTCGATGACTACCTAATCACCACTATACAAATACAAATTAAATATTATAGAACAAAATTTAAGTCCAGTAATCAACCAAATCAAAAGTAGCGCAAGTGCACAACATTATTATTTTTTCTGTAGGTATATCCCAAACATCGTCGACACACACAAGGTCGCTCGCCCAACAATCGGAGTTGATCTATAAAGGCCCACTCATAAACCTCAAAAACTGTGATTTTATAATTCTACTGTTCTTAAATCTTACTATCACTATTAGTGTAGAAGTGCAATAGTATTATCATAGTTGTTAATATTATTATTTATTATTATACCATACACACATACTGCATTGGAATAAGTAATCATTATTATTTAGTATTGTCACGAAAAATTCATGCTTATAACATAATAATATTTATGTTATTTATTTTAATTAATGTTAAAATCTGTTAGTCATAGATAATGACGAAAAGAGTCGGTACAACTTTCTAAGTAAAAATAAAATACCGAATAAGTCGAATTTGGACGATAAAAAAAATTCAGTCTGAAGCCAGTAAGGCACGCACCGCCACGCTGTATATCCCATCCCATATTGTGTTTTATATAGGAATAGCGTACCCTATCGTTTTAATACATATTAAAATATAACACAGCAATTATACATATATAGGTCGTATTCAGGTAGCTATTGCACTTCCGGTCAACGTCCTAGTCCATCCCTCGCCCGATCGCGGTCAAGAGGTTCGACTGCTACCGCGGCGGAAGTACCAATGTCATTCTCGTCCGCACGCGTTATGTCGACACTAACGATATAATATTTGACGACAAAACCTAAGTATAATATATTATTATTTACAAATATGCACAACACGATTTTTAGTGCTGAAAACTTTTCTACGCACGACTTTGCGTATAGCGCGATGCGATTCGTCTCGGATGATCGTCTATAGAACTATACCTTCAACTAATTAGCTATCGAAATTTAATGACCTGAAAATGCAATAATATGCAGCGTGCAGTAGTTATTCTTGGATTCAAGTTTTTAGTTTTTTTTTTTCAATAAAATATATTAGAAACTAGAAAGTTTGTTTTAAGTTCTATAAAATATTGTTATTGTGATTCTATAATAATTATGCACTCGAAATCGTTTTTTAACGTTTTACCTTTGGGAACGGTACACGATAAAACTATGCTGTTCAATACGCAACCATCGATTCAAAAAATAGATATAGAATAGTAAGTTACAATAATAATATATTAGTACAATATGCATACGAAATATATACCTATTACACACTGCAGCACCAGTAAGTATGTACAAATACACTAAAAATGTGTTTTTCAGGCGTATATAATATTATATTTTACTTAATTTTACTTTTTATTTTTTTTTGGTTTTCTCCTTTACCTATGCTTATTCGGTTAAGCGTTTGCAGTTCGTTTTCACCGAACTAGTCAGCTGTAAATCGCAAGCAATCATCTGCAGCAGTTGTGCATAATAATAAATAGGTACCTATTTCATATCGTTACTATTATTTGGGTAATTGAGTTCCTATCACTGCAATCTGTTGTTGTAGCGCAGTGATCATAATGACAATAATAATATGTTATAATACATTATATTATGTACAGTGCCCATACCTATTACGCACCCATAAAATACCAACGGTTTACCTATATGCTCGCCCCAAGGTTAGATAAACAAGACATTTTAATATTGTAACTATATTGTTGGAAAAAAAATGTGACAAGAATGTCTACTACGCGCGCGATGCCCGTGTACAGTACCATTATAATATAATATACTTATATATATAATACATTGTCACTCATCGAAGATTATCATTAGGTTCGGGTGTTTGATTTTTTAATCTTTCTATTTATTCGTCAGTTTGCCTCAATGTACGGTCAAAAAAATATTACGTATTGTAATATTGCGATGTTAAAAACTGACGTGTACTGCTTTCTTTATGTCTTTCGACGTTAAATAAATTACATTTTGATAGAATTTAACGCAGTCCGTCTATATTATTGATTTCTCTCTCTCTCTTTCAAAAGTGTTGTTTCTAACTTTTTTTGCGGCTCAAAAAGAATACAAATTCAAGTATACATAGTGGTTTAGCAAGCACGCTCACCCATAATGATTACCTTTATTATTGAATTTATTAAAATTCTGATTTCTGTAACTTTAAAATATGTTTATTATGGCTATATTTCATAGATTTTTTTGATTCAATTTAATGATTATTGTACAGTAACGATAACGACTTTTTTTTCAAATTCTTCAGCTAATTAACTTTATGTACTATGAATTATAGGTCCATGCGATAGTTGGTTTGGAAGATGCTAGTGGATATGGTGATGTGAAAACTTAAGTAATTAATATTTAATCTCAATCCATAATCATTTTTTAACCTGTAAAAATATCAGAGAATAATAAATACTAGTTATATATAACATAGCGAAACCATTTTCGAAGTCTATTATCCATATACCTGTATACATATTAATTATTTAGATACTCGTTCCAATTTTGATTTAGATAAGTACATTATTAAAATGTTCAAATATCATCTGCTTTGTAATTTACAGTAACAATAGGTTGGTTCTCATTTAAAAAGAAAATTTTTTCACCCCAGGGTACTCCCAAAATATGGTAGATCTCACGCACAAAATCTAAATAATCGTAAATATTGTCCTTATTATCGGGGTATACTTAAAATTCCAAAAATCAAAATTTGCATAAATTCATCATTAAAGGGTGGTAAAAATGGACACGATCACGCTTGATGTATCCTACACATTACGAGTTCTATACATCTCGGAATGCATAGCTCACGATTATCACTATGTGCATTATTCGGTTTTAAGTGCGACAATAAAGTGCGCGGGGTGGTGTACCATGCTTATAGTGAAACAGTATTATAGTGTTATACTGTCGACCGTGTCGCACATACATATTATTGGATACCGATCGTGTTAAATCTCTCGTAAGCACGCCATAATAAACAATCAAATAACTGATCACTTAATATCAACCACCACATTAAAGGTTCGACGGGTTTATCGAAGGGGAAATCATAGTAATAATAATTGCGAGCCGACGATGCGTTCCTCGTGCCGAGTTTACCGAATCGCGGCGTGCACAATGCGATGTACCGAGAATATTATAATAATATAATATTATCATTTAGTATACAATACAAGAGATGCAGAAAACGCGAAGGGAAAAGCGAAATCCGAGGAAATGAATAACCGTCGCGCAGGAAAAATTTAATGAGTTCGCAAAAACGCCGAAGATATATTATGGTTTTGTTTGGGGGAGGGGAGGGGAGGGAAAAAACGCGAAAAAAGTTTTCAATAAGACGAAAACATTTCACTTTTAGGCCACGATAATATTTTAATGGAAACGGCGTTTCCGTTACTTTAATTAAAGTTGTTACTGCCTATTACGCTGCCGTTGTTTCACGAACGCGTACCATTAAACAGTGATAATAATAAACGAACGCGCGTCATCGCCCATCGTAGCAAGTATATATATACCTATACTAACCTGCGATATACCTCCAAAATAATTCTATAAGATATACATTACACCAGGACACTTGAGATTCCTTCGGTTTTAAATTGCGTAATAATTGTTATGTAATGGGACGTACATTATACTATATACAAATACACATAATATAATAATATTAATAACGCCGGTACGTTTTTTTTTTTATAATTGTCATGGTTATATTTATATATAGTTCAACTGCATTACGTAATTTCAGGAGTTTAAAATACAAATTTAATCGTTCGCACTCAAACTATATATCGCACCTGTTCGCACCGTGCATATCCTCGCTCCGTCAAAGCGATCGGATTCGGCCCGATAACACTGTCCACGTATATGATAATTCTCCCCGAACTCGACATAATATTGTATTACATTCGCGGTGTTGATCCGTAAAAATATTTTGGTATTTAATTATTGTTATCATATATATGTATAGATGTCGTGCCAAACTTTTGACAATTTAATTATCATTATTATATATAAAAACGTCTGAATATCGGTCCGAGTACTGGGCGCGTGCAGCAGTCAACGAAACATAATAATATGATATAGGTAGGTATTATTAAAACTTGGTGGACACAAAACCGTTTTGGATTCTGCAGATCATCAGACGAAGGTATGGGTCGTAGAGGAACGTAATTTAGAAGAAAGTAAAATATTTTCACGTGCGTATCGTGTACAACATACACCTATAATATCGTTTTTTTTTGCTATTTTTTGCAATTCTTTTGGCATTTTATTTTATCCATTGCCATTTAATTTGTGTAATGTATTATATACCTAACTAATACGTTTATTCTGTGATCAGTAATGCACAATGGATTCACACAATACCACTATTTATAATGATTAAGATGTACATGTTATGTTTAAAATTTCAAAACCATATAATTTGACTTAAATTTGAATTTAAAAGATATCGAACTCGACTAAAAACTGTACCTAATCCCTATATTATAAAAATGGAAGAGGTCAAGATCAACGAGTCCCACTGTCTCGTTGCAGAATAAATAAAAATAAAAATTGATTACGAAATGTAACAGTTGAGAAATTAGGTGAAATTAAGATTTAAATGCTAAGGAAAAACGGCATAGGAATAAAGGGCGGTAAAATTCTAAACACGCCACGGAAAATTGTACATAATATTCTCTAAACATATTTTATACGTTGTACTCGTAATGTTGTTACGAAAAATAAAAACAGTGGGTATATAATATGAAGGTATACCTACCTACTTCTAAATAATATTATATTTGTTTGTTTTGAAAACGGTCGGTCTTGTTTACCATGTGTAATATTACTTTATAGGGAAGAATTTCATTTTTTTTTTCATTTACATAACTACGTTTCTGTGTTTTTCACTCCAAAGTCGACCTGCAAGGCTCTTAGAGTATATAGTGTACAAGTTCAATATAATAAGCACGATAGATGTAGACGGCGCTCGTGCGTATATTATATATATATACGAATCTTTAAGATGTAATTTTGTCAAAGTTTATAAAGTACTCGGGTTAACAAACTTGACAAGCACTTCTAGAACTTCTTGTCTCATTGGAATCAGAGTTCCCGGCTGCTGCAGGGCAGCGGTAAGGGGGGCGGGGGAGCGAGTATATGATGAGACACAGCGTCAATCGTTCCATTTTTCTCTTTTACTATAGTCAAATTATAAAAATATCCATCTCCATCATCGTGATTCATGCAGATTTGTTTGTTTGCTGCAATTCTTTTTTGTGAGCTTTTAATAATTTCCGTCCGTTGAACACAATATTTTCATTTCGCCCTCAGAACGAACGTCACACGATCGATTTTTGTCGCACAGAATTAATTGCGCGTGTCGTCGTATACTACAACAATTCCCAACAATTTTTTATTACAATAACGCGTGTCGCGTCATATTATATCAAACGGGTAACTACAATAATATATAACTGACGTTTAACATATCGAGAAATGAAGACGATATTAATGACAGCTTAAAATTAGTCGGCCTGCAAACCCTTCGGAGGAATTAGGACTCTCAAGATTTTCAATAGCAGTTTACCCTCGCGTTGCCTAGGGGATTTATATATACCCCTCAAAACGTCATGTTTAATTTGAGTCCAAACCGCCAAATTGGTAGTATTACGCGCGTCCCGACGAAAAATACGTTTCGATGCATATTTAATATTATGCAAACAATTAAAAGGGAGTGCTTCGATTAAACTAATTGAATTCGGGACGAAGATGGAAGAATAAACGACATTAACGTTTGAAAATCAAGACGGTTTAAGGCATCCGAGACGTTACACAGTAATATTATATTAATACAATATATTGTGATCTCTCGGTTTTTAGTCAGAAGCAGTAATAATAAATGATTGAAAGAAACGTTTCTTTTCGAACGTCATCTGCTGCAGTTTAATATTTTTCACTTTCCGTAATTCTTCGCAATAAAACAGTCTGAAGTAGATGAGTAATACTCGTAATACAGAATATAGATGAAATAGATGGGTAATATCATCTATTATGCGTTACAATATTATATTATTAGATCGCAGTTTTAAACGGAAAACGTCATTGGCCGCGTCGAAATCGAATTAATATAATATAATATATTATATATATAGGTAACAACTGACGGTAAAATACACAGCTAATATCTATTATATTATTATTATTATTTAAGATAAGTGCGCGCGACTATCCGTCACGGATTAGGCTCCGGGCACAATTGATGTTTAATTAGCATCGGCAGTTTTTTAGTTTTTCATTCGAACCGTCGCCCCCCACCATTCACCGACAGTGAATAATTTTTATTCATCATTATTGTCAGTCGGGAATATTTGCGTTTAAGTTCGTGCTCGGTTTATGATATTCCCTCTGCTGCGCGTCCCCACAGTGCTGCAGCCTATAAGCGTATCCGTTGTCACCGCATACCCATCCGGATCGCGTGTATACACACGCTAATGATACACATTCGGAGTATTAGACGCACGCGGCTTACACCGGTTTTTCGTGTCTAATATTTATTTATTTTTTAGTTTTTTTCTACTCTCGGGCTACCTATTACATAGCCATATAACTATATTAATAAATATTGCGCAATATACACTGCTGTGTGTGGTGTGTGTGTGATATCAGCTCTCTCGTATTATTCGACCGATTTTCCGTGCGACGAGGTACGTGGCTGTATTTCGAATGGTTCTGTTCGATATAACGAACAACATTTAGTAATAAAATCATAATAACATATTAAGTATATTATTATTATGTAGATACACACTCTGCCGGAGTCGTATTACAGTTGTCCGCGCCGGAAAAAAAATTGCATTCGAATCCCACTCACGACCCATCCTACCTTTACCTATATATATATATACATCATCACTGCAGTCTACAGCGGTAAATGCATCTGCAAATCGGTCCTAGGATAACGCAACGACGTGTGGTGCACCTATAGATTACTTACCTGGACTATATTATTATTAATCGCAGAAGGTCACCGGGTTGTGCACCATATTACATATTATGTATGTATTATACACGCCATTAGAGGTTTACGCGGCGTTATTATGTGTACGAATTATTTTATTTTTTTTAAGTACCTACACCGTATGTTTAAAAAATCTACGGTATAATGTATAATATCTGTGTGTGTGTGTGTGTGTGTGTGTAGTACGGCCAGTTGATTAAAAATCGTTAGATTTCTCGAGTGCGTACATTAGATATGGATACCTAATAATGTTATAAAACATTATATTATTATATTATTATACACCTGTACCCATAGTTGAATAGTAGGTATAGACGGTACAAATCATGACACGACGATGATTATCGTTCGAGTTCGTTTACGCATGTGTATGTATACAAAATACTATCTCCGACGGCTTACGACGTTTGTTCTTGGAACAAAAAAAAATTTAAAAAAATGCCATGTTCAATGTATATATTAGGTACGTAATAATAATATAAAACGTCGAAAAGTTGTGACGACAAACCAGTCCGGGGCACCGCGACTTTATCATTGCTACCATATTATAATATTATATATCAATGTACGTAATTATATTATAATATTATGTGTGCACGTATTATACGAACATAATATTATAATAAGCCACTTCGTTGATACTCGAAAGTGTATTTACTATAATATAATAATATGTATGAAACCGTTCGTTTTATTATATTATGTTCATAATATTATATAGGTCGCTGGCTATAAACTGCAGCGTTCGACGGGGCCAAATTCAATAATTCAACGGACGATCAAATTCCATAAGTTCGAAACGAGCTCGCGATGACGTGCAGGTATAGGTAAAACTAATGCCTAATAATAATAGTATTCTTACATTGCTATAATTATTATGACGTACGAAAACTGTTTTTCAAACGGAAAGGTTTGTGCGTGTTTTTTATTCTCCTCGTTGCAATTTCACATTATATTGTTATCACACGCAGTACTAGAGAACTCGTCGCTACATCGTTTGATTCGAAGATTAAAGATTCGTTTAATTAATATAAGAACATTATTCAGAAATGTACCAGCCGACCGTTGTTCCATTTTCATATATACATACTCAATCTGGACCGTAGTCGCTTTAACGACGTAGATGATATATTATCCCATAAATGTTATTCCAAATTAGAATATTAATTTTAATTTTAACATTCCACTGTCGAATGTGATTCAACTTTTAATATTTATTTTTTACTGTTATTATTCAAATGTGTTAAATAATTCGTAATCATTAATAGCAAATTCGTGAATATAAATATTTAATTAATAATTTAACTTTATAAAGCTCCGAAGAAATGTAATTATAACTTTTTAATTAAACTGATAAGCATAAAATAATCAACTAAATTATGCAATATTAATTATTGAAATTAACTAGTTTTATAAAAAAAAATTTAACAAAAACTTTTATATAAGTAATAAAAACATTTAATAATTATTACTTATAACAATAGTATCCAAAAAAATCAAATCGTGTAGAAAATAATATTAATTTAACTAAATATATAACTATTTTACATATGATAAGTTGGGTAAAATGACACTATACAACACGTTCAATCAAAAATATGATGTATACAAACTATGATGCTTAATAATTTTATTGTAAAAACACTTTGGTCTATTATACGTGTATCGAAAGAAAAATATTCAAAAAACGAATGTATATTAGGTACCTGTATATTCGTATTATATATATTTTTTTAAATCATAATTAAATATTGTGTTTTTATTTTAATGAAAAATTAAATAAATTAAAAATCCTAATAGGTATAACTCATGAAAAGGTTTGAATTTTATTTAACAGAAAATTTACTAGGTATAATATAGAACAACGTATTATGTTCTACGGGTTAAAAGTTAATATAATGATGAATATTTATCTTAATAGCTATAACATCCTAACGATAACAGAGTATTTTTCAGTCAATTAAAGGCTCGCAGAGTCATTTAATTAATAAAAATATTTTTTAAATAAACGCACCAAATATCCATGGCTATAACATTTGTATATCAGCTACGTTCTTGTTTCACATTACAATATGTGTAATATTAAAATAATATGTAGGTAGATAGGTAAAACCACGTGCTACAGTATATTCGAATAATATGCGTTATTGGTATGCGTAATAATTCTTCATCATATTGCAACGTTAAAGTTTCGATATCCAGCAAAGTATTTTTATAAATTCGGTAAGTTTCAACTTTATACTTTTATCGAATCTCGTTATTTTAAATCCGACAGGAGCTTCAGAGGAAACGTATTTATTTTCTTTCTTTTTTTGTACTCCAATCGTTTGACGTGTATTATATATGTACATTTCGATTTAGTTTTTTTTTTTTTTTTTTTTTTTTTTTTTTTTATTGTAAAGAAAACATTTATAATACAAATAAATAATAACAGTAAGATTACATTTTACAATAAATTATCTACCTCCTTTAAGCATATGCTTGTGATGGAGGTAGAGAGTTACATTATAGACACAAATAAATATAGGTACACTATTAAATGTTTACATTAAATCTAAGATTGATATATTTTGAACAAGAAAAGTATGAGAAATAGATTTGATAAAATAAATGTTGCATTTTAGTCTTTATACACTTAATAAAGAAAATAACCATAAGTCAATTTGCTCTTTTATATTGCTATTTTAAGATTCCCAGTATTAGTGAAAATGAGTTTTTTTAAATTTAGTGGCATTAAATAAAATATTTCGGACCTAAATATTAATAAAATTTTGTCCAAATGCTTTTTTGTAGTAAATTATATTCACATCAAAAGCTCTTACTTCTCTTTTTTTCCCTATAATTTCCATATCTACAAATGTTTCATAATTTTGTATTACATATAGAATAGTTACCTTCTTATACACACTCTCGAATGGTAGCACTCTAAACAGTTTATAATTTTCTCCCGTAGATCCTACTAAGTTATTTTTGCATAAACAGATCCTAATAATCTTTCTTTGTAAAATTTTTAAAGGTCTAACCGCACACTCATTCAGACCTCCCCAAACCAGTTTAATCAAGTAACTCAAGTTTATCTATCTATAGCTCTTTTTTTCCTTTTTCTTTTAAATTCAACAGCATTTGCACTTTATATCTGCGAATCTTTTGGAAACCGCCGTCGGTTGGACGCAGTTTCGTTCCACATTTAATCGGTTTGGTTATTATTACTATTATTATTTTATGACGCAGTTCCACGTGGGCGCTTACACACACACGCCGGTATTTTGGCATGTCGTCATAGTCCATCGATACGGTTTTTTGACGAAAAGAGAACAAACCGCCGTCGCATAATAATACGGTCCCATCACACGATCTGTGTATAATAATATTCTTCAACGTTTGAATTTTAAATGATAATATTTTCGCTAAATTGACGTCGTCATAGTTGCGTATATGCAGGTAGAGGTACCTGCAATAAGGCACTACGGGATAGTTGGCCACGGTGGTCGTTGGAGACACGCGGCTATCGATAAAACGAAATGCCTAACAATGAACCCTTGTTCGTAAAAAAACACGTTGAAATACGTATTTACGACCCTACTATCTCTGTATACTGCACCGCACGCGACGAGTCCAGTGCAGGGTTGTCGTTTGCAGCCGATTTCACGGTGTATCGAACACGAGCGGACGGGTCTGAATATATTATAATATATGTTTTAATACCGCCAATTGATTTTTTCCAATATTTATACCGCAAGTGTATTATACGGTGCGCTGACACAGGATCATCATCCGTGCCATATAGTTGTTGTGCATTGCATCATAAATAATATATATTATATGACCGAGTAGTATATATACGTTTGTGTCGTACACTGCGCGGGTATTGTCAGAAACCGGAACGCACGTCATCCCGTCCGTCCAATTAGTGCGTTTCCTGCAGGCTTCGAGTGCCAGGCAATGCCATTCAGTGGCGAAATTTGGGAGGACGAGGTGGACATTTGCGCTCGTTTAATTTTAAAAACAGTCCGACGGGTCAGCGAGATGTCTGCACATTGCTTAACTTGTGTTATACGACCTATACCCCTTAAATCAGAGACACGCGTAAGTTACAAGGAGGATACAGACTTTGTTTTATTTTTATTCGAGGGTTGGTTACGTTACTGCGTGCATTGTCCATTCATACACGTGCATACAATGTCGTATTTATAAGTACCAAGAAACTTACGAGTTGCATATAATCTATGTAGATTGTGTCTGCGTATACTACTCTAATGACGACGACGATGACGTCACTCACGGGGTAGACGAAAATCCCTTCGTTGTTCGGCCGAATTTTTTTTTTTTTGAAATTCCGAACAAACGGTTCGTTACCGTTGGCAGCATTACAACTCGCTGTATTTTTAAATCGTTAACGCAAAAAATAAAAAAATAACAACGCACGTTTTTTGGTGTTTCCCGCTCGTATGTACAGAAAACGCCCCCGCGCGTTTATTCCTTGCACCGACAAAAAAGAAAAATATTGCTTTTATTTGCAAAGGCCAATGCTCAATATGATCTGTATATCATATAATGCACTGGACGCACCGAGAAGTCAATTTCGAAACCCGACGGCGGGTTCTATACCAAGAAAAATAAATCTTACCCGGCTTGACTTTCGCGCACTTAACAATATATAAGTACGCATGGGAACAATTTAATATAATAAATTATTATGTTGTAGTTTTCCCGGTTACGTAAACGGCGGCGGTAACTTGCAAACACAAACAACTATATTATATACCGTGATTATAAACGTCACAGTGTTTGGATTCAATGTGAATATTGTGCTTCGACGGACTTTTGCCGACCTGGCTGTTGTAGGTATATAATAATAGGTATAACGAAGGGTTAGATCGGCGAAGAAACGTTCATTAAAATGTCTTATACGAAACTATAACGCCGTTCGCAAGAGCGCACTAATAATCAATAATATTATATTATGACAGCTGCGAATTGCAATAACAGTTATTGTACTCGTTTATCGCCCGATTGTTTTGTTCGGTCCTTCTAATAATCTCACCTGTACAATGCATTTTATTATGTTTGCCGTAATACCTACTCGGCAGTTATATTATACCGAAATATTATCATAGGTTTTACCTCCTTCCTTCCGCTGCATAGAGGAAAACAACCAATGAAATGCCGTCGGCACATAGCAAAACTTGCTGGAAATGTGAACAAAAATAAAAACGCGTGCGCGTCAATATTTCGTATTCGGTTTTATCGCGTCAACGGATCTCTCTATGAATATCAATTTCCTCGTACTATTTCTCAAACGGTATTATAATGTTGTTATCGTTATCACGCCAAAGACACATTCTTCAACGAAAATAATACATTGTATAGGTACAGTTCGTACACATTATATTGTACGTACATTTCGTCATTTAGGCTCATTACTGTAAACAGTGTGCGTGTGGACGTGTGTGTGTGTGTGTGATACACGGGTCACGGTCATCGTACATGGTTTTCGTTCGGGTTTATTTGATGTTTTTAAATTATGCGCGAGACGACTCAACCCATGCACTTTCGACCGGACCGCAAATCGATACACCCCCCGCGAAAAGTTGGACGGGGCTCGGTTTTTTATTACCATTTATTATTATTTATTTTTCGTCACCGTCGCGTTCTCGCAACGCCAAAGGGTGAACGAAAACACCCAGAAAAAATAATAATCATAACGCATTAGTTGTGCAATGATATAACTCACGTCATCGAGTGACGACAACAACAATAATATAGTACATTATATTATTATTATTGTATACACACTGTCTCGGCGGCGGTGCAATACCCTCACAGACGCGAGTCACCGCCGCCTCAACCTGCACTTCGCACCCGGACAACGGAGTAAACGGTGGCAGAGGCGGCGGCGGCGGCGGCAGGCCGGGTGTGATGGACGCTGAGGCCGTGCAGGGTGGCGAGGGGGGTTGTCGTGGATAGGTGGCGGGTCGGTGGCGTGTCGAGGGTCGGTGGCGCACGCCGCGGCGTATACGAATTTAAACGGATTTTCAAAGAAATCGGAAAACCCGCCGACGACCGCGGTGGCGGTTACGCCGCCGGCGACCTTCGTGCGGGGGGTGGCGAACGGGGGAGTGATTCGTCGGGGGGAGGTGTCCGAGGGGAAAGTGCGGAGAAGGATAAGAGGTGCGCGCGCGCAGGTACTGCACCTACGCGTGTGTATGATGTATATATATATATAAATGCACGTATATACTATTTATATACATACTTATGTATATATACATACTATGTATATGTGCGTAGTGTGTGTCGCGTGACGCCGATATCCCACCGGCCGACGACGGCCAAATGCTTATGAGATATTATACTTACGGTACTTTCGATATTTATGTTTACATCTGTACTACACCCCCTTTCATATTATAATAACATCATGACAACACTTGACTTACCCAGGGTCGTTGGGCACCTCCGCGGCCACGGTCACTGCGTCCTGTGCGCTCTGCGATTCCATCGTTCAGACGATATAATGCGATAACGATAATAACTCACGCGTGCGCGCTCGCGTGTGTGTGTGTGTTTGTGTGTTAACTTTTGGCGACGACCGAACGAAGGGGTGAAGCGCGATAAGTGTGTCGTGGGCGAGTGTGTGTCGTGTATATGTATATATATATATACACGCGAACTACCCGGTTGATATTACTTTATATTTGCAGTAGGTATACGCACACTGCTGCTGCACAGTTCACGTGCGTTTCGATTTTATTCGATCGGACGGCGGCGGCGAAAGCGAATGGCGCGAATACGACCGGCGGACAGCGAACGGATTGATTTCGAAAAAAAACTAAAAATACGAATGATTTATTTTCGTTGCAAATACGAACGACTCGACCGGCGCGAGAGAGACACCTCTGCGGAGAGTAACACCCGCGTATGATAAATATTAAAATATATAGAGAGAGACACACACAGACGCCGAGAAACGGAAACGGAGAGACAGACAGATGATATAAACACGCGCACACACAATTATATTATATCTTATTATATATTATAATAATATGTAACACGAAATTGAATACGAATTTGTTGTTCACGTGGTGTCCGTTGCGGTGGTGGTGGTGGTGGTGGTGGTGGTGGTTAACCCGGCAGCGGTGACGGCGGTGGTAGCGGCAGCGGTGGTGTCGTCGGCGATTGACACGACCGGCGTCGTAACGATGATGTACACTCGATTTTTTACAACAAAAGTCAATTCTCTATTGATAACACGGCGATTATTAAAGGTGATGTATAAAAATATATATATACATATATATATATATATATATTATTACGTGATTTTGGGTGGTTGTTGTTGTTGTTGTTGTTGTTGTTGCTGTATATAATATATATATATAATAATAATAATATATATGTATATATATACACGTATAAAATATAATATATATATATATATATTTTGTTCCTGCAAACTACGACTAACCACTACTGGTGGGAGGTGTGCTTTTTTGGCGCACACGGTATACTCCCGAGCGTTCGCGCTAAACGGATATGTTCGACTGAACGGTGCGGCGAGTGACTGGGACCGTCGCCGTCGCCGCCGTCGCCGCCGCCGCCGCTGGTTGCCGCGCGCCATGACCGCGGGGTGATGAGGAACGGCGGCGGCGGCGGAGGGGACCCACCGCCGCCGCCGCCCGTCGGCGTGGGGAGCGCGTGTGTGCGTGTACGGCGGCGTATTTTTGTCACCGTGTGCGTACTTGCCCGCGTCAGTGTGCGTGCCGTCGTGTGGTGCGCGCGCGCGCGCGACGGCGGCGGATGCGTTCGCACAGGAAACGCGCACGGGCGAGCGAGCGCGTGCGCCCGACCCGCCGCAGTCGCCGCCGCCTTAATGAGTATGCAACCAAAACGGCACACGAGTCGATATTATATTATAATATTATTATAATACAGCACATGCAACCCTATCTGTCCGCCGAGTTTGTCGGCACTCGGACCAACTTTCCCCCTCCACCAACAATGTCAAATCCCACAAACGACCAGCCCCCTCCCGAAAAAGTGCAACTTTTCACATTGACCATCGTTTTTACTCTCCGAGGGATATCTACGGGTGGAAATTTCGAATTCAAAAATCGCGATGACAAAATATGCGCCTTTTTTCTGCCGGGAAAGTCCAAGCTATTTTAATCTTATTCAAACGATAATAATACTAGTATACCTGATTAGTGGTTACATCAATTATTATTATGAAAATCATTCGGAGTAAATTTCAATACGATTTGGCATCTCAGGATTTTAAAACAATCACCTTGCAGTACCCGGCTCGTAGAAAATGTTAGGTTAGAGAGTTTAGAACCGCCTTGAATCCGGCTGATTGCGAGAGGGACACGCATATTTTATCGAAGAATAATAATATGGTCAATATTGTGATATTCCATACCCCCTCTGCCGATGGTGGTAACGAAGAAAACGTTTTGAATACGATGTCAAATGTCAATGATACAAAACACTATTCCGAAAATGACCGGAGAAAAAAACCTGAAAAGTCAAAAGATTATTGCAGTCTGTGGGTGATAATGAAAAAATGATAAGGGTAATAAATTTTTCAAACTTAATATTGTAATAATTTTCATGCACAGCTCAAATACAATAGATATTAAATATACGGTTAATCGTTCGTAATTATTATTACTCATAAGTTATAATATTACATATTATTATAGCGTAAACCGAACGCTGATCGATATTATAGTTAATAGTTTTGTATATATAGGTATACGTTATATTGTGTCGGCGGATGAACCAACTTGGCGGGCGAATAATTCGATTATTGGAAAAATATTATACCTACTTAATTAAAGACATTTACGAGATTTGATAATCTAACCGCAGCGGATGAAACTTTGACGAAAAGTAATTATTGATCTTTAACCGTAAATTTTAAAGTGATGCTGTGAAGCAATTATTACTTCGATGTGTAATTTAGATGGTGATGTTTTTAATTTATTTCCAGTCAGTTAGTTTTATAAATATTGCAAAATCAAATATCTAACGGATTCGTAGAAACTTTGGTAAAACATTCAAAATCCAATGGAACTATAAAATGAGTGCGCGTGTATAGCTGTAAAATATATCGGATTTTACAATTTACGCACTTATTATTTTAATATTCTAAACGTGACAAATATTTTTAATACCTACTGTGATATGATCGGAAAGGAATAAAAAAAATTCGATTTCAAAAAACCGTTTAAACTGTTATCGTCGAAGTTCGCAATCTGAGATCTTTTCCAATCGTATTCGTTACATAACGATTTCATACGCACTTTTAATGTTTTTTTAATCTCCAGTATGGGTACTGGCGGTGCTGCCGAATGTTTTTCTGCCGCTCTCTTGTCTTGAATCAAATTTTTGCACTTTGTAACACTCGCTTATTGTATTATAATATTAGTATGCGTACCTATATAGATTGTTAATTGAGCGTGTTAAAAATATTGTTTTAAAAGAAATTATCAGTAACTTTTGCAGCGTAAACCGAGTGAGTAGGTGGGAGCCGACTGGGAGGTACCTATATCCCTCGTGATGTTTTTATACACATCCTCTGTCCCAGCCAGATCTTATAATTTTGATAAACTATACCCACACGTAAACTTTTGTCAAGAAATCATTAATTTTAACTTTTTAGACGTCTCTGCAGGTCTTAATTTATTAGTTCCAACTTTGAACTAATATTCATTAATCTAGTAATATATGCATATACATTATACACCTATTATAAGTAATAAGTATATGACAAATATGCATAATGTGTGTAATAGATATATTGTCACAGTCGAGCACTACGAAATAAACCGAAACGCAAAAAACAGTACAAGTACCACGTGACGCGTGTCCGCATGTATATTATAATAATAATATAAGAGGCGTCTTTTCGGCAAAATACGTAAGTAAGTATAATCACGGAATAATTATTTTCCATTTCCACATCGGAAATGATAGATTTGCGAGCTATTTCCATTGTGAAGGCCTAATTGTAAATACACGTGGCTATATACATAATATTATAATACATTGTATATTATGTACTTCGTTTTCGTTCAAAAGAATAATTTAATATATATATATATATGACATATTTTGTCTGTCCGTGACGCGAGTATTATATATATATAATATAATATATTACGTCTGTTCAAAATGTTGATGTACAATATTCAAATAAATAATAATCTCGAGCTGCGCTAAACTTCGCCGGGTGAAGAATTGCTATCCGTGTATAATAGTGATTCGGCAATCAGTACAAAAGGTTTCCGTTCATATATACCGAACATTTATCAGAGATTCCGAAATTTCCTGCGAGACGTCTTGACAGAAGTCTCGGGTTATGACGGGATTTATGAGGGTTAAGTGCACTTTTATAGAGCTTCGACATTCCCCCCCCCCCACCGTGCCGCGTGCCCCGCGTGCCGCGCGCGCACCAAAAATACTTTATATTCGTTCTAACAATCAAACTAAACTTGTAAACTAGTTCGATCCCACTAAAAGAAAAAATAAAAAAAAAAATTGCAAACATTACATACTTGTATCGAATGACGGCGGCTAGCGCGTGTAACGGCGGTGTGATAGATATATTTTATTATATACACGACGCACGTATATATACACACGCATATTGTATGTAAACGTATGTAGCTAAACTTTTTTTACGAGCTAAAAGCTTCTGTATTATTTACATATAATATGTATATCCACACAGATACCTACTATATAGATAGTAATATAAGTGTATATAATATAATATATTTTATTATATGCTGTGGATTCAGCTGAGTTGTATTGTTACAAAATAGTCTACTATTATATTGTATAGGAATAATATATTATAATTATACTTTATATTGCGGAATTGTAAGACCCCGCCGCAGATGTGAATTATTTCTATCATAATAAATCGTCAAGACGCTGTAGTGAACCTATCGCATACAACGGTCATAATTTTATATATGTATTATATTTATACTTTATATTATACACCTACAAAACCGGTGACTATTAAGGGTAAAATCATTTCCCCGACGACATAATAATGTGTATATCCTCTAACCTCTTTGGCGTACTCGCGTAATCCAATGAAATATTTAAAATAAAAAAGAATATTAAACCGTCGAGAGTATATTTTATTTAGTTAAGTTATATTATTATTATGTCCGTAGAAACATTTTCCTTCAAAATTAATATCGTCGGTATACTGCAGCATTTGTATATAATTATTATAAACAATAATAGGCACATTGTACGCCTTTTTATCGTCCGATCTCGTAACATTTATATATGTATGGTTATACGCTGAACATTATAAAATGGCGCATATATCTGGTGCAAGGATGGGTGGGCAAAATTGGGGCGTTTTCCTCCCCCCGAGAACGTTTTTTTTATTTTTTTTATGTACCATTACTTATCACATTAATGTTTTAGCTAATACTCTGCATAATATATATATATCAATAATAATATGTTAATTGTATTGCCATGAAAAATAAATTAAATATTAATTAACTTAAACGAAAAGCCTTTTTTTCCAGTTCGATGTATAGGAATTGGATTTTGTATCGTTTCCGAGGTGAGATTATGCTTTAAAACAATATAATATCTAATCGCCGCTACCGAAAATAGCACTTAAACACTACATTACTGGTACGAAAATTGTAGACTATATAATTTAATGCCTACAAATATGAAACATACCTACAATACAATTTTCAAACTATATTCGCGACACACGATCACTGAATATAAAAGTTTATTCGTCGAATTTTAATCAACGCGCGTTGCGCATACTACCTATATATACATAATTTTATGCATTCGTGTATATACACGCGCATGAATGAATATAATATAACGAAGGAAACTTTTTTCTTATTATTATTTTCGTAAAGAGAGGAGAAACCACTCAATAATTGCATCGTCTATACAACCGCATGAAATGAAAAAAACTAAAAAACTAAAAAACTGAACAAAAATAAAAAGTATTTGCAAGTTTACCCCAACGCGTCTACGTGTGTATGCTCGACTGCAGCATGAATTCATAAGGGTATCAATATTTTAGCATGCAATTTGATGTTAACCCGAGAAATGCATTGAATTTAGAAATTGAATTTACATCCCAAAGAGGAAAGAACAAATAACGCGAAAGTTTGTACATAAATGTTGTAAACAAATTTGTTCGAAATTACATTTACAGCGGAAACATAAATTGACCTGTCGATGGCACAAGATTCAAAAGTTTCACCATGGGGTTATTTATTTCTCTTGTAAACATATTTTTAAGACGGTGAACTCCGTAGAGAATTTTATTTTATTTTTTCGTTAGTTGTTCCAGCAGTGTTCAATTACAAAATATATGCGTGTATTTTTTTTTATTATTTTTGTTTATCAAAGACGTAGGTAAATTATTATTTCCAATTTGTCAGTTCTACGCAATATTATATTTTTTATGTATGAAAAATGTATACACCCTATAATACCGTGTCTAAAGTAAAAGGTGTAGCCATACAAGTACCTATCAAATAATATGAAAGTGACTTGACCATTTTTTACTTGTTCATGGATCGTCATCATGCTGTCAATTGCTAGAATTTTCATTGGAATTAAAATAAACAAACTGATGTTTGCTATATATTTTTCGACAGTTATATTTTGTTCAAAAAATGTACATAGGTATTACAATAATTATTTATTTTATTTACAACGGATAATTTTGTGACCCGAATATATTTATAACAGACTTATAACAGTCGTCCAAACGTGTAAAATGTTTTCATATTTATACTGTAAATAGGCTGTTGTTTTTTTTTTATATTCAACGTATAAAACTCCTCAAGTTACAACGAATGAATTGTTCGTACAGTTTTGTTTTTGTTTCGAATAATTGACTCCCGTGTAACATATAGGCGCATGTCTGAGGTGAATGTAAGCTTTAAACATCCTTGTTCGTATTATTTCTCCGCTAACAAGCAGACAGTGTTTTCTTTTACGGTTAACCACAGTATTTTATATAATATTACGATCAGCAATCGGTGTGATATTGTAGTAATATCTGTTACACTCTATACAGGATGATTTTTTTTTATCGCAGTATACACGCGATACTCCTTAACCTAACAAATAACGCATAACCTGTAACCTATAATAGTTAGAGCGTATGGGTTAGTCCCCAAACAGTTGGTGTTTTAAAGTATACATATTGAGTTAAATCATTCAAATACTTTTATTATCAAGTATTTAATTAAATCACTTATTATTGGTCTAGAGTGCCTTTATTTCTTGGTAGTGTTTATGATTAGATATCTTCAATTTATTCTTTAGAACATTGAGTTCTGGTTGGGTCAGCGAAGGGTTAGATTAGACCAAAAAATATCGAATGTTCTGCGATAAAATAAGAAAGTAAGAATCACTCCGTATAATATAGATATAGACAGCGTATAATGTGTAATATATTAATCTACGGTATGGAGATATAGCCATGTAGGTACACATATGGCATACATATAACAGGAGATAGTTTAAGATATTTATAAAAATAGTTATAATTTTTATATCCTTTACGTGTATTAATATAATATTATGAACTATATCGACTATATTATAATTTATAAGCACATACCATTTCGAAATAATATGAATTGTTACAATTAGTAATTCGATTGATGGCGACTCGATGGGTTTAATACATTCGTTTTTAACTTATCGCTTGGTATAATAAGATAATATGATTTTATTTTTACCGAAAAGTTTTTTTTTAGCGTAATCAAAAATATCTGTTAAACCGTTTGTAAAATAACCGTTGTTGTTAGCAGGACGGTACATTTTACAAATTATAATTTATTACGACAACGTCGTCGACTAGATATGCGTTATTTCAATCATAAACTGTTCAATTAATCGCTACCTTCGAAATAGTTTATGAAATAGTTACCGAATTTAACGCGGTTGCAGCAGGTCTACGCCTGTTCACCCTCAACAGTAACAACTATAATAATCAGCCATGAATCTAAAATCTATTTAGTATATAGACCGACATGATTACACAAATACACAATACACGCTAATAGTGCGGTAATATCGATGATTGAATAATAACCAAATAAATTCACTGATTTAAATTTTTCTAAAAGTTTCGTTGGACGCGCGACTAACAAGAACTATACCTAATAATATCTAGTTACAAAAATAATATATCATGAACCATGATGATATTAATATAATCATTACATCAATAATTATTCTAAATGGTATAGTCCATACTCTACTCCATAATATATATAAACAGTACAATATGTGTGGCTGTTGTAAATTAGAGCAAATTTTCAATATTTAATTTAAGGAAAACAAAACACGCGTACTTCGTTGAATTTTTATTAGGCCTCCGCGATCATCCGCTCTTGCTCGGTATTAAAGAATATAAGGACTATCGATCGTCATAGGTGTAAAACTAGTGCGTGCGATAGTGTTATTATTGAAACAATATATTATTATTATGTCCTCAATAGAAATCACACGGATGAAACCGTCGAAAAACATCAAACTGCGATTGCACGTGTTCTAAGGCGGACACCGCACATCATAATATTATCACTTAAGTGGAAAACCGTATTGCAGAGCTGCAGCGGATTCTGGTCTGTTTGCGCGTATAACACCACAATAATAATAATAATACATTATAATGTAACTGCACAAGTACCTATATACGGTACTCGCAATCGAACAGCGGTATCGTATATATATATATATATATATATATATAATATAATATATAGAGGTGCACGTAATAATATACACTCGATCAGACATTCAGACGCTGCGGTATAAAATTTTGTTGCTCGGATAAAACAAATAAATGGGCCTCATTCGGCGGACATCCATCGATGCAGTAGTTATCCTATATATAAGTATACGCCATTAGCCGATCGGATTGATCACTAAACACACACTGCTGCCGCTGTTGCTTGCCTACATCATATAACCATGGCTACTATAATAATATGATACGTCATCAGAGGTAAACGTCAAGACACGCATATTATAATAATAATATGAAGATGTGACACTGCGCGACGTGTTAATGGAAAATGTAAATCCATACCATTGTATAGGCACGCGATTATTAAATTATTATTATTATTACCCGTCGATGATATATTATTATTATAACGGTTTTAACTTTTAATAACTTTAATATCCGTCGTATCCAGAGCGTTATGTTGTTTTATAATAGGAATATAGCTGATGGTTGTTAAACGGCGAGCACTTGTCACATTTTTTTTTTCAACTGCAGCCTACCTTAATGATTTTTTATTATTTCAGACCACCGCTGCAGTGATGCGCCGGCAATACGATGTTCCTGCTAAAATCATTTTCCCCCTCTCTTTTTTTACTGCAAATTATTTATAGGGGAATTGTCTTGAACATTTCGATGTATCTAAATCAAAGTTATGATATAAATAGTTTCTGAGTTATTAAAATATTTTTACGAAGGATAATAATCCTTAAATATGGTTTTACAAAAATATACGTAATATTAGATGTAGCATTAATTATACTTGGACATACGCGAACCTAGAAAATTTTATTAGGACAGGCCAAATCATAATTATGAAAAAAAATTTGATTACTAAATAAGTTATTTATTTTAATTTTAATTTTTTTAAATCAGTGTGATATCCAGTGTTCGGGTTAGATAAGTATTTTTTATCTAGATAAAGATAAATACTTTTTAATCTAGATAAAAAAAGATAGAATTTTTTTTAAGTGGGTTTTAAATTTAGGCATATTTGAGTTGGACAATAGGAGCATAATAATAATAATGATATAAATAATAATAATTACATTATTTATAAACCATAAACTTGGTTTGAGAATCTGTATAAATATTTAAAATGCGTTTGTACAATTTCGTGGTTTTTATCAATAAAAAATGTATCTAGATGAATTTATTTAGATTAGTAAAAAAATTATCTAAGATGAACGTTTAGATACATTGTAACTATTTATCTAGATAAGTTCGAACACTGCTGCAGCGGTGGTCTGAAATAATAAAAAATCTTTAAGGTTAGGCTTCAGTTGAAAAAAAATGTGACAAATGCTCGCCGTTTAACAACCATCAGCTATATTCATATTATAAAACAACATAACGCTCTGGATACGACGGATATTAAAGTCATTAAAAGTTAAAACCGTTAAAATAATAATAATTTAATAATCAGCTATGGCTTGACTGGCCTGACCCGTAGTTTTGAATATGTTCTTGGATCATTTCACAAAGTAATTATATTGATAGATCAATAGTAATTTCAATAATTTTCAAATCATCTATTATCCCCCAAATCTACTTAATCCATTACCATAGGGCATAGACATATATTATACACAAAGTTATACATAACTCAAAAACTACTCGTTCGAGCATAAAAATTCTCAAAAATTAATAGGTACCTACTGGATATTTAAATGTGAAAAAGCGGGGTTCCTATTTGAAAAACTGAAGTTTATATTTTTACAGGATCAGCCTTATAATTGGTAAAAAAAATCTCAATTATTCAAAAATGATAATATTATGGTCTATATTTAAAAATTCCAAAAATCAGAATTAAAATATATGTATGGTTTAAGCATACAAATGCGGCGAATAAACTAAGAAAATCACTCTGTATCGTAACGCACATTACACAATATTAATTATCTCTGAATAATAGCATAACAACATATTTCAAAACTAGTGTGTTTAGTTTGTATTTTTAAAAAAGTAATAGCTAATAGGTATTAGATACAATTTTTTTTCCAATACACGACACACATAATATGCAGTATGCACGCATGGTCATTTTAAGGTCGACATTTTTTTTAGGATTTCTATCGTAACGATTGCAGCAGCGGTAGCCAAAGGAATGTTCTTTTTTTTTTTTAAATTCAAAAATCGTTTTCTAGAGAACGTTGTCGTTGTCGAACTCATTCCCGACGTCACATACCTGATGGGCATAACCATTATATATTATATTATTTTTATTGTTATTATTTGTACGCAAGCATATTAATCTCGCGGCGGACAAAAAGGTGTATAATAAATTATTCCCTCTATTGTTATCGGCCTTCTTCTCACAGCATTAAATAATTTTGCAATTAAAATATATTTTTGCAGGAAACATTGAAATGATCTCCTACGCGAGGTGGTTGTCCTAACCTGAAAATGGAAAATCAAAAATCACACCAACAATTTAGGAGTATTTAAATGAGTACTAATATATTGTATATTATGCATATTATATTATTCTGGTTCTATATTTATGAAAACAAATAAACAATAACGTTATTATTGTTACTATCATGATGAATGACGATCATTAATACGTCATAATACATAGTTATGTCATTTTAGGTACTACTTAGCACATTAATTATACTATAATATTATATCCTGAATATCTTGCATTGTTATAAATGTATAATATTGTTATTTACAGATTATTGTATATTTTGCCATGTGCTTATATTGTTTCCAACAAAGTTTGTTAGCCCGTGTCTAATAAAATCAAACCACTGCAGTATACGAATACGACCGATATATACAGATGATTGATTATTTAACTTATCTAAAGACAAATATCATTAAATACAATATTCACACAGTATATACATTTATAGGCCGCGGATGCGTGGTCGTGCAATGAATATGAGATTTCCGTTATGAATTTCATGTACCAAAATACGAATAATATTATATTTTCGGATGAATTCGAAAATACTCATGTATAAACTTCTTTAGAAGCCATATAATATAATATGGTCATATGACATCCAACTCTAGGGATCTACCAAGCCCTTAAACATAACTACAGAACATTCCAGGCCAAATGCATATCTCGGTCGTATAATTATCTTTCCATATGTTTAAACAATATTCACTCTATAATAACTTCAACATTCAATCAGTTCTCAAGACATCACAAAATCTTTCTTCAAACACTTCCACAGTAAGCTCCACTCCAATCTTCATAACATTCCAGGTGACCACAGAAGACGTTCAAAATATTTAATGTGTCGTGTCCTTCTAAGATAGTTACTGAAATTAACTACTCAACAATATGGAGTTCTATCGATGGATGATTTCTTCACTCAAGACTGCTCTTAACTAAATAAACAAAGTATTCATAACTCGAAATTAATGTAAAATTAAATGTGTATTTCTATTGTTTTTTTTTCGATTTTTCCTATTAATAATTCATGATTTCTTTCACGCATTTTTTTATTTCAGTGTTTTCCGCAATGCGATACATTTTGACAAACGTTCGGCTTATAGCAGCCGTTGACGGTCATCTGCTGCAGGTCGCTTCATTATTAACTGTCAAAGTGTCAAATGTAACGACTTTGATACCGCCCTGCCTCGAATGTGTTATTAATGCCTATTATATATTGTTTATTATTTTAAAAATTACTGCTAGTACAAGGCATTGTTTTTAATTAATAATTTTGTATTATCTTATTATTATATATCGTCCGCCGCAGCGAAGAAGGTCGTATCTCTGTTTTTACAATTTTTTTTTTTCAAGTTGTCTTAACTGTTTTTGTGTATTTTCCGCAAAGATGGTAGTAACACTAGTAACTGTATTTTATTGTACATAACGTCTTTGATTGTTTTATGCTACTATCGGTTTTGCGGGAATTCCACAAAAAAAAAGTTATGACAACTTGAAAAAAAAAAATTGTGAAAACAGAGATACGACCTTTTTCGCTGCGGCGGGCGATATATTCAATACAATATAATGTGTCAGATACAGTGATAAAATAGGTAACAGGAAATCGTGTTATTATTTTAAAGATTTTATTTTATGTTAAAAACAATAAATATAAATAACTAACCAGCATTTGTATTGAAGTTATATTTTTTTGACCAAGATAACTGTCATAATAGGTGTATTTTTAATATATACGTATATGTGTTATAAATAATTTATTTTTTCAAGTAAAATAATTTACATAAAATATTTTTTATTATTATTAGCTCTACTCAGAATCATATTTCAAACGTGATGGCAGTTGATTTTAAATTAAATATTAATACAGTGAAACCTCTAAATACCGGAAACTATCTCAGTCGCTACTATTTTGTCCACTATTCACAGGATTCAGTTTGTAGTTGACTTTCAAGAAAATGTCCGCTATTTAGAGGTATCCAGTAGGAGATGTTTCACTGTATATTATTTATATTTATTGCATAATGTAGGTACAAGAATAATAAATTTAAATTCTTAGAATACCATAAATCATATTATTTTATATAATCATTATTTCGTTTTGTACTTTGACAACTGAATTGTGATAATTAAGTAAAAAAGTATGAATTCTACATTTCTCTAGTTCTCGCAATCATTAAAATAGTGCAGTTAATTATTATTTTACGAAAAATATAGGGCATAAATCAATAGGATCTGACCTGAGGTTGGTTTAATGTCGTTGAAGTAGCACGTTTTTTACTATAGCCTATAAGTATTAATTTGTTTTTTATTGATCCACTAGTCACCTCTGTCTAGTCTACAGACAATATGATATTAGTCTCATGCGTTGTTTATCGATACATTGCAGACGTTCGGTATGAATTACATTTACTATAACACCTAAAATAATATACAAAATGCTAGCCTAACGTGCGTGCGAATATTACAGCCTCCCAAAGCCAAAGAGCAATATTATTATTACGAGATAACGAATGTTTTGATTGCGGGCGGGGGAGATAAAAAATAAATTAAACAATCGTATACATTGTAATTTATAATCCATTATATGATATTATTATTAATAAAACGAAAGGGGTGGTCTGTCTGTGTACGCTTCGACGTGGGACGACGATACCAAAATCCTGTTGGTTCTGCGTTGTTTCACCAAACTAAATTAATAACAAAGTATAGAGCAGTATCACCTATACCTATAAAACCGGAGACATGCACGACGCGGGAGGTTTAATCGGTTTATCGGTTGGCAATAAATTAAACGCTGATTTCAAAAAAATAAAATACAAATATTATGATAAACCGTGTGTCCTCGCGAAATCAGGGTACACTGCATAATTAAATAACCCATACATTACTCAAGTTACTCTATGTACCTATATATTTTTTAATTCCGTTTTCGGGAAACGAAACTATACTAACAGACCATCAATATCCCGCAGACGTAATTCTAAAATTTTTATAGCGTAACGTATTTGAGTTGTAGAGCACTATCCAGTTTTCGCGGACATACGTGAACCCAATTTTTCATGTCCAATCGTTTATTTTTTAGCAAGTGGTTCTCTATACTGTGGCAGTATTAAAATCTACGACAAATTACATTACGATAATAATTATGTTATGTTATAATGTTTTTCGGAACAATTGCTTTCGGTCCACATATATATACACACGGTTTAAAATCACCTTTGCAGCTCCCTGTAAATATCGTTTGCTTTTAAAACTGCCGTGTATACCTCTATACCTGCAGCTGTTATTTTATGCGTTTAACGTCATGTCCTAGCTTAGGTTATAAGCATTCGATTGTAATCGCGTGAATAATGTATACGCAATATAATATATATATATATAAGGTAACTCCTATATAAGTGCGATATTATTTATAATCTGCCACACCTATGTGTCGTATATATAGTTTCTGATAAGAATTTTGCTCCACGCTACTGCACAAAATCGTGAACTGTGAAAAATGTTCGAAATAGAGCCATCGTGTCTGCCATTTTGGGTTTCACCCCTCCCCCTCACCCTGTAAATACAAAGTGCGCACTATACAATCTTGGAAAACGACCAAGATACTAAGGGTGAAATGGGAATAGGGTCACGGAGAAAATTACAATTTTGGTTCCTACCAAGCTCGCGGCGGCGTTTCGACCGATAAGTGGAAATGTTAAGATCATCACTATAATATTATACTCTTCTGGCTAATTCGTGATTAATACGATTATTTATACGATTCAAACCATTAGGTAATTCAATACAATAATTATATTATTATTCTAATTCGTTTTATTTTCGATGCTCAAAAAGCGTATCGTTAGATTATTATAGAGCAGAAATAATTATTATTCTGACAGATTTATCAATATGACGTGTCATGCGCGGTGTTGAAGTTCTCATAAATTTGTTTATACTATTACGAGTGGTGTTTCGCATACGTACTATTTACTAATATTATATTATGCAATGTATAAATAATTTATTTTTCAATTAATTAGACATATTATTATAATATTGATGAACTTCAAATATGTTATTAAATTTAATCACCCATTAACAATACGAAAACTTTGCTGTAAAATTACCCTACTACGAAAATATTACTTTTCGTTGCCACTGAAGGCTGCAGCTGCGTTTTCCCATCTTAAAAGATTAAAAACTTAATTTAAGAATTTCGGTGAGTCGGCCTCTTTAAATATTAATAACCGTAATTCATATTTTACGATCAAAAACTGACTGGAGAATTGACGTTTTATATAATAATCTTGACAATACACTAATCTCTACATATACACAATTGTTGATATAATGCTATTTAGACACAATTGTCTATTCGATTTCTATGGATATAAAAAAAAAAATTAATAATTATGATACGTGATACACGCATATTAATGCGTTATGTAAAATATAAATTAATTTTCAGTCGAATCATGTACCCATTACTTCTGACAGTCTTTACTCATTTGTACAAGATAATAATATGCGTTTTAATAACGAAAAATATACGGTTAAAATATTAAAATTTACAGTAAATTATATCACATTTGTTATATAATAATATTATAATATACAACAGCATAAATGCATAATACGCGGTCATAAAATGTTATACAATTGTTATAATAATATTAATAATAATCTAATTGTTTTTCTTGACGTTCCTGTTTGTTCGAGTAACCTACGCACACAAAACCAGGGAATGTGCATTTTAATGACCTTGCGACATATATTATATTTATAATATTTTATATTAAACTATATATATTTGCATTCTACGACGAATAATAATTACTGTAATTTTGGGAATTATAAATCACATGAACTCTTCCACCGCTCGCATTAGAAATTTGTTTACTGACCTAAATTATCAAAAAGTTTGAATCAAATTTACCAACGCGTGATATTTACAAATAATTTCTGTTCTCGGTTTATAATTGTATACTTTTGCGATAATATATTTTTGGCGAACGTACCTATCAGCGATATACATATTTTGTGTACGTCAGTCGTCACCGTATTGTTTTGTGTGCATTTCTCACGATATATAATAATATTGAGCACAATGTAATATAAATCGTTTTTTATGGTTTTTTCGATCTTTCGCGATTTTTAAAACGATTTGAATACTATTAAACCCTAAATAATATCATTTGTGAACATTCGCTAAATGCTAAATAGTGAACAGCAGTGACAACTCAATCACAATAATTTATTATCACACTCTGTAGATTTATTTATTTGGAAACAATAACTCAATTTCCGCGTGGACCGAAGTGACGCGTATTTGTCGCTTTATTAATAAAACCTTGCGCCAGACCTCTGCAGTCCGTGTCCAGCACCTCCGACGATGACGTCAACATAATCGGTACGTAGTTTGTACGAGCTAATTTTTTTTAAATATTTTTTTGCGGAGACGGCTGCTCGCTCACATAACAGAGTTTTATTCATATAGCGTTTATATAAAACCTTAATCTTAATAATAATTAATATTGATAAAAGCGCAGCGAAATCTCATGGTAACATAATATAATATTATGTTCACGTTATTAAGTATAATGTATAGCTGTATTATAGACGTATAGTGTAATTACGGACCTGAGGTTTGTTATGAATTATAATACACCTTAATTACGTGTATAGCGTTTGATTTAGTAAATTCTTTTAACCCTTTTACGTTACATTTTGGGTTTAGATGTTATTAATGCGTGTGACTGGCAACCGTAACAAATCTGAGCCATAACCCATTTAACAGATTCCAAGACCAATTACACGTAATCATATTAGTTTTTTTTTCACATTTAAATGATAGGTAGGTACCTATATTATAAAAACCGCGCATTTATTACGTATGATTCAATATGTAGGTAATAGGTAGGTGCTTATAAATTTTTAATAGAATATTTTATGAACAATTTAATGATTCTATTGGCTATTGCTACAAGACTCAGATACGACTCTTGTATTGACTTAAAATAATAGGAAATGCAAATTATGACGGTATAATAATATAGTATATTGTATACTATATAAGCATATACCTAGTACTTACCTATTATTATAAATGTACAATGTAAACGTTTAAAAAATAATTCAATTGAACTAGTTTAAGTAAGACAAAATTGAGCGATTAAATTCATTATGATAATATATTAATTTATTCACTATTCTGTGAAACGAATGGTTTTCATAAATTATGTACAAGTCACACGATCCACCATACTCTTTCGTTAACTTGTTCCACGTTTTCCTTCGTATAATTGTAAGTTGTTCAATCAAATTCTGTTTACCTCGTTAGGACATTGTTGTAGAGAGACATACAATTACATGTCACGTGGTTTACACTACGGTGTAAATAATATATCGATGATGCATGAGTTATATAACTTCAGGTGTATAAATACGAGTAATTAACACAATCACTGCAGGATATAGATGACGTCCGTCGGCATATTAGATTTTATTTCCCAAAAATCAATCCCCACTGGTCGTTGTAATATTACGCAATCGGACGACCTCTTTGAGAACAGATACTGCAGAAGCCTCGGCACAAAGCATCTCGAGAATTTGACAATGATATGGCCTAAAGACCTGCAACGAGACCTGCGAGACTACGCATGTTTAAAAAATCATAATTGGAATATATTTACGAGTGAAGGAAAAAATTGGGGTGAGCGTGCTTGGCTAATCACCCTCTACATATGTATTATAAATTATATAAATGGGATGCCGTGGTGTAATATACGTCATAATAATATGTGCGAACCAAAAACGTTACGGCTCTACCCACGCTGTAAACACAATATACGAGTGAGCCATCTTATTATATATATATGTTACGGGCAATGTGGAATACTGGTAAATGTACACATTGCCTGGTCAATGTGGTCCTGCCCGGGCAATATAAGCCACAATGTTTTTTTTTACCAATTAACATAAACGAATATTTTAAAACAATTAAAATAATAATAATAATTGTTAAATAATATTGACTAACATTATTTTTATTTTTATTATAAATTATAATTTTATTATTACCCATTTATAATTATAATAATAATAAGGAATTTTTTATTTTTTTAAACAATCATTATTCATTTTATTAAATCTCATCATATAACGAATATTTGAAAACAATTATAAACTATGACATTTTGGAATCACTCTGTATAAACTTATTTTTGTTCCCTATCGTACTGCCTATTTAAGAATCATAGATTTCCCATATTGATATTGCCATATCGTAATGATAAAATTAATAGCTGTCTTGATAAAATAAGTCAACGATATATTATGAACAATAACTGATATTTTCGACTAACTAGTCGAGTTTTCGAACTGTACACGACACTATACTTCATTACGTTGTACGTGTTTTAAAAATGGATCTAAATTTTACGAACATTTGAACAAAGTTATCGAAACGAAAAAAACTAGCAGTACTTTTATTAGTAAATCTAAATATTATGAAATAATTAATTATTTAAAACGATTGAAGCTAGGGAAGAAAACAAATTCAAAATTAATGAAGAAATATGACGTAATGACAGTACTAGGAGAAGAATAATTAATTATGCCAATAACTGCAGAAGATAATTGTGTAAAATTATATGCTTTTAATGAAGAGTTATTTAAAATTGTACATGAAATACATTTAGCTATTGGGCATGGTATGGTAGAAATCGCATGGAATACGAAATAAATAAAAATTAAAAATATTATTAGGGAAACAATAACGTCATATTTAAATTTTTGCGAGACATGTGAGAGAAAAAGAAATACAGCGAAAAAAGGATTGGTGGTTAAACCAACGATTTCTTCGGAAATGAATTCGAGGTGTCAAGCTCAACTAGACGGAGATTATAAATTTATGTGTGTTCACCAAGATCGTTTGACAAAATTTAACAATTATTATTATTATAATTGTTTTAAAATATTCGTTTATGTTAGTCGATAGAAAAAACATTGTGGCTCACATTGCCCGGGCAGGACCATATTGACCGGGCAATGTGTACATTGCCCGTAACATATATATATATATATATATATATATATATATACACACACACACGCATAGACGATGAAATCTAAACGGAAAATCTCTATCTAATCCGAACTCGCGTATTCTCGATATACCGTAAAGTGTGTATAATAAGTACGTCTTCCATACACAGACGCGCATACTATATTATATATACACGAATAACCGTCGCACACACGCTAAAATTGCGTTGCTCGGCGGAGAACAAACGAAGTGTTTCGAGTGTATATAGGTTAGGCTTATATATGCGTATGTGTGGGATATATATATATATACGCGCGTGCGAGAGCGGTCATGTATGAGAGCACTCGTCAGACTAGATTTACCGGGTTCGCGCAGGGGTTGAGGTTGAAGAAGCGACGATGACGATGCTGCAGCGGCCGAATACATACACTGCAATACATATATACCTATATACATGTATATATATATATATATATACATGTATGATATATACATATGTGTATACATATAACATATAGTCTCTCGGCTCGGTCACGGAAGTCCCCGTCTCAAACCCTCGACCGCCCTCCCGCCATCGCCGCCACCTATCATCGCCCGTAACTCCGAACTCGCGTTAAGTCTATAATAACGCCAGTTACGCAACCCATTTGAACGTCGTCCCCGCTGCATTAACATTATTCAAATTCGACCGCGCTGAAACGTATAGCGCGCCTATACGTATACATCCGTATATAATACACAGCGACTCTGTGCGTGTATTATATAACATGATATATACGTATAATGTATATGGTGTGTGTGTGAGTGCGAAATATAGATGAGACAGTTTTGGCTCCGGCGGGGGTGGGGTGGGGGGGGGGGGAGGGAGGACGAGAACTCGGTCGACGGGGGGCGCGCAAAAGAGGTGCCGGAATGTCGTTGTGTTTTCTTTTGAAAAATATTACGTGTCGTGTTTCGTGTACGCGCATATTAAAGTATTATAATAATATAGTACATGATACGATGCAGTTTACATTAAGTATATGTGTATATATATATATATACATATATCATGTGTTATATGCGTACGACTTTGAGAATTCTCTTTGGCGGGTGTGTGTTTTTATTTTTATTTTTTTTCTGTAATTACCGTGCGAGTTTGCGGACGGTCGACGGTTTTCGAGGCGAAAACATTAGCATAATGTACAATTTTCTCCCGAAATCGCACGCGTGGAGTAAAACACCACGCATTTTATTCTGCAGGTTCCTTTGGTTTGAGCTGCGGGCTAGGTTTTCACGAGGAGGTTCCACGCGTTATAATTACAAACGTTCATAATGTCGTTGTGCATATATAGGTACTTTATCTGCTTCGGCCCGAAAAGAGAAACTCACTTTATCTGCACGAATACGAAATGAAAAAGGTAAATTCGCAGGCCGAAACGGTAGGTACCGCCCGTAAACGATTAAGATTAATGTAAAGCGCATCCGCTACATTATTGTAATGTAATAATATATAGGAACCTACCTATATTATTATATGTATAATGTGTATATAGCTGATAACGCGTTTCAAGCGTGTTATGTGTATTTTTGAAAACCGACCATATAATATTGTCAATTTAATCGTATATAAAGGTATTGCGTGACAATACATTTCGAGCGACCAATTAAAACTAATTACACGCCGTCATCCTGTATAATATTACACTATAACTTAGACGCATAGTTATTATAATACTGTAGTACTACTGTAAGTATCAATCGCGACATCGCGTCGTACGTGGATTTTCAGACATACAGTTCATTGCATAATATGGTCACCGGTTACATAGACATTCAGGAGCGTGGTTCATATGGGGTTTGAAGTGTTTGAACATACCCCATCATTCAATATATACGAAAACATTTTACTTTTAATTTAATAAAAATTAGTAATTATTGATAAATTGTATGTGTATAAAATATTTTATTATATTTTTTTTTTATCGTTCCAAAACTTTAGCAGCTATAAGCCCATTCAGTTTTTACATATTTTTAAACAAACTTTATAAATTATAACATTTTAATTTTTATTATCGACCCTTTTTTAAGCACCATCCCCTTTTTCAGAACTATAGATGAACAATAAACTCCCTCTCCCTCGCTCCCCCTATTAACCAAATGTACAGCAGTGCTTTTACTATATAAATGAGCTGGTGTATAACGAACAACGATATATTAATATAATATATACTATAGGTAGCCTGGTAGCTAATGTGTATAAATTTAAGTACTTATTCCATTTTTCAGTCCAATTTTTCTAAATCAATTTCGTCAGCCACTTACGTTCTCATAAACTTATCAACGTGTATATTATAATAAAATCAACATTCACTACTATATATACGATATATTTCTTATTAGATGCGACATTGTGATCACGGAAGACTTCTCCTCGCGATTCACATGGATATACGATGGATCTATATTCCGGTCAACTTTCAGCTTCGCATATACTTAATCAAAATCACAAGACACATATAAATGCAAACACATTAAATCCAAATACCTTCAGAAAACCTCACTCAGGCTTAAAATCAATATTGCATAACTGTTTTCGTCTAAAAATGAGTGCGCGCGCATATGCGCCCATATAGTATAATATGATATAGTGTAAAGAATGTTGTGTTATACCTATACCTACTGTTTTATGCAGCGAGTAAAAAACAAAACAATACATTATTATAAAATGTCGAGTGGGTGGCTGCAGTGACTCTCGACAACCCCAACAGACTTTGATTGAACACTGTAGTGAACAGTTCACTAGCCCGCGTGTTTTATTGTTAAGCGGGTCGCGAGCATAATAATAATAATAATAATATATGAAATACGCGACACAGCAGTCTTTGCCGAGGAAATATAAAATTGAACAGACCGTAACGCCAGACGTATATTAAAATTATAATTTGTTCCTCACAGGGTACCGCGTTCATGCATTTTACACAATACAATATAATATTATATATTGTTATAGCACAAGTATATTTATTTATTTGTTTATTTATTACAAATATACAGGTTAACCCTTTAACTTTTAAGTGACAGTACAATAACAACGAATAAAGCAGTAGGACATTCTAAATATATCATGTATAATACATAATATTATACTGCAATGATAAAAGTATTAATGTTAAACCAATAAAATATTAAAACAAACCATCATCAAATGAGGGGTCCTAAATTGATAATGAAAAAAAAATGGACAATGCATTAAGGGTACAAGGTAAAAGAGAAAAAAATAACAAAACTATCAAGAATAAGTTATAAGCTAATGTACATTAACTAATACAATTTTTGAATTATAGACGGCAAAATTATTAATTAATCGATTGAGGATTTTTTAAATAAAAAGTAGGAATTACTTAATGATAATTATATGAATGTTTGAATAAAAGTATACGTGTATTTTTTTTAATTTTCTTTGAATACCTATTATGTATTATTTTTTTTTTTTAATAATATAATAATAGCATTTTTGTCTCTGTAAATTGTATTTTTCGGACTAATCACAGAATTATTCACTTATCTGTGCGGTTGCCATGCCACCCTATTTCGTGCGACTAACAAGAGTTTGCTGTATGATCCCGGATGAACACAATATATATCACAGTTAATCGTTTTTTTCAATTCGTCGCCACGAGAACAAATAAATCGTGTATTTAAATACTCGAGAAAATAGGTGAAACACTTGTACGTCCGATGGCATCGTCGATCGTAAAATGTGTTGAAACTAAATAAGCTCTCCGAAAGCTAAATCCTCTGAAGCCAACTGCAGTAGGAGGTTTAAGTGTCGCTGGAGAGTTAAATTAGCGGCCCACATCTCTTTTTCACGTGATTTCTAATGCAGTAATTTTTCGAAAAAAATGGCTATTTAAGCCGTTTTACGTGAAACTGGTTGCTTTTAATCGACAAGTAATAAACGTCCGTGGTTCGATCCCCGGCTGATGACAAACATTTTTGCACTATTTTTTAAATGTATTTTATTTCTTGTTTATCGATTGACGTTATATTATATTACACTGCTGTTACGTGGTATACGGTAGCAATTAAAACGGTGTTTATCTCCGCAGGTAACTACGCCCTACGGTATATCAATGACAGATTAACACTAAACAGGGGAATATGCGTGGAAGGATTTTGATGTCAACAATTATATTGGACAAGACATTTAGTACCTACGCGGCTACGTATATAGAAATAAAATGTTTAGATCGCAAACGGACGGTTTTTAAGGAGTTCAAAATAGACAATTTTCAAATTGTATGCATGTGGGTCTTGTAAATGTGTGTGTAGTAATTGATCATTATAGTGTGTAAGATAGGATATTAACATAAAATAGGTACATTTTGGTTGAGATGATTGTTCGTTTGCAATTCCCTTAATATAATAATAATTTATATTTTAATTTACCGATGACCTACAGCCAAGGTCTGGATTTATAAAGATAACTTTCGGGTTTATGGTAAATAATAGTAAATAATAAACTGATAAATTACCCTTCCCCTAACTATATATTACGTAGAATTGGTAAAAAATAAATACTCTGTTAGAAACTTTGGATTTTAATTTTTAAATGTTTGAATATCTAATTTTCTTTTGATAAAAATGATTGTAAACAGTTATCATCACAGTATTACAAGAGAGAAATATTTTCATGTTGGTTATTATACTTCTTTCATATTTTGGGCATTTATTATTTCGAGTCCTAAGGTATATTATTTACTAAGATATAAATATATTATTATTTATTAATATATGTACCTATTTTTTTTCTGTTATTTTTTGAAAAAATTTTTATTACTTCATCTATGTCAACATGTTCATCTCTGTGACAATGAATAATCGCCAATCCTGACAGTCTTTCTTCTAACATATTGCACCGCAGCCAAGTTTTTATCTCTTTAAGGGCGGTCATTGTTTCGTCAATATCATTTGATTGTTTATTGAATTATTACTGTTTTTTGAAGTAAGATAGCAATGAAGAACTAGAAGAACTCGATTTTCTTTTTTCACTCATTATCAATTTCTAGAAAAAAAAAAAATTTTAAAACAGTGGTCGTGGTGGAAAATTACGCACTATTTTGATCGATATTCGATATGTACTTTGATAAAGATGCATTTGTGATTTGCAGTGATAGTTTTAAATTATTTATTTAAAAACATGTTAAAACCTAGTATTACGAACAAAAACATATTTTTAAAGAGATTTTTATTACTTACAGCAATAAAATTCCAATTTTAAAACTATAACAATGTAAAAACTAACTCCGATTGTTAAAATTGTTATAATATTTACCTGCAGTAGTAGTAGTCAGTAACTTATGTTTCTTTGGTGTAGTGTGCAAATTCTACTGGAACGTCGTATGTGTAGTGTACAGTCGTACGGATACGAATGCGCTATCTCATACTCGACAGTGTAAATATATTTTGATGGTATTATTGTAGTATTAATACGGATTATTATCGTAATATGGTTATTGGTTATATATAGTAATACGTAAAAAAACAAAATTATTTTGTTGTGACTTATGGACGTTACGACGGTCGACAACGCCGGACCATAGACATATTAATAAATGGACTGCGCTTTCCTCACCCCCCATCTATCCAAAGCTGAAATGTAAATTGTGTGAGTGAGATAGAAACTGTTGGGGGCAATCATGAAAGAAATAATAATTATATTTCATTCATGCCATGAAATTATTGTAATCTATAGATTATAAAACTGATAAGTAGTGATAACCATCATTGATATTTGATAATGTCATAAATAATATCATGGAATAATTTGAGTATTCAGTTATTTCCCTCATGCTTACCCCCAACAGTTTTTTTCTCTCTCATCAATGTCGGTTTCATGATTTCTCTCTCTAAGCGCAGTCCATTTATTTATATGTCTATGCGCCGGACGCACTAACGGCAAGCAACGAGGCGGTAAAACCATTGTAGTACGGCATAATAATTTAAAAATAGATCTACTTGGTGACTGCTGTTATCGCAAAATCGTAGAATAATATAGCAAGTAATATTATAGTACGGCCAGCGAAAAATGAGCCGCGATTATAGCGCCCCAAGTGGCTTTTTTTCAGTAGGGCTATCTAAAAACTACAGCCCTACCGAAAAGAATCCACCCGGAGCGCTATAATCGCGGCTCATTTTTCGCTGGCCGTACTATATATAAATTTGTATGTGTACTGTGTCAAACCGGCTCAACCTCCATAAATAACCGTTTGTACATAAAATGTTGCGCCACGGATGCCGTGATCACTATTGTAATAAAATAAAAATTGACGATTTTCAATGGAAGAATAATTAAATGTTCATGGTAAATACAATTACGACCTTCTCTCAATAACTTACACGAACAAAATTTTAGTCACAATTACAAAATGGAATATTTAATATTTTTTTTTTGTGAACGGGGGGGTGGCGATTGCCCCTATTGCCCCCCTTGTATCCGCCCACGGCTGCAAGTGAAATTGTCAACGCCTTTCGTGGCTCCAAGTCTACCAGTTATTACGAAAAACACTGTATTCGAAAGTGTCGAATAAAGAAAATATGAATGATATTAGTATAATGTGTATCGATTAAATTTGATGCTGTTTGTAGTATAATTTTTACATTAATAATGTCGTAATTGATATTAAGTGTGCTGGCTATAAATGTTACTATGGTATAATAATAATAATATTGCATGTAGTTTATTATTGACGAATGTATACATACTGTGTAAATGTTTGATCGGATAGATTTATTTTATTTAAATCGTGCAATATTATTATTTTATATTGAATTGTTTTAATTGTGTCCAGAAAGTTTTTAACTTTTTTTTAAGTTCGGTATTTATATATTTATACTAGTATAGTGTTTATAGTAAACTAATGTAATGTTTTCAATTAATGGAATTCCTCGACATTAAATAGTCAACTCATTAATACCTACCTACGTTGCGTGAAGTGATATGCTGTCAAACAATTAAAAAGTAGCTGCAGATCGTAAGTTATGCAATCCTATAGTTGTACTTAGATCCTATTTTACTTGCGTTAATATTACTCAACATAGTTAAAATGATAGAATGATAGGTGGACTTAGGAAGCATTCGATTAGTTTCAAACTCTTTCTAAACCAAATTTTAGTAAAAATAATTTATTAGTAAACCGCATCAGTCTTGATTGTATATATTTATACCTAAATTAATTCTTATCAGCGGAAGTCTCTAGGGATCATTATATGTTTAAAATTTGTACTAGAATAAATTCCTCAAAATATTTTGGCTCGTTTTAGGCCATTTGAAATTTTTATCTTAATGTCAATAATATATTTTTAGTTCGGTCAAAGAGCTAAAAATTATACTACAAAGTTGTTCATAAGATATTATAATAGCGGTGATTATAAAATCAATCTGTGATATGTAAAAATAAATATAACAAATATTGTTGTCATGACAATCATAACTAATTAAAACTATACTACCTATCATAATACAATATTAAATAAAACTATATTACACAGCAGAGGTAAATACCTATATAAATAAAATATTTAATATACATAATATAATAGGTATAAATAGATCATATAGTGAATTATGTACCTTTAGCTCCAATCTTACCGAATATTTAACCATTTTAAAATGTCATTGTGTGCTTAAAATATAATAATATGTTGTAGCCCAGGTAGCCGGTAGGCATTCAAAACAATTATTTCTAATTTTCACATATTGAACATATTTCAATAATAAAATAACATTTACACAACTGACACCCTAACTAAATTAATCTATAATTTTAGCACCCACGAATTGTGAGACTAAAGATGGCCCTGGTTACAATGTATATCTGCGTAGATACCAACATAGTATTAATTATTATTTATTATTATTGAATGTTGGCTACAAACATAATTAAAAACGTTTATAAACATTTTATTCTTATGTTACATCTTATATTACAATAAATAACTATGCTGGCCAAATAATATCTTTGTTATTAATTGTATTTTAATTGATATAAGAAACCAACCTATTTTCACTGTTTATTTATTATTAATATTTATATTGTTTCAATTTTGTTCAAAAACTTTTAAATTATATGGGTACATCAGTTTTTACTTCCACGAAATATATTCGAATTTTTTCCGATTTCTGTTTTAATTTGTAATTTCTTAGTATTTCAAAATTCTTTTTAACTTTCTTTATTAATTTTTCATTCTATTTTCAATATAAAACTATTTAATTCCATATAAACCAAATAAACCCACAAATCAAAAATAAACGCAGTTTTCAATGAACAGAGGCTTTTTTTTTTTTTATCAGAACACGGATCCGAAATAGTTTTATGTACTTCAATGGTTCTGGATTCATAACAGCAATATCGAAAAGTTTTTGGGTCGGCGTGATAGTAAGAAATTGTTTTGATGTAACTTAACAAGTCTTGGACAACTCAGCCAAGGTAAACTATGTACCCTAAACCAAGTAAGTAAGATAATTATATATATTTTGTAAATATAAAAATATATATGTATATACCCACACCTGTATAATAAACTTAAGTATAATTAGTATTTATTTTAGTAGTAAACAGGGACTCATTTAGGATGGCGGGGGGGGGGAGGAGAGGGCAATAGAGACAACTGTCGTGGGTGCTAAATGTTGTGTTTAAAATGTATTCACTTTTTAATCATTATAATTAAAAAAAAATTAAATTATTTTAATTATATTTAAAATATGTACTATTAAATAATAGTAATATACTTATTATGCTTTAAACCAGTGGGGCCATTTTAAGTTATCGAAAGGTATGCTAACAATTAGGCAGATCAATATAATAATATAATATAATATAATAATTATATTATATTATATTGTACCTACTATAGAGGTATTACAAAAAATGTATTTTATCGCTATGCTCGATTAATAATAATTAGAATCTTTATTTTTCCATCTAATAATCTAATACAATATGCATATTGTATACGTACCTAATAATACTAAGGTAGTACTTTAATTTTTTTAGTTTAAATTTAAATATTTATAGACATTATTGAGCCTAAAAACATGGCATATAAAAAAAATCCTGAAATCCTAAGTCACACATAAAATATTTAATATAACTCAAACATTTTTATATTTCATTTAAATAATGCATGGTAATAATAATATCACATGGCCATGGTAGTGGCCGATACTGTTAAGACCAATTTAAAAAATAATATTTTCTTTCCGGCACAGAAAAATTGTGTAGTCAGGCCAAAATTCAATCTTGATAGATTTTAGGTACGCATAATCATCATACCTTACAACATCTCAAATAATGACGCATCTCTATAAACCTCAAAATATTTAATTATTGTTATAAAAAATGTTAAACCATACACATCTATTAAAACGTGATAAAATAATACTTAACGTCATGTTTAATATAAATAAAAAATTAATAATAAATATCAATAAAATAACTAAAATAATTTAAATTAATAAAAGTTAAATTAAAATAGGTACCTTTATCAACAATAATTATCTAAACAACAATTATTTTAACGGGAAGAGTAGAGTAGACTAAAGTTCATGAAATTAATAAACAATATTAAAAAAAAAAATAAATACTTTATTTTAAACCTGTAGATTTTTTTCTTTGCTCAAAATCTAAAAAGTTCATGAGGATTTATCTCACGTATTCCCCGTTGGCCCCCGTATCTGTAGGAGATACTAATTTATTTTTTTACACTGGACTGTAAAATATCAAGATGTGGAACTGGTAGTATATAATAATGTTTAAGTAGGTACTATATTAGATTTACACTTTTTTGATAAGCTAACGCATAGAGCGTCACCTGATTATAGTGACGGATGATAATTCAGTGACTAGAAAATTTCTGTGATTTAGTTGAAGATGAAAATTTTTCGCGACGCATCGTCTTCGTATAATTCGTATCACGTTAAATTATTATAATATTATTTTATTTTATAGTGTCGTTTATTTCTCAACTATTCCGTAACATTTTTTATTTGAGGCTAGATATTTCCAATTAAGTGTTTGATATTTTCCAGAAAAGCATTAATTCCCCTTTAAGTATTTGACATTCGACATTTTCATTAGAGGCTTTATATTTTCCATTCTTCTTCTTCAGTTGATCAGCCCATTAGATGTCATTGCTGCCATTACAAAACCTCTCAATTTCTCTCTATTTTATGCGTCATCAAAATTTAACTCTTCTTTTATGTTTTTGATATCTTGAGCTATAACATCCACTCATCGAGTCCTTGGTCTTTCTAATGGAAATTTGTATTTATTTTTTTAACTGAAACTTCTTTTATACTTGTCTATCCGTTATTCAGACATGACTGAACCATTCTAGTTGTTTGCTTCTATGTATGATATAATATTTGGTCTGTTATATAACTCCTGTAGTTATTGATTTTTTCTTCTTTCAAAAGTTTCAGTACTTTCGAAGGTCATTAGCCATTTGCTGTCTCATTTGGTCAGTTACCATGTACACTCACGTTGTGATTATTGGTCGTAGATAGCTATATAATACAGTTGTGTATTTGAGTTATTTCACAATAGTTTTGATTTAAGAAGTTTCATTTTGATAAAATAGCACTGATTGCTGAATGATATTCGATCGTTGATTTATTCATTCATGCCGTTGTTGCTCTTTATATTAACGCCTAAGTACCTACTTGAATAACTCCACTCTTTCTTGAAACTATAATCATTTACTGTTATATCGTCTATGTTTGGGCTTCTTCTAGCTACCTTTCGTTCTTTTCTCGTTTACACGCAGTTCTGTGGTTCTACTTGCTCTCAAGAGTTGGGAAAGTATTTATAACTTCATCTCTAGTCTCCCGCATTACCAAGATGTCATTTGCATACGCCAATACTATTCTTTTTCCACTCTTCCATTTTCGACCTTACTTCTCTCATTGCATTTTCTAATGCTATATTAAATAGAGTGGGTGATAATATCATCTTGTCAACGGCCTGACTTTACCTCAAAGGTTTCTGACATTTTTTGCAGGAAATAAACTCTGCATACATTTTGATTGTTCTCCTTGATTGATTCATCCTTTTATAAGACCAACCTACTTTTTAGGAATACCTAGTACGTCCAGTGCTTCCCATAGTTTGTCCCTATCAATTCTGCCATAAGCTTATTTATATATAGTCTATAAATATAATATGGTGCAGTTCTTTATCAAATTAATAATATTTAGCCATTATCTGTCTCAATGTAAAAATATGGTCCAATGTCGATCTAACTTTTCTGAAACCGCTTTGATATTCCCCGAATATTTCGTTAACATATTTTCCATTGAAGGTTTGATATTTCATAGACGACCATAAATTTCCCATAAAATCTTCGATATTTTCCATATAATCCTTGACGTTTCGAATGCAATACTTGACAATTCCTAAGAAAGATTGTGGTTGTGCCGATGGCATCATAGCCACCAGTCGTCCCAGTCGGTTCTAACGTGTAATTCGTTAACGTACGTATGGCTTGTTTACGACGTGCACGTCGCTGACGTTCGTGCGGTTCGCTGACGACGTGCGGTTCGCTGCCGTAAAGGGCGGTTCGCTGACGACGTGTGGTTCGCTGACGACGTGCGGTGCGCTGACGACGTGTGGTTCGCTGACGACGTACGGTTCGCTGACGTAACGTACGGTTCGCTTAAGGTTAAGACGTACGGTGCGCTGCAGCCGACGACGTGCGGTTCGCTGACGACATGCGGTTCGCTGCGTAACTGGCGGTTCGCTGACGACGTGCGGATCGCTGACGACGTACCGTTGCGCTGAGGACGTTCGGTTCGCTGACGACGTATAGTGCCTTGATGACGTGCTGTTCATTGACAACGTACGGTGCGCTAACGAAGTATGGTTCGCTGAAGACGTGTGGTTCGCATCGTTTGTACATTTTCCATAAATTTCATGAAATTTCCCATAACTCTCTTACAGTGTGGATTATGCCTACCGGGGACACCACAATAAAAAAAACGCGCCATGTGTAATACCTCTTGCGTTTAAACAACACGGACGATGTTATGTTTTTGTTGTTTAACTCACCAAAGGTGGTGAGGAAATTTCACACTTTTTGAACTGAATACATGAAGCGCTAGACAAAGAAAATAGATGATAATTCAGTGACTATAGAATTTTGGTTATTTAGTTGTAGATGGAGATGCAAATTGTTAGCAGCGCATCTTCTCCGTATTATTCGTATCACATGAAATGATTATTATATTTTATTTCTTATTTATTCCATAATTTTACTATTTGAGGCTAGATATTTCCAATTAGGTGGGTGCCTGCTCATTATAATATACAGATTATCTGTTTTTATAATTATAATCGAATTATTTGTTTCCATAACACGCATATAAGTATGTAGTATATTAAATAATAACATTTATGAAGTACGATGACGAAGATATAGGAATATAGAATACACACAATTCTTAAGTGGATGGTAAATATATTATTATGTTCTTATTATTTTACACGTAATATACACAGTTATTTAAACGGATATAATAATATTACATACAATGTTCTACTAGAGGAACGGTTAAATTGGGGTTGGATATAATATTTTCCAATTGAGCCCAATCGGTTACCTATTAACTGACCAATACTCTATTAACCCTTTCACACTAGTTTATAATCCTGGTCGTATGGGATGAACGTAGTAATACTTACGTCCAGTGGCGGATTCGATGGGGTGAGACGACGTGTGGATAGTTTTCTTGGTTTTCTTGGTTTTTTTTTGATATTTTACTACGTTCTTCATATTTTTATCTTTCTGTTTTGAGATTTAAGGACCCCCTCCCTCTCCGAAATGAGTTTCCAGTAACAGCCTTGTAAGAACCTATGATGATAATAGTTCAATTTCCCTGAAATAAAAGTTGTCTTAAGAACCCATTGCTGCTATACACTAGTATGTGTGGTATGGGATGGAAAGGATACGTGGTCATTCAGCACCGTTAAGAATCCGATGGTGTTCTAAAAAGACTGTCGATAAAAAAAAGTTATTCAAAATGTTTCATATTTTGCGCAACAACTGCGTAGGTATTTTGTATTTGGCCACACTCCCAAGTTTCGGTATATATATGGACATACTATCATGTTGGTCTTTTTACACTTGTAAACACGAATATTGTGTCCATGGATATTATCTTATGTCTTAAAATACCCGCGCGACAAATATACGATCGAATAATATTAATACTAACATATAAGAATGGGTGATTACTAATTACTATTTTCATAATATAACTATCATAGTATTATATAATGGGTAACCTATATCTGTGTGTCTTACGCGGGTATTCGTTATTTTGTACAAACGTTTTCGTGTGTATATCTGCAATATAAATTATCGTCGCCTTTAATACGCCGTCGGTGATGCAATGTGATTTGGGGACAATATATTTTTTCTATATCCAAACGCTTTTTTGATGAAGATTGTTTTTATTTTATTACAATAATAATTATCATAATCAGTAATTACAATGTTGTGTTTATTAATTACATAATTTAATATGACGTAGGTACCTAATTTGTTTTATAATTAACAGTGTACATTATAGTTCACCGTAAACAATTTAACAATACTTTTTATAATATATTACACTCAAGTAGTATCAAGTTATCATATTATTTAATAATATAATACAATAAAATATAATAATAATACACCATTTGAACGGGCAGCATTACGTGCGGTTGTCCCGTGGCCAAATATTCAAAACAAGAGCGTATTTCAATATACATTCTATGCGTACTATACTATATCGTATTCTATAGATATAGTCATATAGACTAAACTTAATCGTTTTAAGTGTATTTTAATCCCACGAACCTAACCTTATAGCTTTATCGTCCGTGTCCCAATTTCGTTATTAACATTTATACAATATGATATTATACGTATATAATACGTTTCGTACAAAATACTCCTTGGCTGGGCTGTAATACGGATTCAATTTCGTATAACCACCGTAAAATATAATATTATATTATTATAGTAAGTTATTGATGTGAACAAATTTTGAGCCATATATCGAGCTTTATTCCATTTAATCGGTTTTTATTTTTTTATTCAATTTATCACTATTTTTTCACGACTTAACAATTTACTTTAATTTTCAAAAACTGCAATTTTTATTAGTTTTTTTTTTTTATTGTTCACGGTTTGTGGACTTTGGAGGATAATTACATTAATAAATTGTGGTTCAATATAACTCCTATCGTCTAAAAATTGAATTCTTACTAATAAAAATTAACTATTATATTTTATAGAATATTCGATAATATTAATTAACCGTCATAATTTTTCTTTTTTTCTAAGAAATCTTCTTCCAATTAAAAAACAAAAAATTGATTCTTATTATTATTTATAGTGTATATCCAGTTAAATGAACCACTCTGTATAGTACATGATATATTTTATAAGGTAGGTTATACAATATATTTACAGTTTATGCTTTGATGTGGCCACATATGTATTATTTCAATTTTCTCTGCAGTGCGGATTTCTCCGAGTGGTAGAAAAAAATATCATCGAACGGCTTTTGAAAAATACACTCACTGCAGCTGCAATTGCACACAGAGCCAAATGTTTAGCTCGGTCGAATCTCGTATTACTTGTTCAAACGCTCGACGATGGTTTATCAAAATATAATATAATAATACATTAAACTAATATTATTATTTTTGGATTATAACATTTATTATATTATAAATGTATAACCAACCGTAGCGGCAAAACCGTTGTTTGGCTATACGCTATTTTCGTCGATTTAATAATAAGAATCAATAATTTACTGTATAATAATAATAATAATATAATATTAATCAACGATAATGACAAAAATATGATAATTCATATTTTAGTCACAAAAATTGTTCAGAAATCTATAAATCACAAGCCCGGCAAGCGGAGTGCCTTATAGACGCGTCCAGACGGAGCATCTTTTGCCGTGCGGCACGCGTATGAATACATAAATACTTTTTTCGTGGCTTTTTTTGATGCCGCTCGGCATAATTTCCGATCGGCCTAGTAGGCGGTCTACCTAGTCTAGACTTAAATACTGTCAGTACTATGCAGTTTAGGAAAATTTTGACTTTTAAATGTTGCAACACTGTAAATATACTATAATTAGAGACAGGTACATTGCTCAATCACAGGAATTGTCGTAGTATCCATAGTAACGATGTAGTAGGAAGAGTATCATACGCGGATCGCCATAATCGGTTTGTTTAAGTCAGGTAAATCGGCGTCGCAGATTTTCGGTCTCTTGCGACCGCTTAAAATGAGTGAACGTTTTGTTTATCGTACATTTACGTTATCGTAGTACTGGTGATGTTGTTGATCGGGTTAGAAGTGGTCGCCCTCGTTCTGTTCGAACGTAAATGAAGATCGAAGCCGTTCGTTCGGGAATTAATCTTAACCCTCTACGAAAACAGAAAATCATCGCTCGAGAGATGGAAATCAACGCACGATCGGTCTCAGCTGTACAAGCTGTACAGGCCATCTGTTGACGGACCGATTAAAGGCAATAAGATATGAAAGATCCAAAAAGCTGCTACGGCTGTGCGGTCGAAAAAAAATTATAAATATGACTAGGTACATCAAAGGAAAGCCGCGCGGCTTGTGTCGCTCGCCTATGCCGCGTGTGTGTGGACGTATTTTCAGCAAAGCCGCGCGGCATCAATACTTATTTTTTAAGTAATTAATAGCGGAACAAACTTTTTTCAAATGCCGCTCCATCTGGACGCGTCTTGGACCGTCAAACCGGGGTGCAAAAACCAGGTATGGCCACATTTTTTCAAAAATCGTATTTTAATATAGAAGTATTCAGAAAAAAATCTATCGATCGGTTCAGAAACCGAATTCGTCCATAAATGGTGTTAAAATAAAATAATAAAAACTGATTTTGCACCGAGGCGTTGAATTGCGCGCGTTAAGGCGGCTGGTATCCACTATACACGTTCACGTACCTCAGTCCTTTCCGGCGATTGGTTGGTATTAGCTGTTAGGTTATTACCGCACACGATTAACCACGATTTACCGTGTTGTTGGTCATATGGCTGAATGTTTTTCGTGTATACACGGCACACGTGCGTAGTGGAAAACCGCCTTTAAGAATACATTTCTAACTGAGCATAATGTATTAATATAATAATAATATTCTTTACTCTGCTCATCCGACGCCCGCTTTCGTAATGTCCCAAACGTGGACACCTGGCGCGTCTCCGTCGCGGTTTTTTTACTTTTGATTCTCGCCAATACCGCGGTGTCTAATGACAACAACAACAAAAATAATAATAATAACAATATTTTAATTATAATGTATAATATTGTACGGCGTTGGACGCGACGGGCGTAAAACATACAAACGGCCGTGCTTTCGGAGAGACGGAGATTAATGGGCCGGGTGAAAAGTTGTTACATATTATTATAATTATTATTATTTTCTCACACGAGTGACGCGTCACTACATGTACGTAGGTATAATATGCGTACTCGTAATATTTATTTATGATCTTAAAAAGGGATTCATGTTAAAGTGTTCATATAATATTATCATATAAACTTGCGACGACGGAGAACGAGACTTCCCCGCCAGTTCGTCGAGTGAAAATAATAATAATATAATATGGCAACAGTAACGCCGCGAGAAAACAGTAATTTAAAATATATTAATATTTAATATAGACGACAGTTGGTAGTATATTTATTTTATTATCAGACCAAGGTAATAGGTACTAGCAAAATTTCAACAAATAAAAATGTCCAAGGTAATAATTTGTCCAAAAACAGAAATGTCCGATGGAAAAAGACCGACAGATAAATATTAGCTATTATAGCTCGTTATATTTGTATAATTTGCATCACCGACATTTATATTTTTTTATCAAGTTTTGTAGTATTTAATTTTTTATGTTCACCGAACGATAATTTAATACATTTAGATATTATTTTTTGTTAGTACATTATACTCAATTTAGTTATTTTATTCAAGTATAATATACATTTTTAAAATGTTTATATTTCAGATTTCAATGGAACTAATAATATTAATTTATTTTGTACTTTTTTAAGTTCGTTGACATCCAATGTCTATTAATTTAATTTATTTATACTTGAATATTATATATAAACATGACGTAATGATTTAACTGACAAGTGACAACTTCAAATATAATGTATTAATGTAAAATTTGGGTGAGATTAAAACAAATGGTGGTGACCTATCGTATTGTTTCGATTTGCCTACTATATTAAATACAACAATCACCCTATATATAAGTATATAACTATAACATATAAAATACAATGTTATACAATTTGCCAATATTATATTGTTTATTTTATCATTCGATTGATTATATTCTCCATTCTGTTCGGTGTGTATAAATCTACGTAAAAAAATTAAAACGTCCACCGATCATATTATTATAATGTTAATACGTTGTGATATACACAAATGGGCAAACGGTTCACTAACGCATTCACGTCATGTTCATGTAAAAGTATAATAATAATAATTAATATTATTCTTTATCAGAAAATTAAGAAAAAAATATAAAATATCACTGACAAAAAATAAAAATAAAAGTTTTACCTAACTGGTTTCAAACACATAATCAGTTACCAGTCTACAGACGCGTGCATAGTAATCGCACCTTTAGGACGTGGTTACGAAGGATTTGTAGGCTATGTATATGGTATAAATCCGGCCAATCTGGGAAGCCCTTAGCATTTAGAGTTTAAAGGATATTTATGTATATTTTTCATTTATTAGTTAATCTATAAAAAAAAGGGTTTAGATTATTTATTACATACCTATTATTTATCAGTAACAGTCTCTATAACAATACCTACAATATGTTATGTGTTATATGTGCTTTAATATTTTATTGTTTATTAATTTTTTATAATGACTAGTATGTAATTTTTATTTATGGGACTTTGAATATATAGGGGCATATATTATTGTGGGACTGTGGGTAGCTCTTTTTTCATTCATAGATCTAACATTCTACTTGGACTGGATCTGTTACGTTTGCTGAACACTTTTTGAAAGTTGTTGTTGGATTGTGGGTGAGTGATGGAAGATAGAAGCGGGTTTGTATAGCCAATTTATATTCTGTAAAACGTGACAAGGTGACGACATCGGTAAATTAGACAATACTTTGAACACTTCAAAGTAGCCGACACTACCATTAATTGAATTCTATTTCATTTATTAAACATTTATTTTTTAATACTTTTATGTAAGCAGCTAAAATCGAAAGGACCGGAATACACGAAGGTTTGGTTTTACTTTTTAGTCCTCTGACGGCGCAGCGTTCCGGTTTTGCGACAGTTATATACTTATACATTTCGTTTCGACAGACCATCAGTCAATATTGTTTTAGCCTATAAAAAAACTTATTACAACGAAAACGAACAGTTGAGTCATCGGAATATGGGTAGAGAGGTTTATCGGAGGGCATATTATATAATAATATTATAATATTTAGGTACACGTAGTATAATAGTATCTCGTAAATTCGATTACGCATTTGCACTCGACATATTAAATGTATGTAAGTGTACTGAACAAGCTCTGGATCCCGGCGACCTGATGATTTTTATGTATTATTATCATCAACATCAACATAATCATCATCATCATTATTATTTATTATCAGTATCGTCATTATAAACTATGAAGTTATTACGGGTGCGCTGCGATCGGTGGTAATAATATATATATTTATATATACGATTCACCAACCGACGACACGGACTTTTCACCCGCGTGCGGATTATTGGTTGAAGTTTTAATGAAATATAATAAGTGGATAAGTGGATTTTATACGATTAGTCACTATAGACGCATAATATATATCGTAGGTCATATTGTTATTACATCGGAAACGAAACTTAGAAATTATTATATTACTATCGGTAAGGGTTTTGTATTAGGTTAAGCATAGGTACGGAGTGATATGAGACCATCTATAGGTATTCTACACTGATCCATTTTTTTTTTTTTAAAGATTTAATGTACCTATAGGGTATGTTTAATGTTTATATGGCATTTTAACTGCTTCAGATATTTATAACGATAGGTACATTTTTACTAAAAAATTTAATTTTATATTATAATAGTTTTTAAGACCACATGTATATTTTTTATTTAATAACCAGTAAAAAAAATGTTTTTCTAAAAGTTGGAGATTATATACATCAATTTATATCAATTTTCGAATAAATTAATTTTGGTCAATTAGAAGCATTTAAAGTTTACGCGAACGGAGCAAAATAACACTAACACAAAACTTTTGGTTCTCTATTCCGCTATAGAATCAATAAAACCATTTTTATTCAGCATTAAAATATTTGGATATCTATTATACATCATCATATATATCATATATACCTATATACATCAATATTATAATTTTTTTTTAATGTTATGTACTTCAATAATTGTATAATGCGTATATTTTAAACATATGTGCGAGTATACCCATGTATAAAAATGTATGTTCAAACACAAAAAATGGACCTTAACATTTTATAAGTGTAGTCGTGTAGATATACCCTCAGTTAAATAGATCACACTGTAAGACTGCTGTAACGCATTATATACCTATACAGTTTAATGCGGCTTTTGTACACTGCTGCAGTATATCAGGGGCGACCAAACTGTTTCGAGGAACGTCGACCGAGAGTATAATATTTTCCTTTACGATCGGCTTAAAAATTAAGAATGATAAAAATGTCGGCTTCTATCGTCTTATATTAACATAACAATTATAGTAATAGTACATAGTATATAAATAAATTAAAATTCACTAATTAAAATGTTACTATACTATAGGTATATTGAGAAAAAGTTCGTGTGTATAGATATTAGATAGGTAGTAAATAGTAATAATATCAATTTTTGAATAATTTCAAAATATTTTTTATACAGTAGCGTTATGTTCAAGTACACACTTATACACTTTCCAGACCGTTTCTCTCTTCTAGACAAAAAAATATAAAAATATTTTCAATAAACATATTTAAACTTTCATTTTGTAATTTCAACCATTGAATATATAATTCAACTATATAATAACCTGAATGAAATTTTCCTTTGATTCAACTTTAATTATAACTGTGATAAATCTTTAAAAAAAAAATACTAGGTACTGTCGCAATCTGCAATACTTGTATACTTAAGTGTTTAACTTGATTACTTGACTGCATATCGTATATCCCGTAAAATATTAACAAACTTTTATATTTTTTAATTATTTATATTATTTTAATCTGTAGATTATACATGCAGTATAGTTATTTTAATCACATAATAAGAGGACGCTACATCCAGTATATCATGTATCCGTCTTACAAAGTAAAACATTGAAAATTTTCGTTCGCCAGAACCAATTTTGTATTTCCATAGCATTAATGATTAATATTATAGTGAATTTACTATTATTGACCAACCTTGAAACTGAAAAGCACCAACACTGTCTGTGTTTGTATGTCCGCTGTTAACGAATATATTTTTAATTTTTAAGCGAGTTATGACTTATTATGTTCGATTTTAATTGTAATATTTCACATAAGTATATAAAGTTATAACAACTATGACTTATAATTTGAAACATCGTGAAGACTAACGTACAAAACTACAAACACGGATATTGTTTTTACTTTAAGATTGATAATAGGTTAATAAGGTTAATAATTCATTCTAATATCAAAGCTAAAAGCCTAAAATTTGTTCTACTGAATAAAACACAGCAGTTTGAGGAAGAAGAAATGCTATACTCTTGTATAAAAACGTAAAATAATGACTAACGAAGAAGTTATAACTATAACATAAGTATAAGACTTAGCAGTTATAGTTACAATAGTAACTTGATAGAAATAAAATAGTAAACACTATGACTTCTGACTTCCTTGTTAAACATTATTTTACAGTGGTGATAATTGACAATGGCATTATCTCAAAAGATTCGAATGAGAGCGCATAACATGGCATGTTCTCTTAAAATGTAAGATATTCATAATTCGGTAGTAGGTAATTAATAATTAATTATAATACATTGTTAGTAATATATATATTAATAAACCTAACTTAGTAAGTAGAAATTAACTATTTGTCTTGCTAGTTATGTATAATATATGTAATACATGTAATACCATGTACTGCTGCAGAGGTTGACGTAGATTGTTTTTATATATTTAATTATTACGTTATTTATATCATGTAATATACTAATTATTGTGTACGGTAACGGGATTATATTATAGGTACTCGGAATTCCTAGAACAACAAAAGTATAATAAAATACGACACAGATCTAACAAGTATCTAAGTATCTAAGTATCTAACACTGCAAGACAAGGGCGTCAATTGGAGTAAAATCATGGGATAGCAAGCATCTTGAATAATATATTTAATTCAATTGTAGGTATGTGGTCTAATGAGGCCTCGGAGAAGTCGGCAGATAAAATAACAAAATTTGTAGGGTAGCAATTGCTCCCCCTCGCTACTCCGTAATGAGGCCAATGCTGCAAGAATCGTTCTTGGTATATGACAGGTACTATTTATAAGATGTGGTACTCTGCATGTACTGTAGGATGTGGTACACTTCTGTGCGAGGGGGTCAGGGGGAAGGTAACACTGTTGTTTACGTAAATAATAATAATCGCACTTTCATAATAATAATATAAAATAATAATATAATGGGAATAATATTTATTGTTTATGGGAAGTATTATAATAGGTATATTTTAATAAAATAAAGCTTAAATTTTCGTGACGTTAGAAATATTATGAAATAGTAAATCGTATAATGACATCATGTAGCGAGGAAAACAAAATATTATCCTTTTTTAGACTCTGGGTGTGGCGATGAATGTATTGGTTTTACAATGATATATATTTTTTATTTAATTTTTTCACTTTTGAGAGGAGTAGTCAAAAGTACAAATGTCTAGTACATACTTATGCCTACTTTTTAAATAATTGGAATAAAATCACGAATATTGTATTTTACGCAATACCTACAGTTTTTGAAAAATTGATTTTTTTTTGCAATTAAAAAGTGTGTTTTAATAAACCATACAGACTGGAATGTGCATCAAACATTTATATCAGTATATCTAACCTATTGTAGACATGATATAACTTTCAAAATATTTGGGCTCTTTTAGTGCTATTTTCGATTGTGTATATATGATAATACATTTTGTTATTATTATTATACTCAAAGGAGGAAATAGGAATCCATAAAAAAAAATGCCGTCAAGGGGTAGGTACTACGTAGTATGTGGCAGAAATAAATTGTCGTCGCGTTATATTATAAACAAAAATAGGAGGAAAAATCGATGTTTACAAAATTACATCGGGCCCAACAAATCGCACCGGCAAACACGCGTCGTAATGATATTCTAACATTGGCATTACAATTTATAATATATTACAACACGCTGCATAATATTATTATACAATATTTTAAATTAAAATATTATCGCGCGGGAATCGTAACATCACACACATACTTCGGGAAAGTGTGCATAATTAAATCCCATGACGGCAGTTTACAAACGGCGTGTAATATACTGACGTGTTATAATACATCAATGTTTGGATATAATATACGAGTTTTATCACGATCGAATTCGATTTCGAGCATTTTTAGCACGAATTTTTGCATATTTACTGTACAGGGGTGAGTTGTAGTATACAACTAGTAGCACCTAATATTATATATAGTATAGCGATAGTAAGTGTAGTGAAGCTACGACCTGTTACCAACGCGTGATGCTATTATGTTATATTATTATTTTTTGAGATTGTGCAAGTTTTCATCATTTTTAACATGCATCATACTATACTCGTCCTCGTGTGATATTTTATTATACGCAGAGTCATCCAGATTTCGGGTTATAAACTGTGCGAGGATATTCTTAGCGGACTCGATCCGACTGCAAATCGATCATTTGCGAGGTTATTAACAATATACTTGCGAGACGATCCGGCGCGGCGTACGACGTGTTTCTAGCAAACGACAACTTAAACGTTCAATTTTCGACCATCGCGATCTTCGAAACCAAAGACCTCCCCAGCGATCAACCGGGGCGTTTTACCGGGAGAGCGATTCAGTCCTGTGCGACGACGACTTCCGACCAGCCCGCCAGTGATTCCAGACGCATCGTGGATCCTGCAGTGACCATACTTCCGGTTTGCAGTGCCAGCGTTCACCGGTGCTCCGGCGACCCACTTATTATAATATAAATCAGTGTATAGTGTATAGTGTATACCCACATGGGTTATACATTGCAACTTGTAAGCTGATGTATTTGATGAATTTATTACAAAAATATGTTGTTTATATAGCATATAGATTTCAATATTATTTTCGTTGCACATGATAGTATAAATTCGGATTTGACTTAAAATATGTGTGTGTTTTAAAATATATGCACACACTAAAATTATTTATATAGGTGCACAATACGTAAATAGGTACCATTTTTTCTTCATTATACAGTTTTGGGTCAAAGTGCGCTAAATCTATATCATGGAATGTTATAATACTTATTTCCTACCGGAAAACCTGCAACACCCACGTGCAATATACGGGATGATTTTTTTTCTAACGACCAAGATTTTTTCCATTTCACTTGTGCAGGAAACACTTATTTAACTTCTGAGGTAATATGCAAATAATATTAATAATCAGCTCGGAATAATATGTAAGCTGTAAATACATGTTTTTTTATGTGTCGTAAGCGTGTCGTATATAGTATATACAATAAACATTGACAAGTTTGAAATCCATTTCGAAAAATTCCTAACAAAATGAGCTCACTATTATTGTACCCCATATTTTGTTATAATTTCAAGTTTTTAATTTTTTATACACAAATCTCTATTCCCGCAATAATTTCAAATTAAATTAATATGTACATTTTCAAATGTGTATTTTATAGCAGATACTGTTATACCAAATCTTTTTTAAAGAATGGACAAAGATCGCCGAAGAAAATTTGAAAAAATGTATGTATACAATTTTAGTCTTTCACTAGAACCAATAATTACTGGATGAGATGGGTGACATAATAAAGTTCTGCAATAAAATACCATTTTATGGTAATCTGATTCAAGTACTTTGATCTTTGAGGAAATAATCCATTATATTATGTGGACTTTGGATTTTTTGATGGTACCACAAAACAACTAGAGTTGTAACTTGTACGATTCTAATATCAGACCCAAATTATAACTAGTTAGGTGATTTGATATATATGTGACGATTTAATGTTTGTACGACCAAAGCTAGTTTAATAAAATGGCTACAGGGAAATCATTTTTACTGCAAATTGCTCGAGGTCTTGCGCAATGAAAACAAGTGGTTTAGACTGTTTGGAGTGAACTTTATACTATTCCCTTTTAAAATAGGATGTTTTTCAGCAGAAAATGATCATGTGCCAATGGTTTGAATCAAAAAATAGCTAAGCAATCATACCTTATAAACAAGCCAAAAGTTTATCGAGTTGTTCAGAGATGCGATATAGGAATAGTAGAACTACATAAATACATCCGTTTCAAACATAGAACATTTAGCATTTAAATATATTATTTGATCTACTGATTTGTTGTTTTTAAATATCAAAAATGCTCCTTATATGATGGTCGATGGTATATTATTTTATACTTCGGACTAGATGTTTTTTCTGTTGCCCACACGTATCGATCATAATACGTATATTATAATATATAATATAAAATAATAATATACTGATATACTAATAATTGCATTAATAAATAATAATATTAACACAAATTGGTAGGTAAGTTAACTTACAATTGGAAATACGACGACTGCATTTGAGAAATTCGGTAAAGTATAATGTCGTTTATGGTGAAATCGACGACAGTATATTATTATTGTGTTTGTGCATTATATTACCTACTTATGTACATAAATACATTCGTTTCCGCAGTACCTACTACACTATTGTCCCTAACAAACGGTCAGGATTTCAAATCTTGCTGTGACGATCAATGATCGTGAACAACAGTTTCCTGCTCGAGTTCGCCATCAACCCAACAGACGCAGCCACGCAGGATATAATATTATATGGCCGATTCACGCCGATGGAATTCACATACTACACGTCTACACGCACAACAATATACCTACGCATTATGTCATTTAGTGTAACTATGCCTTATTGTTGTGATTCATATATAATATAACAATAATAGGTTTTGGACTGAGCTAGGTCATAGTTATTATGTCGGTAGACGTAGGTCCGTGACGTATTTAATATAGGTGTAATACTGTGTTATACGGTCAGGCTATGTTGTCGTTGGCCGGTACCGCATTTTAGAAAATGTCGAAAAAAACGACGCACGTGTCGCCACGACCATATTATATTATTATTTCTCTCGCAGCATTTTAGAAAAAAAATAAATAAAGGTTAATCGAATAAAACACGACGACGACGACGACGACGGTTCGTAAATAAAACAACTACGTATAAATGCCGCCCATGTGTGTGTGTGTTACTAAAATATACGCCACCGGTCCGATAAAAAAATCGACGCACGTTTACTCTGACGGTATTAATAATACATATATGTACATACCTATACGATACAGTGCTGCACCCTACGTCTACTTATATATATATATATATATAGGTATACGCACTATATCGGTTGGAGCGAATAGTGAAAAATCTATAAAAGAGACTTTATATAACTAATATATGATATTATTATGTCGGTATACTACCTCTATCTATATATTATTATTGTTATTATTATCATTCGAACCGGCCGCGGCAGTGAAAGAAAATCCTATATATTTTTTATATATATAAATACGCGACGAGCGACGGTCGCTGCAGATGCGAAACGAAAGGGGTGAGTTTCCATCTGATGATGTGCGTAATGGATAGATTTATCTTCTTTTTTGTCGTTCCCTTAACGAACCCGCCGTCTTATCATTTGATTGCGGTTTTGTTTTGTTTCCTCCACAACACGCGTGCTTTTCGCTTACAAAAACGATACTTTTATATTATATATTATATACATACACACATTACGCAAACACTATACACTGCGACAGTAGATGGAAAAGCTACCTCTCATGTCATCTATAGGCATGGTTGGGAAAGTTACTCAATTTATTGTAACTGGTTACAAGTTACTCAAAAACTATGTAACTATAGTTACAATTTACTACATACTTTTATTTTGTGTAACTAGATGCAGGTTATATTGGTAAATTTATAAAGAATAATTAACCTGCCAGGGGCTAGGTGAAATCACGTTATGGTCGTTATGTTAGGAAAAAAAATGTTATCAAGTATAAAAAAAGATAAAATAAATATATTATGTAAATTTCAAGGATCTAGGTAAGATTATAAGTTATTGAATAACAACAAAATAAGAAAATCGTTGTACGCGAATATGTTAATTTACGGGAAAATATCTGATGTCTAACTTCAAACGCTCGTGAATATTTTATTTGACTAGGTATATTATAGTATAGACATTTTATTATTTTGATAAAGGTAGACAAACTTATAAGGAATCTTGTAAAGTTTTTTTTTTGCTTTTTCTGACCCACTTAGGAATTACCAAAGCACAAAAAGAACAATGCAACTTTTAATTGTAACTTGTAATATTTGTTGATATTATTACAGGAAAATTTGTAATTAATTACAAGTTACAAATTACAAAATAACCTGAGTTACGTAATTTAGCTACATGTAACTATGATATGTCCAACCCTGTCTATATAGACGTATATATAAAAATATATGTACCTAAACATAATAATATACAAAACAAAACCGACTTCTTGGTACATAAATTCGTGTTTTGTTTAGCGTTTATTGATCATAATACCTATATTTTGTTATAGTAATATGCAAATGAGCAAGGAATATTAAACAACACTAGCATATAGTGTCTACAAGTTTTCAATTTTGCACCTCGTTCAAAATCAACTTCAATAATATGATATTGTACATTTTTATTTCAAACCGAAAACACCGTGTGATAAATAACGTTATGTGCTGCTGGAATTCGATGAACACACAAAATAATAGAGAAATGTATCGACACACAACATAATTATTATTATTATGTTACAGATTACAGAAATTCAATGAATCCTATAATATTATTAAGGCTGTCGGTCCAATTCATTACATCATGGGTACTCTCGTCGATTTATAACGCATTGCAGGACTATCATGGTCCGACTACAATCGACCGTTCTGATTTTCTGAATGATATTTATTTCGATGAAGATATTAGTAAAATATAAATAAATGAAACCAATGCGTCTCGGTGCTATGTATAAATCAGCGCCGTCGTCTATCTAATCAGCGGTGTGGTTTCAGAAACGTATAACGGAATAATTTATTTATTTAATAAATTAACGTCTGTTAATGATCAATATTACAGATAGTACCTACCTATATACATAGTTTAAACATCTATATTGTAACAGTAGACACGCAGAGTTGTAATTACGAACCAGATTTAAATGCTCTAAAAACCATCGAAAGATGCTTTAAAAAATAGCCGAAAATGCACCCTTAAAAATTGAAATATAAAATTATCATTTTAATGCGATGTTTTATTAGGTACGTACTATCTACTCAATTTAGAATTTAGCATAAATTTAAAATAATTAATAATAATAATATAATTTAAAAATATTTTATTTCCGATGACACACATGAGAAATTGATTAGTTTAGTTAAATGATTCACTAACATTTGAATATTTAATGGACCAATCATGGGCGCATGGGTCACTAAATCATCGTCATGTTGAACGTTTAAGTGGGACTATTAGATCACTATATTGATTCATTAAATGTTTAAGTTATTGTTCATAATGTATATAAACATACAACATAGGTAACATAAGCATGCGCACAGGGGCAACATACTGTGCCTTTGCTACCTCTAACCAATCCGGAATTCCGGTTATGCATGAAAGAATTGTTCAAGACCACCAATCTGGGCCACTGTATTTGATGTCCGGTAAAAGGACGTTTTGTCCATGTCAATAATTATTAAAGAAGGTAGGACGTATTTTGGCCCTCGAGGGTTGTATAGGAGCGTATAGCCATAGGACTCTTCGGTATTTTGAATCATCTGTCAATTTTAAAACGCCGTTTTAGATTCTGAGCAGAACGATAAATGTATTGATTTTACAGTGATGTGTGTCTGTGTTTTTTTTTATGTTTGTCATCATCTTTTGGAGCGGTAAAAATGCTTTGGGTTTCTTCAACAGCATATTAAAAACAATGAAAACTATAGAGAATAATATATTAAATATTAATAATTAATTAGATTGGCGGGCCGGTGCAAAAACCTTGGTGGGCCGCAGGTTGGAGACCCCCGTTCTTTAGTATGGAACAGATCTGTAAGTGACAAAAAAATACTTATAATATCTATAGCAATAGGAACCTGCAAAAAATACATAACGGGTACCTACTTACATACAAGTTATAATTATTTGTCTACCAGTTTAACATTTAAATAATATAATATCGTATACTACTTATAGCTACTCCTATAAGAATATTATAATATAATGTGTTTGTATAATATGTACTTATATATTATTAATTTATGTTACCTAAATATAATATTACAATTACATACATAATATGTATGTATACTGTAATACTATGTATATTAATATATTATTATAATAGGTATGTAGTTAGACTTTGCGTGTTGACGACGATGCCCAACCGCGGATGACGTATAGAAATAATGATGACCGGAAACGGAAATATAACAACAGTAATAATAATAATAATACTAGTAATTAGAATTATAATAATAATTGTAATGATTAAAATTATCAATGATTATTGTTTGGTGGCAAATCGACACCGTGAAAAAAATACGCGTTTAAATGTTTCGTCGAGTCTTATGGAGTAAAAAACATCAAAAATCCTCCCCGAAAACCGCACATTGGTCGCGTCTGCGCGGCCATAATTATACACATAACACATTTTTAATTTTATCATTTTTGTCGGGGCACTGTTTTAAGATAACACGTGTGCACAACTATATAATATAATACATCTATTACATATTAAATCGCGGTTTTAACTCGATGCGGCAGCTGCTCACCCCGAATTACGCAATAAGGTACACCTATATATTGGTAATCGTAAAACCGGAGAGCTATATAATTCCGAGAAACTCTGCGGAGAACCGCTACTGCAACCATAATAATAATATTATTATGTACGCTATTAATTTATAAACACCTGCCTTGCGTGTATAAGTAGTTATAGTGATATCGTGTATCGCTTTAGGGTTTGTCTTCTAAACTCATAAAAACTTAAAAAACTCAAACTGCGTGAAAAAGCCGCGTCCATAAGTTTACATCGATGGGTGGGGGGGGGGCTGTGCGCCCCCAAACTTAAAATATATTAACAACCCCATTTATTGTGTCTCACGAATATCGATATTTTTCTTCTTAGCTTTTAGACCAAACACTATTAGCGATATTACAAATTTTGTTTTAATACACGCTTATAAGGAGTGAATAATTATATTTTGATATAATTGTAATTTTAAAAAATTAACAAAATCGGCGAGGGGTGTTGGGAGCCCCGTGGATCTGAGATGCTTCAATAATTTACCACTCCCCCCCACGGAATTTGAACTCTATCAGCGCCTGTGCACGCGTAATAGGCATAATAAACCTATGCTCATATTATTATTCGGTTATATAACTTTGGATATTTAACTTTTTTTATTACGTCTCACATGAATTATTCATCGAGTGCTTTTTTTAACATTTGTATGAAAAATTATTTTATTTTGTTCAAACCCCTTATTAGTGAAAAATAGTTTTCTATCGCGAGACTGATCAGTTATGCTCGCGTCGTATACATCGATACGTCATTTGCTTTTTTTTTTTAAAAAAAAGAAGCCAATAACTTTTTTCTGCAGCCCGGTGAATTTCCTAAAACTTTGTCGCCGGACCGCCAACACACGTTACCCGGCCACCTCCTAGGTACTTGCTATCTGGCACAGGACATTTAAGTTTTAAAGAAATAAATATTTAATAAATAAATGTTTCACGAGAAATGAGCACTCATTTTTGATAGATCATTGTATAATGATATATAGCCCGGGGATTTCGACTATGGGACTCGAAAGTTTGATGTCTTTAGAAACATTAAATAATAACCTAAAAATTGTAAAAATATTTAAGTCATAATGATAAGTACGAATTTAAGATTGTTTTTATTTTTTTTTAATTAAGTAAAATGTTTACAGTTATTGATATTATTTAACAAATTAAAATACCTTCTATTATTATGAAAAAATGCATTAATATTTAATATTAATTTTGTTATTTAAAATGTACAAATATTTTGTGAAATCAATAGTTTTAAAATTTATTCAAAATTATTCGTGTTTTAAATTTATTTAAATTATGAAATTCGTCATAAACCATAAGTAAACGAAAAAAAGTTATTTATTATTCAATTAGTTGAAATTGATTGAAAAATGACCAGTAATTGCAAATTGTGATTTAAAAATGTAAAAAAAAAACAAAATAATTAGGTACCTACTAAAATTATTACCTTGAACTGAATATTATCCTCAGTTCATCAGATTTGCCTAAAGGTATCAGTTTTTTTTTCTTACAATACAATTAAATTACATTATATAGGTAATAGGTAGGTAGGTAGGTATTTAAGGTAGGTCCATATTCTACCATCAATAAGATAATATTTTCATCCAGGGTTCATTTTCCACCAAAAAAAAGTACTCTCCATTTTCCTCCACATATTTTTTTGGACAAAAATCATATCTATTTTCCTCCAAAATTATTTATTTTATTTGTCTTTTTAGGTACCTTTTCATTATTTTATAACTATTTAAGGCACGTGTGTTAACGTCTTAAGTTTAATAACAGTGGTATATTAATTTAAACTGGTGACAATACGAGACTGTGTCTCCGATCAAAATTGTCCTTCTTGAATTCAAATTTAACAGGAATATTAGACTATTAGAATGACTTACTCAATGATGTAGGATACCAGAAAATTATTATGCAGCATAAGGACTTCCCCAGATTTAGTAGTCAGTTTATCAAAATTAAATAAACTTTCTAAATATTGTACATGTTTTTACTCTTAATGTTGTCCAAAAAATTTATTTTATTTAAAATACTACATAAATGGGTCAACAAACAAAGGATATAATTTCTTTAAATAATATATGTGTACATATTTAATTATTTGACAAAATTTTTTTTTTCCAATATATTATGAAATATCATATTTAAACTGATAATTATTAAGAGAATTTGCTTAATATATTTTACTTACTTTTTAACACTATGATAGTATAATATCATTAATATTAGTCACTAAAGAGAACACCTAACTTTTATAATATAGTTAAACCACTATTTTTTATAAAATAAATCAAGATCACAACATAAATAATAAAAAAGACAACAAGTCTAAATACATAAGATACAATAATAATATCATAATACAGTTTCACACAATTCTGTATAATATAGTTGATTAGGATAAAATTAATTTATTATATAACTATAAATTTAGGGAAAATATTTAATAGTTAAAAACACATAACTAGACTAGACATGACTAGAATAAACATTAAAAGTCTAAAAATTTCGTTCATATTTTAACAAAACGAGTATTACATTCCAAACTGTGTATTATTAGCTTGACTGTTATTGGGCATGAAATTATTTTCAGCAGCTAAAAGCGCGGTAAGGGTGGAATGTGTGGTTGCCAATCCTGTGTTATTGTTTGGCGATGAATGTGGAATTTCATTGTGTTGAGGTAATCTTTCACCATATTCGAGCATATTTAACGCTTCAGCAAGTGTTGTTGATGTCCCTAATTATTACAAACATAAAATGACATATTTGAAATAGTTAGACTTAATATTAATGTTTTCTACTAAATTATAATTTCTGTCATCATTGTAATTTTTAAATTTTCCATAAAAATATTACTACAGGGTGTAACAGGAAGACCTGATAGATGAAATAATTTTTTACTAATAAATATTTTTAAATTTTTTTTTATATATATAATTTATATTCACTTGCGTCACACGTAAAATATATATATATTTTTTTTTTAAATACTGAAAATAAAAAATTTAATATTTTTTTGCTTAAAATATTATTTTTGGAAATTTGCTAATGTGAGTACATTTTGTAAATTATTTATATATTATTTACTAATCATATTATTTTAATAAATTTTGTCTAACAGTTAAATTACAACATTTTTTTTTTTTTGTCAGGTCTCTTATTGCACTTTGTTTCAACTTAAACGTAATGGTGTGAGGATAAATTATAAAAGTATGTTTTTGTAGTGTAGCACTATACGGCCAGTGTATAACTTGGATAGTAAAAAAAGCATAGTAAAATTGTCTTGAAAGATTTTAGAAGTAGTGCAGTAGAAGGAATTAACGATGTTATGCGTGGATTTCGTTAAAACTTAAGCAAACCGAAAAAAATAATGAACACAGAGGGATAGGTACTTAAAACAATTAGAGCAAGATGTTATATGGATACATATTGAGGCATGAACTAGTTCGTAGAAAAATTGATGGTAAGAGACGAGGACAACCGAGAATATATTATAATTACAATATTTTAATAAATAAATGATATCCAATACAGAATCATCTAGTTACATGGAGTTGAAGAGACTAGTTGGCAGCAGAAAAGAGTGTAAAAGGTATGGAAGACTGAAAAACTAACTTCAGACTATAATATACATGTAAATATTAAGATTGATGAAAAAAATTTAAATTAATTAATATTACATAATAAAATATTATACAGAATAATATTTTAACATGTTCACTGCGGGTGACGCCAAATGGCGTCATTTTACATAGTTCACATATGCTGAATGACACCAATTGGCGTCATGTGTACCTTGTTATTTAATAGACTATAATTTGGTCAGCGTTTTCTATAAGCATTGTTTCATAATCAAGTGCAAACCGTACACTGATATTGATATTGGTTGAGTATGGTATAATGGTGTCCATTTTTAAAACTCAAATTCTTTCAGTGTCACAACAAATATAGAAAAATATGATCAGCAGTGAACGTTTTAAGTCACTCGTGTGGGCATTTAGTCTATATATTTTTTTACCAAGGTGTGTTTATTTATACTGAGCTGTTTTCTTTGATATTTTTTACGTACTATTAATGTATATTATGTTGTACCATCACTAATATAACGTGACCACATAAATACTACATAACTTAGTGCCGTATCATTGAAATTCATTCATAAGGTACACTATTATTTTTAATATTCAATAATTTTTCCAATTTAGCAGAAAAAAAGATTGTGAAATAATAATAATAATACCTGAGATGATGATACTACTTGATTCTGCATGGGATTGAGTGATTGAAGAATTTGTATTTTCGTTCAAAGTTATACTGCACACCTACAATATAATAATTTTAAGTCATAAAAGTATATACAAATATCATAAGTCAATATCCATGATTTAGTTTATAATAATATATAGGTGTAATTTTATACTCATACAGGTTGCTCTTCAATTTCGCCATTTTCAGTAATAATAATTTGTTGAGGAGACTGTAATTCAGGAGGTTTATTGAGAATCATTGTGGATCTTACTTTGTTCAATATAAACTCTGGTAATTCAAAACCTTTGAGTTCATGAGGATTATTTCTGAAAATTATTATAATCATTAGAATATCTAGTTAAAATGGAATCACTTATTATAAAATAAAATTACAAAAATTTAAAAGTATGTATTGTTTAAGTGTGTTAGTAGCAAGTAAAATATGTTAATTATTACAGAAATTATTTCTAAGAATCATTAAGTTTTTTAAGTAGATTTTTTAAAATTGAGTACATTAATTGTGTACAAATTTATTTTATTTTTTAATTTATTTCGATAGGTACATAAAAATTACTTAAATGTGTTGGGTGGTTAATAACTTTGTATTCATCATTTTTAAACATCTTTGAATAAAAATAAAAATAATTACTTCTGATTCACAGTGCTCAATATTGATTGCACATCGTCCAATAACAGTATTGAAGTTGCATTTACAGATGTAGGTGGTGGTAAAACAAACATTTTTTGCTTCATCAGCCAATCTCGATCTTCCATATCAATGGTATATTGAAATAGTTCTGGATGTTTATTGCCCATACGACCTCCCCTCTGTAAAATAAACACAAATTACTTAAATTAGTTGAATTAAAGAAAGTATTAAATTCAATGGTATAAATATGTAATTTGATCAAAAAAATTCATAACAATAAAAAAATTTACCTTGTTAGCAGCTCTTGTAGCCAACACAAATAATGTTTGAGAATGAATTTTTACTGGGTCCCAAGTGGACTGAAATCTATGAAATTTAACCAACGGTGTCTGAGATGACGTTTGTTCAATTGTAGGAGAAAGATTATTTTCAACCTCTTGAACAGGTGGCTCTTTGCGTTTCAGTAGAGATCTATTCTGTAAATAAAAGTTATTGAGTATCAGTATTGTTTAGTAGTATTCAGTTTTGATTATGCCAAAAGCAAATTGTTTAATTACTTTGGAATGTTGTTTTGCAAACCGCGATTCAATCAACATGTCTGTAGTTTGTGCTGTATTAAATGGTGAATTACTGCCAGACAACGGTGGATTTGAATACATTAACTTTGCCTCGTCTAACATTGTTCGACATACTTCTCTCACATGATCTTCAGTTACACAATTTGAACCCAAATTATTTTTAACATTGTCAATAGCCAAGCCAAAATATGACTGAAAAATGTATTGTCATAAGCATTGTTATGAAAATCAATATACCAGTGGTTAATACTTACAGTCAAATATTTTTTAATAACATTATCAATATCTTTATTAATTGAATTCTGTAAATTTTGTCGCAACAGATCTAAAGATTTTGCAGCGTTTACCAAATTCTTTGCACGCATCTTGGCCGCTTTTGTAGTAGCTTTATCATTACCATTAGCTACATCAATTATATTAGCAAGTGTCACTTGGCGCATATTGAACGTACTTTTCTAAAAAAAAAAAGAAAAATAAAAACTTATGAATTATAGACGTTATGTTAGATCGCTCGGCAAAATCAATGGACACGTACCCATGGAACAAAATTTTCACTGGTAATCACTTCCAAATCAAATACTGGAGCTTGCCGAACAAGGGGTACAGGCTTAGACGACCTGTGAAAATTGGTTGGTTGTTGGGTCACCATTTGTTGTAATTGCTGGTCATCGTTTAAGTGTTTTATGGGGAGTTTATGGACAACCATTGTATAACAACAACGGAGTGTGCGGGACCGTTAAAACGCGTATAAACTAAAAAAAAATCATCGATCCGACAATTATTACAAACATATACCTAATACCTATGCATCAGAAATCAGAAATCCTAGCGTTAATTAAAGATATAATGATAGTATCGTGACAAACAAGATCTTGTTTGTCATGGGTTTAAGAACAAAAATAAAATAATTGGCATAACATATTAATTGAATCTGAAAGTTCTTGGAACTCCACTACTACTGAGTACTGAGTAGTGAGTACTGAAAAGTAAATTGGTAAAATAATCTTATCGTTAACTATGATATAAGTACGACATGGTATCAATAAACCATACTGACCATACCGCAGAATAAATCTGTGGTTATATTCCTGGAGAAAAAACATGCACGGACGCGATAACTATTATCAATTTATCACACATTTCGCATTCTCTCCTATTATCAATATTATCATTTCATAGTGCGCGTGTGTGTTGTGTAAATTTGTGTTTTGTGTTCTGTACTTCCGTTTTCGGCAATTCTGTTGTTCAGCGGTCTTTACTCTTTGCAATTTTTCGGCTGAGTTTAAAAATTTAAGTTGGAAAAAGATTGAACAGCCTATTAGAAAAAATTCTGATTTTCCCTGTCACCCCACTCGTCGATTCTAAATGGACAGCGCACGTGCAGTAACAACGGTGAGGTATGAAGATTATGTCGAGTATTTTCTGTTCGTTCGGTCGGATGACAGCGAAGAGGATGCCGAAGAACTGGTGAAACACATTAACCACTTAAACACTAAAGCATTGGAGTTGGTAGATCGGCTGTCCGAACAGTATATATGGCACAAGGACAGGTTCAATTTGATACCACGGTTTTGCCCCTCAGCAGAATTGAGACAGTCGTTCTCCGATACTTCGGATGGTAATACCTAATATTTTATCACAACATAATTTGCCTAATATTTTTCCATTAGAACCCACTTTTAACACCACCACCACCACCCCCTCCCCACCAAATCCTGTCCAACCAGGTACAACCCACAATTATACCACAAAACAGACAACAATTCATCTAGTTAATTATAGCTATTCCGTGATTGTACGATAGTTCTGATTTGCTTTTATTGGTTTTTAGAAGTATTACCGCCACATTTGTATGGTGTAACCCACTACGGTGATAACATTGAAGATGAATGGTTTATTGTGTACTTGCTGAAAGAGATCACAAAGGAATATCCTGAACTTGTCGCTCGGTATGTGCATTTTAATTTGTTGTTTATTCAATATTTTACATTCCGATGTTTAGTGTTATAGATTCGGATGGGGAATTTCTACTCATAGAAGCTGCAGAGTGTTTGCCCAATTGGGCAAATCCCGACAACTGTGATCAGAGGGTAATTCTATTTTTGTTAATGATAAAAGTACATAATGTTATCTATCTTAATTCATTAACTGTCTTAAAAGGTCTATATAAGTGATGGTGATGTTCATATTATCCCATTAGTTAGTGCAAATAGTAAAAAATCAATTACTGTTTCACAAGCATTAGAACAGATTACCAAATATCCTACTGCCACTATAGCTACTCAAGAAGTCAATTCTGCGATATCATCGCGCTTGCACGGGTAAAAGGATACAAATTAAATTAAATGCACTTTAAATAATATTGGTTTTCTTTTTAACTTACAGATATCCGGGTAAAATTAAAGAAAATCTCCATTGCTGCCATGCTTATATACCAGTAGGTGTAGCGTATTTATTAAAACACCAACCTAGTCTAATAGCACCGGCTGTTATAGCATTTTGTCATAGGGATATGTTGGACGTTAAAGCATGCCAAACGATGAAGTAATTAGTTTTGTATTTAAAAATCCATGCCAATTGTTAATATTTTTACTTTTCTGGTTTTAGACATTTTCCTCCCAAAGAAAGAGTAATGCGTACAGTGACCATGACCAAATGTTTGTATGCTATGCTTATAAAACAAAAATGTGTTCCTGAAAAGAGAACTGGTTGGGATTTAGTTGAAACAAATGACCCTCGATATAAAGCACAAATTACAGGAATAAGAATAGTAAGCATGATAAATTTTATTTTTATATAAATAATTTAAATCAATTGGAAAATATGTACCTGTTTATATGAGGTATTATTTTATTATATTATAGTCATAAATAAAATCTTAACTAAACCTTATAGTTTTTTAAAAATACATTTTTACTATTAATAGTAAAACAAAAGTTATTATTCCTGGTAATAATTAACAATACAAATACTTAAATGTAATAGATTTTATATATTTTTAAATTAAGTAAATATAAATAACATATTTATATAAGTGCATGATTTTTCTTATGTGGTGGAGTACTTTCTTAATCCAGTCGTTCACACTTAGAAAAGTGTCATGGTACAACTTTGTAATACTGTAGGGTGGAAGAACTATAATTCTTACATTTCTTATATAATAATAAATTTGTGTTGTCTTTATGTATAATTTTATGATTATTTTTTGTAAAGGCTTGCGGATTTGAAATATTAGTCAGCCAAGCAAAAACAACTGTCAAAGACGAAACGCCTGTAGATTTGACCTATGACAAACGTTGGCATCATTACAAATCTTCTTTGGCCGAAAAAGGATATTTTAAAGTAACAATAAATATTATTTTATTTGCTAATTTAACTATTAAATATAACTATCGATTATAGATTAGGACAAGACCTATAAGATTATTAAATTAAATCAAAATATTAACAAAAAAAAAAATTATATTATTACAAGTCAACAATTTTTATAAAAAAATCGCTTAAATTTTTAGAAATATTTTTAGAAATATCTTGTTCTTTCAAATATAGTTATAATTGAATATAATAAAAATATAATATAACAGACTTATAGTCTGGCATATAATAGAATATATATTATACGTTATTAAACTGTTAATAAATTTGGTTACTATAATAATATTTTTTTTAAAACTATCATTCAATAATGCAGTAATAATTATATAATAATAAATAACAATTGCTATAAATTACTAATAATATAATGAATAGAAAATAATAAAATCTTTTATTGTGAAAAGTTAATATATTTCTGACTGCATTTTGTATAACTGTATAAGTATGGCGTAATAACGTCCATTTTGGTTTTAGGTTTAAAATGTATTGAGAATTTGAGACTACTGTTGATTTTATCATATTCAAAGTCTATAGCAGTGGTTTTCAACCTTTTTGGGTCCACGGCTCTTCCGATTTTTAAAAAAATGTAAACAACTTCCAAACGAATAATTATAATAATAAAAAAAAACAAATTTACATTATTTATTGCTGGCGTGGCTCGGTTAATTATAACTTACGACACACATAATACTGGGAGCCACGAGGCACAGGTTAAAAATCCCTGGTCTATAGTATTTTGGTATACACATTTTCATATTTCAAAAAAAACTGGCGATTTTTAGATAAATTAAGTATTTTAAAATAACAGCTTTTAAATTTAATAAACTACACTTGTAACATACGTCAATCCTGGTTTCTTAATATATTATTTATGCGCCTTTACATATAAAATATTAACATTATTATTAATCTACCAAATAATGAAATAAATATTAATATTATTCTAGAAAGAAAAACTATAAGTACTTAGTACATACATTTAAAATCCTATCGTGTCTTGATTCTAATTAGTATGTTTGAAATTATATTTAATTTTGTTCTGTTTAGTACCATTTATTGAGCATTTCAATAAAAATTGTATTCAACATGATTATATTAACTTAAACATTTTAAATATTAAATTAAACAATATAGTTTGGTAATTTGTATAGTTCACTTCATTTTTGTGTTTATAACATGTAAGAAATAACACGAAATTGCCCAAAGTAAAATTGTATTTTATGAATAAATACAACAAAATATTACTATTTGTCAGTTAGATTAGAAATCAGAAAGTTGTAAGTTCATATATTTGTATATGTTTATTACAGAATTTATACGAAGGTTCAAATGGATACAAATTATTAGAAGATCAAGCTAAACAGTATTACTTATCAAATGTAGATGAATATTTATCATCTCCATCAATTAGTCAAAGAATTAAAAATATTTTAGATAATATTACTGAACAAGAATTAGTTCAGCTGAAAAGCGATATCTCAGATTTAGAACCAGCTGATGATGAAACGTGGTTAGATGTATCACCATCTGATTTAGATCGTATTCTTGAACAGAAGTTTGGATTGAAAAATTCTGAACAATCTTCAGCATCAAATTTTGCTTCCTCTTTTACTGACAAGATTAGAAGCTTTTTGAACCAAGCATCTGATATTAATGGAGCAGATTTTTCTAAAAATCATCTTAGGCAAGTGTAGATTATGATTAAGTGGAATATTCATTATTGCCCATTTGAATTGCCCTGCTACTTAATTTCTAGCAACTATATTGCGGGCCACGAGAGAACACACACAGCGGCCAAGTAAAACTCGTCTACACTCGCGCATCCCCACCATATAGCAGTGGCAGCGTTACCCACCAGTGCTGTATGGTAGGGAAAATTATGGTAGAGTGCAGTAATTCGGATGCGCAAGCTGTATGCGTTTGTTCGTGGCCCGCAGTACATATTTTATATACTTGTATTTATGATATTCAGTATGGAGACTTACAACATATTATTGTCTAATTGATAATTTAATCATTTAATTAACAGTGACGATTCTGATGATTCGGATGATGAAAATAAACCTGATGATGATAAGCTTTCCAACTTATTAGTTTGTGGACCAGATGTAATGCTTCCGACAAATGATGACAAAGATGCGGTAGCTGTTAGATACAATAAAAAGAAAAATAAAATAAATGAAAAAAGTAATGTGAATTTTGAACCTGAAAAATATGAAGCTGCGCTCAGAAGTATTTTAGGTATGGTTTAAATTATAATTACATTATAACTTATAATATTGTTTTTACAAATGTTATCGTTTTTAGATTTTAAAATTCCTGAAGACAATTGGGACGAGTCAAACAGTTCTGACATGGATTCATATGGCAGTGATTGTGATGACATAATGTCAGGTAATAAAATTGTTATTAATAGTGTTAGTCTCAAATATATTTTCTGTATAGTCATTTTCTGTACCTATATTCAATTGTATTATCTTATAATCTTATGAGTTGATTTAATTGCTATAGTAATTATTAAATATAAATAAATTAGACTGATTTTAATTAATTTATGATTATATTATATTTAAATATCAACAAACATTAATGCAACAGTCAGAGAGATATTACAATTAAATTTATGTATATTTTTTAAATCCCACTACTTGACTGTGTTTTTTTGAAAATTGTCTATGATAGTTTTGTTTGGTTGTGTAGAACCTTGATAACTCGAATGTCTTTAATTCAAATTGTCGATAACTAAAAGGCATCTCTAAAGTCTAGGTCCCTACATTTCAATATGTACCTACATACAATTTTTTACGAATTTACAATATCTAGAATTTTTTTTTGTCCCCGACCGATTCGAGCTATTGAGTTTTCACTATATTCCTTTTAATATGTTGATTGCACACTTCATAATGCTTAGATTCTATTTTAGAAAAATGTTTTCATTTGTGAATATTTGTATTCATATAATTGTTGTATAATATTAATTTATCCTATGATTACACTACAAACATCAAATCATAGTTAGTCATGCATATTGTATGTTAAATAATAAATATCTTATACTTAAATTATATATATATAATTATAACTCACTTTGAAATTGATTAATTCTGAATGCAAATTGGTATGTAGTACATTTATTTGTTTATAAACAGAAATAACACACCCAGGTGTAGCGTCCTCTTATCTAAATATGTAATGGATAAATATGAAATTGAATATAATTTTGAAGGATACTTTAAATTTTATAAAAATGTTAATCTTGCACTATTAAAAATACTATTGTAACACTAATAATAAGTAATATTATTTAAAACAAATACACAATATTTAATACAACATTTTTATATCAACACATTGACTTTACACCAATGTCATTCGGTGTCATAGAAACCCATGAGATACCCTAGATATTCTTAACTTTAAATTTGATAATAAATCAATTCACTGTTATATTAAAATTATACAATATGGATTCTGCTGAACACAAAATTGCTATTTTGAATGCTTGTAAGATAAGAACAATATAGGTGAAGTGTCATTTAAATTACTTATTAATAATTAAACAATGTTTTTCATTATTGATGTTTAGGAAGTCAGGCTGGTGCTAGCATTTCTAGTTATATGGCTCAAATGGATAAAGAACTAGCATCTACATCTTTAGGAAGTAGTTTTGTGAAAAAACCTACAAGTGACAAAAATAAATTAAAAGTATGTAATTGACCTTGTGTCCACCAATATATTTTCTTTCACATTGTTCTTATAATTTCTTTCTTATAGAAAACTGTTAGAATAAACCCTACAGTCCAATGTCAAGACAGCGAAGAAGATAATTTCTCTGATGTGGAAGATTTTGAACCTGTTGACATAGACGTGAATGCATTTCAACACATTCTCAAATCATATCAAGAACAGCTTGGATTACCAGGACCTGCTGGCAACCTTTTAGGACCAGCTGGTCTGAATTTGGGTCAAGAACCTTCGAAATAATTTTATTAAGTACAAATCACATTCTTCTCTTTTAATATACAATTTTTTTTTTATACATACATATATATATATATTTAATTTACTATCTAGTTTTTAAAAATAAAATAATTCCATTGTATTTTATATCTTTTAATTTAAGTAAATGTTTCATAATAATTCAATTTTGAATTAAAAAAAAAATCAACTTTTTTACGTCAGGTAATGACTATCTTTTAAAATCATCCATGATAATGTTTATTTACTCTAGTCGTGATTTGTTTCATCATATTATATATTATGAATAAAATCAACTAATTCTATATGAAGTCTTTAACATGTTCTGCTTAAATAAATCACCTTTTGGATTCTTTTTGCTTACAGCTCAAACACATATATATCAACCTATTACTATACTGTTCTACCAAACTCCTGCCTAAACATTAATCTGAGCACTTTGTGTGTGGATACTTTGCAGAAATCAACAATTTAACTTAAAAAAAATTGTTTGATTTTTTTATTATAACATTAACATAAACAAGAGTAACGATTAAAAAAAAAATTGGTTTTGATTTTTAAAAACCAAATAATAGTCAAAGTATCATAATAAATTGCAAGTAAGTAGGTAAATCAAAAATTTTCAACAAAAAATTCATAAACATTAGCCAGTGAAAAAAAATTATTTAATTTGCGAGTCATGCTGTTATGAAGTGTATTGATATCCATTGAATAAGAAAAAAAACGAAAAAAAATTTAATTCCTTAATAAAAACAGGATACATGAGCAATAAATAAGGTAATTATAATTATTACTAATTGTATTGTGTCAAATATATAATATGATGTCTGCCGTGACATTATTATTACTAAACCCGTAAATCATTTTCGATTTTTTACCATTTGTATTAAATCCTTATAATAGCTAATCGCCGGACTCAAGTTAAAAAAAAAAAAAAAATATCGCAACTGCAGTATGTTCAAACGTCGAAAACGAAGCGATTTCCATGATTTCATTTTGATATTCGTTAATAATATTGTATAATTTTATTTGATTTGTGTCGTTAAAATAAAATAGTGGAAAATTACAGCGCGCGGTTGTCTTAAAGTGTACCTATACCTACAAAACGATACTTGAGTGATTGGGACGGCGTATTAAATGTGATTTCGATAAAACCCGATAGACGGGGTGGCCCGTCAGAGACGAAAGAGCAATCACAATACTCGTACGGACAGGTACGTATAATATAACATTTAAATAATACCTAATAAATAAATATTAGAATATACATATATACTTAGGTGCGCGCGTGTGTGTACGCGAGCGGCGTTATAACTTAAAAGACGCTTCACTGATAAGTGGAGAGACTACGCGGGCAAAGATCATCGCAAACTAAATATAACAATAATAATATATGTGTGCCGATAAGCTTGATGGACCGAACGACGTGTGTGTGTGTGTGTGTGTGAGTGTTAATTGATTCGGACAAAAAATATAACCGATAATGTTCCAAATCATGTTTAGTGAGCGGAAGGATGGGCGGGGATAAATTATTATTATTATTATTGTGATTTGGACGATTAGTATGTTACAATATGGAGCAGACGAGCAGAATACCTATTAAGTTTATATTATTTTAATCACCGTTTCAGTCGGTCGGCAGTTGTGCGTTCGGTAGGTTCAGTATATAATATAATATATTGGACATCGGTTTCCCGGGGCCTGCGAACGGTTTAGATTTTAAAATTTTAAACCGATTTTCGCGCGCCATCACGCGATTATTATTTCGCATTCCGTCGCGGCCCTGGGTGCAAGCGATCGAGGACCAAACGACGACAATATAATATACCTATCATGGACTTGATCGAAGTGGCACCGGACCACTACGACGCTGTATTGGAAATGCAATGTGACTTGGAAGACGAACCAGAGAATAAGGAGCGCGTCGACGATTGTCTGGCATACGGCGTCAACGGAAAGCCGCCGTCGTATCTGACACCGCTGTTGGCCGTTCAGGTAAAAATATGCCAATATTACAAAAATATATAATTTGTTTTGATCTTCTTTTTTCATTAGCGATTCCACTACTCTAAACGTAATGGTACCTAATACCTATTAATTATCCCGACGACAATGCCTGTATTTTAGATTCTAGAATTTCAATAAGGCATAGGTATTGTTTTTTTTAAATTTGAGATTTTTTTTTTTTTGGGGGGGGGATAGAACATTATTCCTAATATCCCTGGCTAACACTAATATAAATGGGATTAGATTTTGAAAACAAGTTGAGAATTTTTGCGGTTTTTATGCCGGTATATTAAGAATAATATATTGAAACAAGCGAAGATTTTTCAAATGTTAAATGTTGAAAATACTTTCAAGGTATTCATTTACGATATCGTATCGAAAGTTTATTTTTATTTAAATGTACTTTTCAATTTTACTCAGTATAATTATATTAATTTAATATTTAAGTATATTTTTAAAATAATATAATCGGTTAAAACTTAAAACTATAAAATAATCTAATGTCTAACACATCTGCAATATAGGGTGACTCGGCAACTAATTATAAATACCTATATATACCTATGCTTTATTAGTCATAGTAAAATAAATACATATATAATATATTGTGTGAAAATATGAATTAAGCAAGGACACACAAAAAATATGTATTTATCATTATTGTTATATACGTTTTACAGAACGTAGTGACCACTTTATGTTGTTTGATCTTCGTTTATAATATTTTGGCTCCAAAACTGTGCATATTGCCAGAAGACCCGGCACGAGCACACTTGCTGGCCACGGCCGTCATGATGGCCGGTATCGGAACCGTGATGCAGACAATTTTGGGTGTCAGGTGAGCATATATTATAATATATATATTTTAATTAATTATTTTCATCGATCATATAGATTTAGGCCTACTAATATTGTTATAATATTTAAAGGTTAAAAAATAAAATATAGTGATATATTTTAGATTGTGAAGCGTTGAATGTAATGATTTTACAAATAATATGTGTGTTTTTCATTTATATTTTATATTTTATGTGCCTGTCATCACCTTTTAAAGTACTTCATAAAAATGCTTCAGTTTTCTACTTCAGAATCTTTTCTGGTAGAAAAGGAAATTTAGTTGTTACTTAGGAATGCAAAAGTTAGCAAAGAAAAATTATGATTTTTACGTAAAACCAGTTAAGTTCAAATTTTTACAAGATTGGATATATTCACTCGATTTCTCATGTAACGATTTTCTTATTCTACTATAATTCAAAAAATAATAACTTTAAATACTTGAAATTTACACCATAATATGCTTATTTTATCAAATCCTTAAATTGATAAAATTTTCAAATTATTTTAACTCATTTTGAGCTGTTTACGGACATTTTAGATTTTCAATTTTTTTAGTTTATTTTTTCTAGGTATAAATGTCATTTAAATTTTAGTTGTTTAATCAAAAAGTGTGACAATTTAATACGTGGCTTCTAATTTATTGTTACAATAGCAGTTGAATATTTAAAACACATATGCACACATTTTTTTATAAGCTTAAAGTTCGAAGTTTGGCAAAATGTATCAAATTTAAAATTTCAAAATTATTATGTAGTCAAAAATATATAAAATATTCAACTTGTATATAGCTATAAGAATTGAAAATTTAAAATAAGGTTCCGCTTACCATTTAAACGGGTAAATAAATTACTCTATTCACAATAATATCATCAAATATACTTTGTAATATATACATTGCTCAGAATCGTCTTTCGTATACAATGATATTAAATCATTGAATTCAATTTTAACACCATCCATTAAAGTGACCCACTTGTAACTGTACAGCAGAGCGACACCCACCTGCCCACCTTTTTTCTTTAAAATTAAGTTTTTTACCGTACCTTTATAACTCGTTACCGAAATATTACCTTTGACAAAATTCAATTGTTGTGTAAGTGTATCTAGTGCGTGTCACTGAAATATCTTTAATGGTCTTTTGTTTTTTATTTATCTAAGTTAATTGTAAATATTGTGACTAGATGCCTGGATATATGTTTAAAAGGTTCTTAAATTATTTACAATAGTAAACAAGTAATATTATACGCCCTATATATTTATACAAATAATAACTATTAAATCATTAACTATAATGTAATGAAAAAAAAAACTAAAATGATAATAATACTGTATATAGTATCATAGTTATTGTATTACTATCAGAATTGTCAGAACTAACTCTTTGTCAATTGCAATTTTTTTACTTGGTATTTTTGGCGGCCATTTTTAATAACGCTCCTTAGCACTGTAGCTCTCTCTTACTGTTAAAAGTCTAACTGATATAGGTAAGTAAGTTAGATTATATTATAAAATGTATGTGTCATGCGATAAAAAAATACTCCGTATATACTTATGTTGTTATTAGTATTATACTATTAAATTATATTATATTTCTCGTTCTTTAATAATGCTCAGGGGCGGATCTAGGGGGGGGGAGGGTCAGGAGGTCAGCTGACCCGCAGTTAATATTTGCTGATCAAATTGGCTTCTTTTCAGATCTTGGGTAGTTGGACACTTGGACCCTCAAATAAACACACATATAGTATAAAATAATTTTTTTTGTTTTATATACCTGGTACACAAGTATTGATCTCTAATCTGTTTTTAATAAGTGGCCCATTGAAATGTCCTGACCCACAGTTTCCTAACTCTGGATCCGCCCCTGATAATGCTTGTATAGCATATTATTCTTATGACACTCTAATAAATATAATATTAAATAGGCTTCCGATCGTGCAGACCAGTGGATTTGTGTTCCTTTCCTGCACACTACCCATATTGGATTTGCCGGAATGGAAGTGTAATAGCAACATCGATCTGTTCACGATGGGTCCCGAGGCCCGTACGCAGGTATGGCATCTCCGTGTTCGGAACATCCAAGGCGCTATGATCATCGTCGGTATCATTCAAATGTTTTTGGGGTACTCTGGTAAGAATATATAAATAACATTAAAATCACTTTAGCATTAAAATAAATTTCCTGTATAATATACACTAAACATATAATAATAATTTAATAATATATAATATACACTAAACATGGCCCGTCACGATATCTGATTTCCCACGAGTTATAGTTTTAATGATTAAACCGGAAAACGCGATGGGACAATGATGTAATACTGTTTAATATTATAGATTTTGATGTTTAACTGTGTAAGTTTATTAAACTGCCCATAGGTATATAAATTTCTTCTAAAACCAATCTAGACTTATAATTATGGGGAGATGCAAACATTATAAATCTGAAAAAAAAATAATTTCAAAATATTATCATAAACAAAATAAAAAATTTTCCACCATACCTATACATATATCTTATCACATGTGATGCAAGCAAATCAGCAATCACACTGGTTTTCATTTAAAACTGTTCAGAACAAAACAAAAATAAATCTATAAGAGCTTCCAAGCTTTTCTTACCGTCTTGGCTCCTTCACTATAACACCCTAAATTGAAACTTTATCAACTAATGAAATCGTTGGTAATCCTGCAAGATGTTTGAAGTGCAGATGATGTTGACTGCAGAGGCTATAGGTACTTGCTAAACTAACATATTATATTGACTAATAAATAAAAAAGAAAACTGATGTAATAAATGGGTTTGTTTCTCTCACAATTTGTTCAGGCATAATTTTACTCAGCTCACACTCTTATTTTACCAGCAAATACGGACTGTGCATACATATGTATATATAAAATAATAATAATAATAATAAAGGTTCACTGTTAACAGTGTTTATCCAGTATCCACCCACCTAAAAGTATCCGCCGCAAGCATATATTTTAGTACCTTAATGTACCTACATAATATAAATTCAACTTTTAAAATATAGGTAACTGCCTTTAGCATTAATTGCTTGGCTTAATTTGAGATATTTAGTTTGGAGAACATTTTTTGCCCTAGTAACGCGAGAGTCTATTATGATGAAACCCTGCAAAATATTGTCGGTTATTTCGAAAAACGCATGTGCGTTACCGCTTACCAGTTGGTGCATTATCATTTTTTCATTATCGACTATAGCCTCATTGAATATACACGATCATTTTTTGTACAAATAGTACTGAGTAGATAAACCCGAACATTTGACCAGCATCTTTTTATATTTTTTTATCAAATTGAAGAGTTTAAATATACATTTTTTCCAAACAATAATTCTTCCTCCATTAAATATAAATATTAATTGACTAGATTATTTTATTTTCTATTGCCCTTTGGTCATTTCCGTCACATTTAATTACATAATTAATCGTTTGATATGATATTAGTCATCTGCAGTTATTGTTTCTACTCATATACAGAACATATTAAATTAATATTATAATATGATAGTATTGACATTTAATACCATTGATCGTCAAATCGTCTTTACTTTTATATTTATTGAAACTAATATGATAATAGCAGTGTCTTAACTCGTGAATAAATTATTATTGTGAATAAGATTTTATACATTTTTAGTAAAAAATATTTTTTTTTTTGGACTGCGGAAAATCGTGGATTATTCCAAGTTGTAGGTGTAGCTGATAGTCCATTATATAATTTATAATATATTATAATATTATAAATATTGGTAGTACAGAAAAACAGAAATTAATATTATTTTTTTCCCCATCAATAATATAATAAATATGTACCTATATATGCTTACACTATCCATAATAACACTTTCGTTCGAATTGATCATTCACCTACTTAGAAAATCGTCTATTTACCTATACCCTAGATGTCATATATGTACGGGTTGAATTGATCGTTATATCATCATTATCGGCGACACATTGTACCTATATCCGCCCGTTAGACGTTGTTATAGCAAACAACATTTTAATTGTGTGCCGTTGACAACCAATTTGCAGACATCCAGACAGGCTTAAGTATGGCGGCAAAGATGATATTAATACAATTTTATACTACCTCAGTACTGTACGCATACAATATAATATGTTTATACACCTATATTATATATTGTATTCAATATTGAACCTATTTCCGGTCATTTGGAGACCTCACCTATAATAACCTAACCTTTGTTGCCAAACAAAATAATAATAATAATACACAAAGGCAAGATTATAAGTGATGGCCGATGAATGGGCGGTTAAAGGTTAAAGAGACTTCTTAATATTCGTGGCATAAGAAAAAAATCTCTCAACATAATAGCATTGGTAGAATTTACTATCCAAAACTAAAATTTTGTTTTTAACTATTTATTACAATATTGAATTTTCAACAGTACGCAGAGTACGGTCTTTTTATTTTAAAGTAACAATACCTACAAAAGTTTCATACATAAAGTAAAATTAACACTTATTTTTTATTATTAAAAATTATGAAATTTTTTTTTTAAATTACAATAATGTATTAAAGTAAAATATGTTTATGGCCAGAATTTGGACCACAGCTCGTTTCTTGAAAACCCTCATTTTAAAGTTTAAAAAAAATAGACAATCCACGAGTGAATTATTATTTATTAATTATTGTCTTTGGCCTATTGTCATTTGATAATGCACGATTGGCAGTGAACAACTACCTTGTCAGTTGCCCTTTATTACCATACACTTTTTAAACTAAAATAAAGCATATTTATACATCGATATACTGGAATGTGTATAAATAATACCATATTGATGAATGGTTATAATTAATATACCAATAAAATAATGTGATACAAATATTTACATCCATTGTGTCCAGGGAACAAGTGTCCTCGAAAACGGACCTATTACCTATATGCCTTATATACCGTGGTGGATTTAAGGGGGGGGAGGGTGCTTGAGAGTTGATGTACCTACCGTTCCAAATATTGAACTTTATTATAAATTTCTTGGATCACACATCACTTATCAGGTATCACGTAGAACTAAACGTATTAATTGTAGCAGACTTCTACCAAAAAATAGGTTAAATTTGTTGATACTTCGAAATTGTTCATCGTGAAAAGTGCCTAAGCCCTAAGGAGCTTTATTGTTAGTACCCAACATAAAAAAAATGCTAGATTCGCCATTTGACTACATACCTATTATTATTAGTATGTATTGTATATTATATATATCACATACATTTTATAATATTATGATTATATTCATCGATTGTTATTTTTATTCTTGTCGTTATTACCTTGCAGGAATTGTCGGAAAATCGCTGAAATACATCACGCCGCTGACCGTGGTGCCAACCATGTGCCTCATAGGGCTGTCGGTCATCGAAAAAGGAGTGTTTCTCATGTCGGGAAATTGGACTACGGCCATCATGTAAGTTATATACTTATATTATAATCATAAATTATATTTTTATATCTAAAGTTACCTAAACTTACAAGTTACAACGGTTGATCTTCATACTGACTATATACGTTCTGCCCGATAAAATATAAAATATTGGGTTATCGACACATTATATCATTATATCAACACATTATCGATCATAATATTTGTGGTTGAATTTTTTAACCCAAAAAACGGGCTGTTGTACACAAAATAAAAATGTTCGTTTTTCAAATTTTAAAGTCTTTTTAATGATGTTTAATATAATGTGTGTATACATTAATATAACTCAAAATACCACGACGGCATGACGTCTAACATCGATTAAAAAGCGTTTGGGTAGGGTTGTGATATTATTCGTATTGAAATATATTATAGCCAATTAGGTATTTAATGATAAAATTCTTAATAAGAATATTTTAATGTAAAATTAAACACATCAATCGTTTTCATTGAAAACTGTTATTATTCCTTTAGAATAGCTACAAGTTACAACTTTAATCCTCGCTTATTAAAATATTCGCATTATTTTTTTGACGTCACTTTTACAATTTTATATATTTTAATAACTCTACCTAATTGAAAACTAACGCTCCACATTTTAATAGATATAATTATAGTTATATTAAGGCTTTTAGTAAGTGAGGCAAATTGGAATTTTTGGTATCATGTATTTGACATTTGTGTGTAAATATCACTTTTTAATTTCACTCCAATACTGTGGACAATATTTCCAAATATCTATTTTCTTATGCGACAAAGAAAAAACTGTACCAGTACACTCGAATTTCCTCTCATGCATAATAGAAAAAAAAACTGTAGGAAATTTAAGTGTCAGACCAGAGACATAGCTGGTTTTTTTATTCGAATAGTCTAAATCAAAATCTATAAATCTGACTCGATCATATGATTTGTTTGTTAGTGAAAACCTACCGCCATTACAGGAATTTTGACATTATGTCCTATACAATAGGTTGCCTATACGTTAAGTTTCTAATAATCATTTTACAATCCTTATCGGTATACGCTTACGACATTTTGAATTTTAACTAACATAAAATATTTAGAATACTGCTTAAAAATATATATAAAAAAAATAATTATCAGATAAAATTAATGCATTTATGAAACACGTAGAAGATATATAGCAATTATTTCTTAAAATTTCAGTATCATATGAACAATAAAATCTGTCGAATAGTGTTTTTATAATCAATTTCAACCTTGAGCATTTTTTTTTTAAATTTTAACTGTGCGTGATCGAAATGACATTATTAGTTTTAAGTATTATTAATAAATCTATATTAACATTCTTAAATTTAAACAAGTAATTTTCATATAATTACTATCATATAATTATATATGACGCTGTGACCAGTGTACTTTGTAAGATAATAATGTTTGGTTAGTGGTGATAAATAATAAATAATAGTATATTACATGTATATTAAACAAACAGTATTATATATGAATATTGGTATAACGTAACTTCATTCAGCACTGAATACGAATAATAAGAGTTATTTTCTTGAATTTGATCGATGATCTCAAATAACTACAATCGTATTAATTCACATGTTTTATTGTGTTTACAGGACGTTATTTTTACTGACAATATTTTCGCAATATTTGCGAAAAGTTGCCATTTCCTTGCCAATATACTCGTCTAAAGGTGGACTGTTCATAGTGCGGTTGAAAATTTTCGCACTGTTTTCGGTAAGACATAGATGATCTCCCGCGCATACGATGAACTTTGTTATTTATTTATTGATTTAAATTTTTAACCAGATATCACTCAGCGTGGGCATTATGTGGATCGTGTGTGTTTACATGACTTCCAAAAATAGTCTATTACCAACGGACCCGGCGAACACAGAATCGAAGGCTGGAGTATTGCGCAACGCACTGATGTTACGAATTCCTTACCCTTGTAATAAAATACTATTGGAAATTCGTATCAACATATTTTAAGAATTCTGTTTAGAGATACAAAACATGTTTCGGTTTAATCGTGTCAGGGGTATTAAAAAGTAAACTCTTTACTTTTTCTGATTAATTATGTAGCACATTAATTAATGAACGAAAATCTAGGTGCCACTTGCAAACATGATTCAATACACCATATTACACCCTTAGCCAGTGGCGGCAGGATATAGGATTATTTGAAGCAATTGCTTCATGTCTGAAATGGGTGGGTGGGTGGATAATTATATATATAGTCGTAAGACCACAACACAAATATCATGGCAAATATTATAATTAATAATTATTAGTGGCCCTTACTGCTAATTTTGGTTCAATGTGCGGTGGTAAAAATATTTAAAATACACAATATGCTTCAAAGCCTCCAGAATTTCGCGCCGCCACTGCCCTTAGACTGCCAATCAATAAGAAAAGGAAAGTAACTCGACCTCTGTTCGTGCACAAAATTTGTTGACGCGAGTTATACTCGTACCTATACGCCTATATTATTATACCAATACTAATTACTATACCTGTTTTTATAGTTCAATGGGGTTGGCCGACAGTTAGCTTGACGTCGATATTAGCCATGTTACCCGCGCTATTCGTCAACATTGTAGAGTCTGTAGCCAATTATTACACGTGTGCGAGATTTGCCAGTGAGTATATATTATGATGATATTATTATTTATTACCGATATACATATAGGAGCAATTTGGTCATTTGGAGGGGGAGGGGGGTTAGAGCGACTTAGTCCCTCCAATATTAAATTTTGCCCCTCCGAAAAATTGTATTTTAATTGAAGTATTAAATCCTTTATTAATTATTTAATCTTCTAATAGAGTAAACGTTTGAAGACATTTTTATAAAGTTTAAAGAACGATTCATTATTCACGAATTTTCCATAGGTAGTAGATAATCGGATCCACCCTCAGAACATAATATATAGGTTTAATAAAAGTAATAAAAATTAGTAGTTACAATATATTACTGATAATATTTAAATTTGTCACGAATATAGTTGATACTCGATAGTAGTGTTTTTTTTTTATAAATTTCCAATTTCGAATCGACGGTTACAATTATAATACGATATATTTAAGTACCTAAATGTTGTAATTTGTCTTGATAAAAATATTTTTAATTTTAGTAATTGGTAGAATAGGTGGATGTATTTATTATAATTTATAATATGTACATTAAATGTAAGAAAGTGGGTGAAAAAAAAATGTATACTATGTTATATTATATTAAAATAAAGTAAAGCATTCTAAATGTATTTTAACTCGGGGTGTGGGGGCAGAGCCACCCATGGGCCAGTTTCATTTAAATATGTAAAGCCCCTCCAAGTGAAAAACTGAAATTGCGCGCGTTTAAGTTTACATGACAATTTTCAGCTTACTCTTCGCTCATCTAACTATCATCCAACTAAGATTAATAATAACTGCTATTTTTGTTCGAATTAAGAACATCACCAGTCACCTGCTAAAAGGCAATGTGTAGTAGGAGGTTTTTGAATTAAACAAATTACAGCTGTTCGCCGTTATCAGTCGGTGATAATAATTTTAAATTTTAAACCGTATTCAACCACTTAGGTTAATGCATTTCACAGAAATTTTTCTGAAATATTTTACAATTATATATGGTTTTTTTTTTTCGATTCAATAAATGATGGGTTGCGATGTACTTGTGTGTACCTGATATCTATACGAACAATCTGATATAAATAAACTACATCCTTCCCCGTAACAGAAATCCTTGCATATTCAATATTGTGTTACCTATATGGCTATCTATATAATATATATAGTAGATATGGTAAGTTTGTACCTAAAATGGTGTTAATAATACATATTTTAATCGTTATAAATAACTAATAAGCAAATATATAATACTATACCCATATATATATTTAATATTTAATGTGCGTCGGTGGCTCATTGTTGTAGATTTGACAAAGCCTCCACCGAATGCGGTAAATCGGGGTATCGGAATCCAAGGTATCAGTACGATTTTTGCTGGTTTCCTTGGTACAGGTTCCGGCGTTAGCTCATCCAGCGAAAATGTGGGAAACATCGGCATCACCCGAGTAAGTATACCAGTAATAATAATAATATTTAATAGCACGACATCATCGACAACTCAGTGCTGTTTTATTATATTATCGTTTAAACTCAAGTATACTCTAGACAATGAACATCAGTGCACATAATGTTTGTCTTGGCCCCCTTAGCGGATAATAAGTCTCTCTTAAGCTATCAATGCAGCTAACTAGTAACTACATTGACTACCAAGTCCATTGACTGGTAACGCGTTGTTCAAAGAATAAAAATTGTATGTTTTAAAATATTTTAATATTTTAGTTTATACATTGGTATTTGGTATAATATAATAATATAATGTACTTAGCAAAATATTATGTACTAAACTATCATTACGTGTACCTACTCATAAATCATAAACTAAAAACCAAAAATGTTATTGTTAGATTTTGTTATTGAGTTGTTAATGAGTTGGTGTGAGGGAGGAGACGAAAACCGGAAGGCCTCCAAGATAGTTTTCTGTTAAAAAAATTATTGGCTTCCATTGGTCACGTAGATTTAATTCGTATTTTTGCGCTATATGCGACGGTCCCGCCAGAAAATAAATGTATTATAGTCTTGAGTTTCATACTATACATCATATTACGTGCGTATATATGTGCTTATATTTTATTGTTTATTGTAAGTATAGATATATAAAATACAAACGTAATCTCAAATCACATAAAACTATACATTAATATCGCCCGACAAGCTTATACTTATAATATAATATATTATAATCGTAACATTATCCATGTCAATGGTTATCGCAATATATTTTTTACTCCAGAAATCAGAATACTTATTATTTTTTTTGTGATACGGAGTAGGTAGATACAGTTGGGGATCTCGTCATAGCGTACTTTTTATACAGTCAGAAACGTCATATGTTTCAATAGCCACGATATATTAGCTATAAATTATTTCAGTACTGATTTTTTCGTTCTTTGATTTTTAGATGCTCGTTAAAATTAGAGCATTTAGAATAATAATTATCTTTACGATTGTAATAACTGAAGCAAACGTGATTTTCTAAACACATGATTATAAATGTCTGTAGATTATATTTCGCTCATTCACCAGTGCCCTGCTCAGTAGTTTTAGTTAGCTTATATAATCTAACATATATGTTTTTCTCAAACATTTGTATAATCATTATATAAATAATATTATCATACACAACAAACAACAACATTTTTTTAGTAAAATAAAATATAATGATTGGTTTCTTTAATATTGTGTGATAATATATCTATTTATGCTTCACAATCGTCCTTAGTGCACGTCAAGCGATAAGCCGATAATATTTTAGCATCGAATAGGTCAGCATTTATCAAATGTAACTTTGGAAAAATAATATATGGTCGGTAGGTACACGCGATTGCAAACGATTATTTATTATTATATTATTTCAATTCTGTACATGCACGCCGACTGTAAAAATGTAAAAACACTTATAATTGTGAACTTTAATAAAATTATAATATAATGTGTATTAATTTTTTTTCAAATACTTATCAATCCAATTACTACATTGCCTCTATACTTAAATTAATTTAAATCGTGAAATTAATTTACGGTAAAATAATAACTACAGACGATGGACTCTTTTAGTGGACAAACAACGTCCAACCCCGTTGAAACGAGATTATATATTATTTTATTCCTACACTTAATAATTCAAAAATAAATAATAACTAGATATCATAAATTAAATTCCACACACGATGCGTTCATAAATGTATAATATTATATATTGTTGCGATTGTCGGGTTAAACAATATGAACATAAACTAGAAGTACTACAGTTATATTATGAGTGTAATATTATTTATACGTTTACTTACTTGTACTATGCAAAACAAGCAACTATTTATTTTACTTAATAATAATTGAATTTTATGTTCTTACATAATAATATAGTAACAGTGTAATTGTAATATAATTGTTAGTACATTTATCACATGGATGGAACTGTAATATTCTCCTGTAATATCGTCAACCATTTTCGCACTAGTAGCGTGTACTTTGGGTCACCTACACGAACGGCCTTAAAATGTTATAGCATTTAAACATAATAATATTATTTTACAACACACACACACACACGTACAAATATATCGTTCGTAGAATTTAAAAGACGTAAAATATATATGAAAAACAAAATCAGTAACATTCACAACGATTAATTTAAATAATTTAATTCATCCGAAAACTTTTTATCGTGTCATATTTGCCGGTCGTTTATGTTACGGGGTTATGTATAAGCAATTATTTAAGCGACTGTTTTCGAGAATAAAATGCTTGAAATTTAATAAATTTTAAATAGTATACAATTAATTAATGATATTTTGCAATGTAAAAAATATGGCTCGACCGACGGTGTTTGTTGTTTATAATCTCGTTACGCATTTGTATTTTTAAAATCGAACCACAGCCCACAGGTTATGCAGGAGTTAGGGAGTGCCCACATATTTGTAGGTGTTTAGGTCGTTTTAATGAAACATTTACGAGGTTTGCATTGGTTTTAACTCGTAAGTTATTTAGAAAATTTAAAAATTACGTTGATGGTACAATACGATAATGGCGTAAATCGTGGTGTTTCAGGTGTGCAGTAGAAACGTGATTGGACTCGCAGCCTGCATAATGATCGTCGCGTCCATGTTTACCAAATTCATCGCACTGTTAGTGACTTTGCCGGATCCAGTACTGGGCGCAATGACGTCCGTGATACTCGTGCTAATCGGAGCCGTAGGCAAGTACCTATATTTAAGTATAATTTATGTTATTTTATGTCTATGTGCAATGGTACTAATGGTCACCGTATCATACGATACCATAAATGTAATGCTGTTTATTTTCAAACGGGGACTCGATAGTGCTCTTGTACTTTTACCGACTGATATTTTGCGCTTATTTGGACGGATGACTGCCTTTTGGCATATTATTGTGTCTATGTCTCGTGCGTGGTGCGTATAATACAGGAACACGACAAAACCAAATCACGTGTAGAGGTGCGGTATCTTACATTTACGAAATTTAAACTATTATTATATTATCATAGAAGTCTATTTTATTTCATTGGAATTGCATTTTCAATCAAAAATTTTCATTTAACAGGCGTCGATTGAACCCGAAATATCACTTTCCAAACGTTTACCATGGAATATGGATGTTCATTCCTTGTTTTTTATTTTGCTGTGGGCAATAGATACCTTACCAGGTATACATCACACAATATTGTCCCACACGTGAGAGATAATAAATTTAACTTTGATGCATCTTATTACGCGAAATAGGTAATAAGTATTAATATAAACCACGGCGTTGGCGGACGCATGCTATATTATAATATTACCGAGTTATTCTAAAAGTTTTCTGCGTTTAAATATTATATAATAAATACTTATAATAATTTTTTTTAAACACATTTTTTTATTAAATAAAACCACAATGATGGTCTCGTGACACGTAAGTCATACCTAATTAATAATTTACAAATATACTACTACTTTAAACTCAATAGTTCAAACTTGTTGAGGATTAGTTAAACAATTCAAGGGTTTTTGCATCGCATTATGTTTAAACTTGAATTTTCCGAAAAAAATTATTAATAAAACTTAAAAAATCAGAAGACATTAAAAATTTTGATCGGAAAGAAACATAAAGGTATTATAGTACGATTACCACAAAACCTGTAACGTCTTTGTTATCAAACAATCAATGTTTATTTTACTGTTCATAATTAATTGTCTTATTTATTTATATTGTTTGTACAGCGCTGTCTAATCTACAGTTCATAAATCTCAACTCGTTAAGGAACATGTATATTCTCGGGTTGTCAATATTTTTTGGATTGGTAATAATAATTGATTACAATACAATATGTTTAGCTGTTATGGTCGTATTAAAACCATTCAAATAGATGGACGGACATATAAATAAATAAAATAATGAACTATTATACTAATCTAAATTTTGAATTTATTTTACTTACAGGCGATTCCTAAGTACTTATCAACGGTACAAGGTAATACTATCAACACCAAATACGAAATTGTCAACAACGTCCTGATTGCGTATCTGTCCTCTGGAATATTTATTGGTGGATTTATTGGTTTTATTTTAGATAACACTATTCCAGGTATTGTGCAACTATATTATGGTGTATTTATATTTTACATGCATAGGAACTACCCAATACCCAGTTCAGAATTTGGGGGGGGGAGGGGTAAACTTTCCTGATTCTTGTAACTAGTTACCTAACTCTCCAGGGTCAATATTATTTTTATCTGAAGGAATTATAATTTTTATTATTTATTATAATGGATATTGAATATGCAACTAATAATTTTTTTATTTTATTAGTATCTCGGCTATAGTTATAGCTTACAGCTAACGAAATTGATTTATATTTTAATTTTATTATTCACTATAATTTATGTAGGTGCTTGGATTTCTTCAACATATTATATTCTATATTATAATGATACAGTTATGTTGTACAAACGAAGCTTTTACAGACTTGGGAGAGTTTACATAATGATTATATACCCTTCGGCATTCACTCTCAAGGTAGGTAGTACTGAAGAAGACCCGGGAGAGTTTACAGGTCATTAAAATTGCGAGAGTCTACAATCACCCTGGAAATTGATGAGGGATTACGTGAGGGTCTACGACCCTAGAATTTTTTCAAACCCACACCACAAGGACCGAGTAATACATGAAGCACCACCAATCTCCATGATTATAATTGATCAGTAGTTACAAATATAAAACCCTCCCTGCAGTTGTAAATATCCGCCTGTGAAACTTCACTATATAATATATTCGTATAGACGCCTATAAGCCGCATATTAGTATATTACCAGTGCTCGAATTGGGGGGGGACGCGGGCGGACGGAGTCCGCTTTCATTTTTTTCATAGATTTCAGCGTCCCCCTTCATTTAATTAAGCGGGGAACGCTAAAAACGAGTCCCCCTCTGACCCCTGGGGATGCTTACTTTTGAACGGTGTATTTGGATTTTTTTTGTTTCGGTTATTATTACCGCCGCGGTGGTTTCATTGGTTTGTACACTACCACGATTAAAGATATCATGTCTACCTTATCTCTATTATCTGCAAGTGTAATAATTTTGAAGTGATTTCGGTTGTATTGCCGCCGTATACGTGTTTCTACATTCTACTTTTGAGAACTTTTTGTTTAATTTCACACGGGTTACTTTACAATTTATTAGCTATGGAACGGTGTTTTTTGAACTAAAACCAGCGTCCGTCCTCAATTTTTTTTCCAATTCGAGCACTGTATATTACTGATATTACATATTAATAATCAATAATCATTAATTATAATTATAATAACTTCTTTATTTAACACGTTACGCATTATTCTACACATATATAAAAATCTATAATTGTGTCTTATTTAATTTTTTTTTTATATGCTTGTTTAGTCGATGACGATGACGCGATGAACAGTAACGGGTACCACAATCCCAGCGACGAACTCAAGTTTTCCAACAAAACCGACGACGAACAAGTATACAAGATTTCTGATCAACTCTACGATAAAATTAATTATTGTTTAACAATTTTCATCTAACACACGTAATATTATTACGTTATACCTGTGTTTATCGATAAAGCCTAATACATATTATATACTATGTATAATGTACCTATATTCGATTGACTGATCACATTTTTTTATTTTAACCATTTCATACTTACATTATTATCGTATTATATGTTTGTGTATTAATTTAGTTTTTTTAATTTTTATCATGTTTATGTATTAACTAAATGTAATAGTATTGTAAAGTTCGACGACTGCGCGCGCTTGATTCGTTTCATGACGTGACAGAACTATATCTATTTCCTGTGTCTATTTAAATATAATATTATATATATGTTTTGATAGTGATCGAATTTATATGTTATTATAATATAGGCTAAAACATCATGGTAGCCCGCAGATCCGAGGTGAAGTTTTGGGTTGTCTCAATAAATGTCTTTAACACAACAATTTCGGTAAAAATGAAAATTATCACATATACCTACATGCAGCTTGTAGATTTAATCAGCCTGGGAAAAACCTTTCGAAGGAGCCGAGTTGAAGATTCTAGAACCTCTTATTTTATATAACAGTAATTAATACCGTACTGGTAGTAAAAAGATTTTAAACAACCTAGTAGTAATAAATGGCCATATCCATAATTAAAAATGTTTGAAATATCGTACAATAGAGATATCGTAATCAAAAAGTATCGAATTTGTATATGGGAAAAGGACAATAAGACTTCGGGATAGTAAGACCGCTTGGTCTTATTGTCTCAATTTCATTTTACAAACACTGGGGACAATAAGACCGCGTGGTCTAGTTGTCACCACGTTGATCTTATTGTCACCTTGAATAATAAGTTCAAAAAGAGTGGTTATATGGCGGTTACCCCGTGATCAACTGGAGGTGGTGTTGCACAGCAAATCGAGGGATATTTTCGATTTTTTTGCACGAGAGCAGCAAGCGAGCGAGTTTCAACGAAGGCGTCACTGGCATCAATTAATTTACATGGGGTCTTATTGTCACCCCTGAAAAGGTCTTAATGCCAACAATAAATATTATTCTTTCATTTATTTGATTTTAAATAGTCAAATACTTAAATACTTAATATAAACTGAATTTAAAAAGTTTGAAGGTCTAAAATTCTATTTGTTCCAAAATTGAAGTTTTGCGTTCATTGAATAATAATTTTAATTCATATAGCCTGTACATAAGAACTAACGTAATTACTTTCGATAGGTAGCACATAAGCTGTTTTTTGTTGACAAATTTTGTTTAGGTACCTGAAAAAAATAAGAAAATGTATGTCAACGCTACATAATAATATTATTATGGATTTACCCAAATTAATAATGACTAATTTAATACTGCGAACGCATGTGTATACCTACCGTAAATGTTTTTAACATAATAATTGCGATATGTGGTCTAGACAAGTTCTTAAAACCGTACAAAAACATTTCACTGCCTACCCATAAATTTTTTATAATGTAGTATTGATTGAGTATTTGAGTACATAATGTTATAACCGTTGGGTATATATTACTATAGTAGTATATATATCATCAGATGTTGGTGCTTGATGTGACATTGATGTACCTATTATATTATTATATATTATTTTATAATTAATAATTATAGGTAGTATGTTTTATGCGCATCATCGTGTTGTACAATAAAGCGATTCCATTTTACATAATAGAACCACTCGGTATTTGGAAAGGTATAAGAAATACCTTCTTACCAAAAATTATTTATTATTTTATTAATTATCGAACTTAACTTTGGTATTACCTATAAACTATGCATATTACCTATAGTAAATTATCTATACTCAATGCTATTACTTGTGAAACTGTAGGTACTTTTGAATATGTATATTGAGTGTCCTTCGATAAAAAAAAGTCTATCAGTGTAATAAATTATTGTAACTGTTTTAATTTATTATAGTTTCGTCATTTTTACCGTCATAATCGGAAATCTAATCGTACGTAAAATTGAAAAAAATGAAGAAAACAATTTTATTACCCACCAGACTCTGTATGCTTCAAAATATGAAATATGAAGGTATGCAATACATATAATTTAACGTCGTCAGTTATTGTCATACGTATTTACAGACAAATATAATACAAATAATGATTTAGAAATATTAAAAAATATGTCAATATAATATTGTTTTTTATATGATACTAATATCTAATTATTGTTAATAAAAGTATTTTCAATTGTTCAATATTTCCGTTTATTGTACTATGGTCTATGACGTGTATATGTAGATGATATTGATTTAATCGATGTTTGCAATAAATAAATGTGTACTAAGACATTCTATTTTCTTTGTTTGTTTTACCATATTTAATTGTATTATATTATAACATGGCGATAATTTTATAACTTTGCTGTAGTAAATAACATAATATTATGTGCGTGGCACGGCGTTAGTCATCGCTCCGAGCTAATATGAGTATAAACATTATCATTAATTGCAATATAAGTTTTATTTTTAAGGATGTAGATATTGCGATTTTGATGAGTGTACATCCGTTTAAATAAATTATACATTACATGTGTATAAAAACCTATATAGGTATAAAATTAATAAATGTTAATATGATTTTCAAAACGTTTATATTATCATATTTTTATCATTCATATTTATTTTTTTGTTATTGTGTTGGTTGATGACGAAATTTAATCTTATCAATTAAATAAACCTTGCATTTAGAGGCTGGGCTATTCCACGTCAGGTTCAATAAGATCATATTGGGAGGATGTCACACCCGTGAGCATAGGAGGAGATCAGAGGAGGATTACAGGGGCTTATCCTCCCAAAAGTACGTTCCGCCCCCTCATTTTTTAGTTGTGTCTCAGGATCGAAGCTCCCCCACTCACATTGATGTTAATAATATTAGTCCCCCCCCCCGAAATTTTAATGGATTTCCACCTATGCCCTTACGTGTTATCTCCGTGTCACAAACGTTTATAATATTAATATATCAAATTTGTGTTCAGCTGCAGTTCCATATTTGTGTTTTAGCTTTAATATTACAGTGAATTGACTTATTATTATACTTCATGGCGAGAACATAATCTTTGTTCTTTCGTCATGTGTTTGAAGATATTTTAATTTTAAGTGTATTATCATAAATATTTTTAAATTTTAATGTCTTGCGTACCTACTTAAAACTTGCTAAAATATTAAATTATTATAAAAACCCGTCCAGAAAACATGTAATATTATAATATTCTTATCTTGAGGTTTGATAAAATATATTATATACCTATATGTCAATTCATTCAATAATATTAAAACTAACAATATAAAATTGTAACAGCCGATCGCAAATTATCCTTGTTGTACATTTGTAAGACGGAGTCAATATACTATGTGGGTGATGCCCTTCTCTTAAAAAGTAAAAAAAATTTAAGTCGATTAAATTAAATCGATACAAACAAAATTTGTATTATTTAAAATTATGCAAAATTCCACCAATAGGCAATGTTCGTTTAATATCTACTACCCTTTTATTTTGTATACTTTGATCGTTTTTACTTTTTAAAACTGTATTGCAAGACAATTTATTATTTTTGGTAAAAGTCATCGTGCATATACGACGAGCATTTTTTACTTTTTAAGCGGCCCTCAAAAAATAATTCGAAAAAAAGCGTTGTCCTCGGTGGAGAAAAAAAGATCAAATAATACTTCAAATAACACAACGGAAACCACTGCTACCTACTGCATATAGGTAATATTATATTATTAATTATTAATAATAGGTTCGTGCTATTATATTATATATATATATATATAATTTATATATTATATACTATATAGAATTATTAACTGCAGTTTATATACGTCGGTAATACGTTTTTTGTTGTTTTCGTGACAGTACAGATTTGTGATCATATTTTATGAGTTATGATCGTCCTGCAGAGGCCGTGACGGTAAATATCTTCGTGTTCACTATTATAATAATATAGTCACATCGTCGACTACGATGAGCGTGTCACTATATGTTTATAGCTGGAAGGCTGACGTGGGTTTAAACGCGCAGTCTATCGAAGAATATAAGACATTAAAAATCGATGTCGAAGGTGTATTGCATCTATAATAGTATTATTATAGCAAACAAACGTAAAGGTAAATGATCGATTTTATCAGCAACGCAATATCGCGAGACGCATATACAAAAAGACGTGTCGCTGTCGTAATACCTTAAATATTATAATATTATAGGTAGGTACACGTTTTTACGACTCTGTATACCTCTGAAATCTACAGGGTAGCAAGATCACCTCCATGTTTTCCTTAAATAATTAACTAATTTAAATTCAGATTTTTAAAATTCTTACATTTTTATAATTTTATACCATTCAAAGAGCGTTGTTACCACCTTCCTTTTTTATTAGACTCATCTTTTTTCGGATAACTGTTATGTAGATGAATTTTTCGAAAATGTTGATGTATCCAAAACGAAATTCAAACGAGTAATTTTTCGAGCTATTTCACTTTGTGTACCACGAATAAATGGATAGTATTGGCCCATGATATAATGGCTTCGAATGATTTGGGAGCTATGATAATTTGAAAATTGTATTTGTTAGACAGTATTGAATCTATCAGCATTTTATAATTTACTTAAATTATTCAAGTACCTAGTAGATTAAATATTACAATATCATAAATACATCCATAATCTATTTTACAGTTTTGAAGAGCCCCATTTTTAAGAAATTTAATATAATATTATCCTTAGTTATACCTACACATTTTAATAACTTAGAAACTATTCGTTCAAATTTTAATTTAAGTACATCAACATTTTCAAATAACCATCCGCATAAAAATTTAAAGTTAACAAGGTTGTTACCTATAATATACTAAAAGAAGTTGGTATAGCCCAACAGGACAGAGCTTATACATGAAATAATATAAATCTAAGTATTTGAAAACAAAGCCTTTATCTAAGTATACTTAAAAGTTTAAAAAATCAGAATTTTAATAAGTTAGTTATTAATGGAAAAATGGTGGCGAATCACTCTGTATAATATGTATATAACGTAAAGTGGCCAATTCCCTCTTACCCGAGTGTCACTATATTTTCGTGTGTATTTTATAATCTCGTAGGCGTCCACACACTATGCAGCATCCGCCCGCGGGTATCATAATATTATGTGTATATAATTATATTATTCATTTTTAATTTTTATTGTAAAATATTAACGTAGAGATCGCCTTTAAAATGAATAGGATAGCGCTGTTTGAGACGTTTAAATAAGCTCCTTCCTTTTCAAAATCCAAGTAACTTAATCGTCGTTTTAAAAACTGTTTTCAATCCCGTTCCCATTCAGAACAAATATTTTTGCAAATTTATCTATGCAAAATTGTGTCTCGACGCTGCCTTAAACTATTTAGCTTTGTTTTGAAGTTCGCTCGAAAATTCTAAGACCACAAAATTATCGAAAAGTAAAGTTTTAAATAAAAAAGTCACCAACAGGTATGTCGCCATTACTTATGTTCAAAAAAAATTAACATTTTCCAATTTTTTTTTATTAACGTAGAGATCGCCCTAAAATAAATAGGATAGCGCTGTTTGAGAGGTTTTAATAAGCTCCTTCCTTTTCAAAATCCAAGTAACTAATCGTCGTTTTAAAAAATGTATTCAATCCCCTTCCCATCAGAACAAATATTTTTGCAAATTTATCTATGCAAAATTGTGTCTCGACGCTGCTTTAAACTATTTAGCTGTTTTGAGTTCGCTCGGAAATTCTAAGACCACAAAATTATCGAAAGTAAAATTTTAAATAAAAAAACGCAACAGGTATGTCGCCATACTTATGTTCAAAAAAAATTAACATTTTCCAATTTTTTTTTCTATTAACGTAGAGATCGCCTTTAAAATAAATAGGATAGCGCTGTTTGAGACGTTTAAATAAGCTCCTTCCTTTTCAAAATCCAAGTAACTTAATCGTCGTTTTAAAAAGTGTTTTCAATCCCCTTCCCATTCAGAACAAATATTTTTGCAAATTTATCTATGCGAAATTGTGTCTCGACGCTGCCTTAAACTATTTAGCTTTGTTTTGAAGTTCGCTCGAAAATTCTAAGACCACAAAATTATCGAAAAGTAAAATTTTAAATAAAAAAGTCACCAACAGGTATGTCGCCATTACTTGTGTTCAAAAAAAATTAACATTTTCCAATTTTTTTTTTTATTAACGTAGAGATCGCCCTTAAAATAAATAGGATAGCGCTGTTTGAGAGGTTTAAATAAGCTCCTTCCTTTTCAAAATCCAAGTAACTTAATCGTCGTTTTAAAAAATGTATTCAATCCCCTTCCCATTCAGAACAAATATTTTTGCAAATTTATCTATGCAAAATTGTGTCTCGACGCTGCTTTAAACTATTTAGCTTTGTTTTGAAGTTCGCTCGGAAATTCTAAGACCACAAAATTATCGAAAAGTAAAATTTTAAATAAAAAAACCAGCAACAGGTATGTCGCCATTACTTATGTTCAAAAAAAATTAACATTTTCCAATTTTTTTTTCTATTAACGTAGAGATCGCCTTTAAAATAAATAGGATAGCGCTGTTTGAGACGTTTAAATAAGCTCCTTCCTTTTCAAAATCCAAGTAACTTAATCGTCGTTTTAAAAAGTGTTTTCAATCCCCTTCCCATTCAGAACAAATATTTTTGCAAATTTATCTATGCGAAATTGTGTCTCGACGCTGCCTTAAACTATTTAGCTTTGTTTTGAAGTTCGCTCGAAAATTCTAAGACCACAAAATTATCGAAAAGTAAAATTTTAAATAAAAAAGTCACCAACAGGTATGTCGCCATTACTTATGTTCAAAAAAAATTAACATTTTCCAATTTTTTTTTTTATTAACGTAGAGATCGCCCTTAAAATAAATAAGATAGCGCTGTTTGAGAGGTTTAAATAAGCTCCTTCCTTTTCAAAATCCAAGTAACTTGATCGTCGTTTTAAAAACTCTGTTTTCAATCCCCTTCCCATTCAGAACAAATATTTTTGCAAATTTATCTATGCAAAATGTGTCTCGACGCTGCCTTAAACTATTTAGCTTTGTTTTGAAGTTCGCTCGGAAATTCTAAGACCACAAAATTATCGAAAAGTAAAATTTTAAATAAAAAACTAGCAACAGGTATGTCGCCATTACTTATGTTCAAAAAAAATTTACATTTTCCAATTTTTTTTTCTATTAACGTAGAGATCGCCTTTAAAATAAATAGGATAGCGCTGTTTGAGAGGTTTAAATAAGCTCCTTCCTTTTCAAAATCCAAGTAACTTAATCGTCGTTTTAAAAACTGTTTTCAATCCCCTTCCCATTCAGAACAAATATTTTTGCAAATTTATCTATGCAAAATTGTGTCTCGACGCTGCCTTAAACTATTTAGCTTTGTTTTGAAGTTCGCTCGGAAATTCTAAGACCACATAATTATCGAAAAGTAAAATTTTAAATAAAAAAACCAGCAACAGGTATGTCGCCATTACTTATGTTCAAAAAAAATTAACATTTTCCAATTTTTTTTTCTATTAACGTAGAGATCGCCTTTAAAATAAATAGGATAGCGCTGTTTGAGAGGTTTAAATAAGCTCCTTCCTTTTCAAAATCCAAGTAACTTAATCGTCGTTTTAAAAACTGTTTTCAATCCCCTTCCCATTCAGAACAAATATTTTTGCAAATTTATCTATGCAAAATTGTGTCTCGACGCTGCCTTAAACTATTTAGCTTTGTTTTGAAGTTCGCTCGGAAATTCTAAGACCACAAAATTATCGAAAAGTAAAATTTTAAATAAAAAAACTAGCAACAGGTATGTCGCCATTACTTATGTTCAAAAAAAATTAACATTTTCCAATTTTTTTTTCTATTAACGTAGAGATCGCCTTTAAAATAAATAGGATAGCGCTGTTTGAGAGGTTTAAATAAGCTCCTTCCTTTTCAAAATCCAAGTAACTTAATCGTCGTTTTAAAAACTGTTTTCAATCCCCTTCCCATTCAGAACAAATATTTTTGCAAATTTATCTATGCAAAATTGTGTCTCGACGCTGCCTTAAACTATTTAGCTTTGTTTTGAAGTTCGCTCGGAAATTCTAAGACCACAAAATTATCGAAAAGTAAAATTTTAAATAAAAAAGTCACCAACAGGTATGTCGCCATTACTTATGTTCAAAAAAAATTAACATTTTCCAATTTTTTTTTCTATTAACGTAGAGATCGCCCTTAAAATAAATAAGATAGCGCTGTTTGAGAGGTTTAAATAAGCTCCTTCCTTTTCAAAATCCAAGTAACTTAATCGTCGTTTTAAAACTGTTTTCAATCCCCTTCCCATTCAGAACAAATTTTTTGCAAATTTATCTATGCAAAATTGTGTCTCGACGCTGCCTTAAACTATTTAGCTTTGTTTTGAAGTTCGCTCGGAAATCCTAAGACCACAAAATTATCGAAAAGTAAAATTTAAATATCAAAACCACCAACAGTATGTCGCCATTACTTATGTTCAAAAAAATTAACATTTTCCAATTTTTTTTTCTATTAACGTAGAGATCGCCCTTAAAATAAATAGATAGCGCTGTTTGAGAGGTTTAAATAAGCTCCTTCCTTTCAAAATCCAAGTAACTTAATCGTCGTTTTAAAAACTGTTTTCAATCCCCTTCCCATTCAGAACAAATATTTTTGCAAATTTATCTATGCAAAATTGTGTCTCGACGCTGCCTTAAACTATTTAGCTTTGTTTTGAAGTTCGCTCGGAAATCCTTAGACCACAAAATTATCGAAAAGTAAAATTTTAAATAAAAAAACTAGCAACAGGTATGTCGCCATTACTTATGTTCAAAAAAAATTAACATTTTCCAATTTTTTTTTCTATTAACGTAGAGATCGCCTTTAAAATAAATAGGATAGCGCTGTTTGAGAGGTTTAAATAAGCTCCTTCCTTTTCAAAATCCAAGTAACTTAATCGTCGTTTTAAAAACTGTTTTCAGTCCCCTTCCCATTCAGAACAAATGTTTTTGCAAATTTATCTATGCAAAATTGTGTCTCGACGCTGCCTTAAACTATTTAGCTTTGTTTTGAAGTTCGCTCGGAAATCCTAAGACCACAAAATTATCGAAAAGTAAAATTTTATATCAAAAAGCCACCAACAGGTATGTCGCCATTATTTATGTTCAAAAAAAATTAACATTTTCCAATTTTTTTTTCTATTAACGTAGAGATCGCCCTTAAAATAAATAAGATAGCGCTGTTTGAGAGGTTTAAATAAGCTCCTTCCTTTTCAAAATCCAAGTAACTTGATCGTCGTTTTAAAAACTGTTTTCAATCCCCTTCCCATTCAGAACAAATATTTTTGCAAATTTATCTATGCAAAATTGTGTCTCGACGCTGCCTTAAACTATTTAGCTTTGTTTTGAAGTTCGCTCGGAATTCTAAGACCACAAAATTATCGAAAAGTAAAATTTTAAATAAAAAACTAGCAACAGGTATGTCGCCATTACTTATGTTCAAAAAAATTAACATTTTCCAATTTTTTTTTCTATTAACGTAGAGATCGCCTTTAAAATAAATAGGATAGTTTGACGTGAGTTTTTGAAATAAGCTCCTTCCTTTTCAAAATCCAAGTAACTTAATCGTCGTTTTAAAACTGTTTTCAGTCCCCTTCCCATTCAGAACAAATATTTTTGCAAATTTATCTATGCAAAATTGTGTCTCGACGCTGCCTTAAACTATTTAGCTTTGTTTTGAAGTTCGCTCGGAAATCCTAAGACCACAAAATTATCGAAAAGTAAAATTTTATATCAAAAGCCACCAACAGGTATGTCGCCATTATTTATGTTCAAAAAAAATTAACATTTTCCAATTTTTTTTTCTATTAACGTAGAGATCGCCCTTAAAATAAATATGATAGCGCTGTTTGGGAGGTTTAAATAAGCTCCTTCCTTTTCAAAATCCAAGTAACTTAATCGTCGTTTTAAAAACTGTTTTCAATCCCCTTCCCATTCAGAACAAATATTTTTGCAAATTTATCTATGCAAAATTGTGTCTCGACGCTGCCTTAAACTATTTAGCTTTGTTTTGAAGTTCGCTCGGAAATTCTAAGACCACAAAATTATCGAAAAGTAAAATTTTAAATAAAAAAACCAGCAACAGGTATGTCGCCATTACTTATGTTCAAAAAAAATTAACATTTTCCAATTTTTTTTTCTATTAACGTAGAGATCGCCTTTAAAATAAATAGGATAGCGCTGTTTGAGAGGTTTAAATAAGCTCCTTCCTTTTCAAAATCCAAGTAACTTAATCGTCGTTTTAAAAACTGTTTTCAGTCCCCTTCCCATTCAGAACAAATGTTTTTGCAAATTTATCTATGCAAAATTGTGTCTCGACGCTGCCTTAAACTATTTAGCTTTGTTTTGAAGTTCGCTCGGAAATTCTAAGACCACAAAATTATCGAAAAGTAAAATTTTAAATAAAAAAACCAGCAACAGGTATGTCGCCATTACTTATGTTCAAAAAAAATTAACATTTTCCAATTTTTTTTTCTATTAACGTAGAGATCGCCTTTAAAATAAATAAGATAGCGCTGTTTGAGAGGTTTAAATAAGCTCCTTCCTTTTCAAAATCCAAGTAACTTGATCGTCGTTTTAAAAACTGTTTTCAATCCCCTTCCCATTCAGAACAAATATTTTTGCAAATTTATCTATGCAAAATTGTGTCTCGACGCTGCCTTAAACTATTTAGCTTTGTTTTGAAGTTCGCTCGGAAATTCTAAGACCACAAAATTATCGAAAAGTAAAATTTTAAATAAAAAAACTAGCAACAGGTATGTCGCCATTACTTATGTTCAAAAAAAATTAACATTTTCAATTTTTTTTTTCTATTAACGTAGAGATCGCCTTTAAAATAAATAGGATAGCGCTGTTTGAGAGGTTTAATAAGCTCCTTCCTTTTCAAAATCCAAGTAACTTAATCGTCGTTTTAAAAACTGTTTTCAGTCCCCTTCCCATTCAGAACAAATATTTTTGCAAATTTATCTATGCAAAATTGTGTCTCGACGCTGCCTTAAACTATTTAGCTTTGTTTTGAAGTTCGCTCGGAAATCCTAAGACCACAAAATTATCGAAAAGTAAAATTTTAAATAAAAAAACCAGCAACAGGTATGTCGCCATTACTTATGTTCAAAAAAAATTAACATTTTCCAATTTTTTTTTCTATTAACGTAGAGATCGCCCTTAAAATAAATAAGATAGCGCTGTTTGAGAGGTTTAAATAAGCTCCTTCCTTTTCAAAATCCAAGTAACTTGATCGTCGTTTTAAAAACTGTTTTCAATCCCCTTCCCATTCAGAACAAATATTTTTGCAAATTTATCTATGCAAAATTGTGTCTCGACGCTGCCTTAAACTATTTAGCTTTGTTTTGAAGTTCGCTCGGAAATTCTAAGACCACAAAATTATCGAAAAGTAAAATTTTAAATAAAAAAACTAGCAACAGGTATGTCGCCATTACTTATGTTCAAAAAAAATTTACATTTTCCAATTTTTATTTCTATTAACGTAGAGATCGCCTTTAAAATAAATAGGATAGCGCTGTTTGAGAGGTTTAAATAAGCTCCTTCCTTTTCAAAATCCAAGTAACTTAATCGTCGTTTTAAAAACTGTTTTCAATCCCCTTCCCATTCAGAACAAATATTTTTGCAAATTTATCTATGCAAAATTGTGTCTCGACGCTGCCTTAAACTATTTAGCTTTGTTTTGAAGTTCGCTCGGAAATCCTAAGACCACAAAATTATCGAAAAGTAAAATTTTATATAAAAAAGCCACCAACAGGTATGTCGCCATTACTTGTGTTCAAAAAAAATTAACATTTTCCAATTTTTTTTTCTATTAACGTAGAGATCGCCCTTAAAATAAATAAGATAGCGCTGTTTGAGAGGTTTAAATAAGCTCCTTCCTTTTCAAAATCCAAGTAACTTAATCGTCGTTTTAAAAACTGTTTTCAATCCCCTTCCCATTCAGAACAAATATTTTTGCAAATTTATCTATGCAAAATTGTGTCTCGACGCTGCCTTAAACTATTTAGCTTTGTTTTGAAGTTCAATCGGAAATTCTAAGACCACAAAATTATCGAAAAGTAAAATTTTAAATAAAAAAACTAGCAACAGGTATGTCGCCATTACTTATGTTCAAAAAAAATTAACATTTTCCAATTTTTTTTCTATTAACGTAGAGATCGCCTTTAAAATAAATAGGATAGCGCTGTTTGAGAGGTTTAATAAGCTCCTTCCTTTTCAAAATCCAAGTAACTTAATCGTCGTTTTAAAAACTGTTTTCAGTCCCCTTCCCATTCAGAACAAAGTTTTTGCAAATTTATCTATGCAAAATTGTGTCTCGACGCTGCCTTAAACTATTTAGCTTTGTTTTGAAGTTCGCTCGGAAATTCTAAGACCACAAAATTATCGAAAAGTAAAATTTTAAATAAAAACTAGCAACAGGTATGTCGCCATTACTTATGTTCAAAAAAAATTACATTTTCCAATTTTTTTTTCTATTAACGTAGAGATCGCCTTTAAAATAAATAGGATAGCGCTGTTTGAGAGGTTTAAATAAGCTCCTTCCTTTTCAAAATCCAAGTAACTTAATCGTCGTTTTAAAAACTGTTTTCAATCCCCTTCCCATTCAGAACAAATATTTTTGCAAATTTATCTATGCAAAATTGTGTCTCGACGCTGCCTTAAACTATTTAGCTTTGTTTTGAAGTTCGCTCGGAAATCCTTAGACCACAAAATTATCGAAAAGTAAAATTTTAAATAAAAAAGCCACCAACAGGTATGTCGCCATTACTTGTGTTCAAAAAAAATTAACATTTTCCAATTTTTTTTTTCTATTAACGTAGAGATCGCCCTTAAAATAAATAAGATAGCGCTGTTTGAGAGGTTTAAATAAGCTCCTTCCTTTTCAAAATCCAAGTAACTTGATCGTCGTTTTAAAAACTGTTTTCAATCCCCTTCCATTCAGAACAAATATTTTTGCAAATTTATCTATGTAAAATTGTGTCTCGACGCTGCCTTAAACTATTTAGCTTTGTTTTGAAGTTCGCTCGGAAATCCTAAGACCACAAAATTATCGAAAAGTAAAATTTTAAATAAAAAAACTAGCAACAGGTATGTCGCCATTACTTATGTTCAAAAAAAATTTACATTTTCCAATTTTTTTTTCTATTAACGTAGAGATCGCCTTTAAAATAAATATGATAACGCTGTTTGGGAGGTTTAAATAAGCTCCTTCCTTTTCAAAATCCAAGTAACTTAATCGTCGTTTTAAAAACTGTTTTCAATCCCCTTCCCATTCAGAACAAATTTTTTTGCAAATTTATCTATGCAAAATTGTGTCTCGACGCTGCCTTAAACTATTTACCTTTGTTTTGAAGTTCGCTCGGAAATCCTAAGACCACAAAATTATCGAAAAGTAAAATTTTAAATAAAAAAACTAGCAACAGGTATGTCGCCATTACTTATGTTCAAAAAAAATTTACATTTTCCAATTTTTTTTTTCTATTAAAACACAAAACCGTTTTCGTACCCCACTCGTCGTATTATATTGTAAATTCTATAGTTGTATAAGTTATAATATTGCCTTACCCTTTCATCGGTCCAATTCCGGGACTTATAAGGATTAACATTTAATGCAAGATTCCTAATATGAGTAATTAGCACAATTTTTTTATATATACCAATTTTAGTGATTTTGTTGTACCTAATTTGAAAAATGTTATTCTTATAAGGACATGAAACTTTTCACCATTTTATTGTTTATAAATATAATACATTTATACGTATATACGTACATTTTTACTAACTATAGGTTGCTATGTAGTTACCCATAACCTATATACCTAGATAATACACAAGGAAATTATATTTTCAATATATTTAGACTAAATTTAAGCGATGTATGTATGTAGGTACCATTTAAAATATTCTCACCACTGAAATATATTATGTATCTTGTATGTCAGAGTCAGCTTAATAGCTATAAGTTAATAACGTTATAATAATATCTTTCGTAACTAAATTTTACATACCAGTAGTATTTGTCCACTGTCCCTAAAAATTGTCAATTAGTGCTACCTATACCGTATAATATGATTGAAAAATGTCCTGGGAAATTTAGGCGTATGGTCCATATTGACCGTCTCCACTCAGAATCGTAGTTCTTATATACCATGGTTTATAATTGAATTCAAATTTAACACGCATCTATTACATTGACCTACTCAATGACGAGGTACTACCCACCAAATTTGTGGTCTAATTAAAATAAATTAAATACAAATCATTTCGTTATAGACGTTACAGTCATCTATAATTTTAATAAATGCTTGATAGTTGCTATTAGCTGGTAAATAATTACATGGAATATATCGGTACAATACAATATAACGATAAAAATAATTATTATGAATTGAAAACCATTCTAAATATTATACCATATACATTATTTAACATAATACAATTTTTTTTAAATATAACATAACGCACACACGTGTATAGGTCGTAGGGTTGAACTTAAACATAGTTAAATTTGTATTATAATAAATAATAATAAATATTATTAAGCGATACACTCTTATAATAATTATCAATTAGGTACTTGCTGTATATTAAACTATGAAAGAAAACATCTACAATTAATATTTATGTATATCATATCGAAATATTCCAATATTCTAATATATATATATTAATAGTAATAATTAATAAGTAATACGAAGTATCAATGTAGTATGAATATGTTATTTTAAATCTATAAGCTATATTGATTATAATAATATATGCATTTTATCTATGCAGGTCTACAAATAATAAACTTTGCACTAGTGCGCAGTGCAACGCGATTTGTGTAGTTATTATGATAATTATGTTTAGATTCGTATTATAATTTATATAGGTACTCGCGAAATGGTTATAATACTATTTATTATATTAAATATGTATATAATTTAGTAATATATTAAAATATCATATTTATCGACAGCCATTGCTTAAAAATTGTTTATATTATTATTTTAAATGTCACTGGTACACAACTATAATAACTCAATAAATTTCAATAATATTATAAAGTACAAAATATAATAAATTAACAGTATATTATATATATAATAAAGTCAGGCGCCAGCCTCAAATGTATAAGTGATATACATTTTTTTGCAGAAACCGATTTAGTTGGTATTTAAAATGAAGTGAAGATTGAGATATAATAGGTCTTATTTATAATAATAATATTTCATATATCTAGGAGAATAATTTTTTTTTTTGTCAGTTTACTAACTATAGTATATTATACTATTATCTACATTATCTTATGTTTTTATGAAAATTCTGACGGGTCAATGACCATATTATACAGCAGTGTATCTGTGTATGATAATAAAAATATATAAAATTATGAAATAATACACATGTGTTATAGGTATGTAGGAATTGATATTTAATTTGTAAAAACACTTAAACACGTCAACATAAACATTTTCAAAGCCAAAATGCGAAATCTGGTCAGGCGCTCAATATCGTGATGCGTCACTACTGCATTCAGCCACTGAGTTTCAGAATACTGCAATGTTGGGATAACATTCCATAAAACATATTTTGTTGCTACCAGTAGCGTACGCAGGATCTTAGTTCAGTTTTACCTGAGTAAATAATTTACATTATTTTTTTCTAAACAGTTTTTATATAACAAATTATAGTTAGTCTCATATTATTTAGTCAACATTTACAGTATTTAACCTGATCATCTATAGCGCCTCTTCGGGCCGTTATAAATGTGGTAATAATCGATGATACACCATCGATTGTGGCAGACGTTTAGCAATGTTCTAAATCAGCCAAAAAAAAAAACACCGAAACTATGATTATCGACGTCGTTGTCATATTCAACAATTTATTTTATATCTATTAAATATTACCAACAATTGATCTGTGTGTACTAAAATGGTGGTAAATAAGATTTTTTTTGTAGAAAAAAGGGGGTGAGAACCCTAGAACCCTACCCCTGCGTACGCCACTGGTTGCTACCTCATACGATTTGTATATTTGGCGAGTAAAATTGGTACACTGAAGTACAAAACACGTGCCAGTTAGTGGTTTTAAAATTAAATTATTAAAAATGATGAATGATTATGAATCGGTAGTACGTCGATGATGTGGCTGTCACAATTAAAAATTACCAAGTCATTTGAAAATGTTGTTACTTGTGTGTATCATAAATATATCGTTTAATTACACATATATAAAATATAAATTGAAGTTAAATAGGTAATTTTATTGTATTATATTGATACCTATTGGGTAATAACGTACTTATATAGTATTAATAGTTATATGAAAATTAATTAAACTAATATTTAATTTATAACAAGACGTTGTACAAGAAAAAAATTAATATAAATTCATCATTCATACATTTTATATTTTATAATGTATATGGGCTATGGTCAAATCGTGAAAACAATTATTATAAAAGTTAAATTTGTTCTGTGTCTAGATCAGTGGTTCCCAATTTGTGGTCCGCAGACCCCCAGGCTCCAATGGTCCGCTTGTTGATATTAGAGGATCCGCGGTTGTGTAGTACGATACTGATTTTTAATTTTAATTTAATTTTAGTGAAATTATTACATTCGTAGTCGTTTGAAATTCAGGGTATTTTTGGACTCGATTATCGCAAAAAAGGTAAATAATCAATTTATTCAAATTGAAAAGTAAGTATTTACAAAAAGAGGTCCCCGAACCAATTTAAGTTTTAGCTAGGAGTCCATGGCTAAACTACTGATACAGATCACGAAGTGGTTATTATTCAATTTAATTTCATACCAAGGTACCTACTTCAAAAGTGTGAAAAAGTTATTTCTATTTATTTAAATTGCTAACTTTTCACAAAAATTACGATTAAGTAAGTCTGATTACTTATAAGTATTATAGACTAAAGTTATTATATTCATATAGGTATGTATAATTAGTATTTTATACATAATATTATTATAACATACTTTGATTAGATTTTGCTACTACACATACTCAGTACTCAAGCATAGCCATAAGCGATACTGCAATAGGATTTTTAAGAGATGACGTTGTATTTTTATAATTATTATAATACTTTGGAACTGTAGTCAGTAATTATTAAAAACAATTAAAATTTTATTTATGTATTATAATTTTTAAATAAATAATAACACGTCTTAAATATTCGTTTTCCAATATGCAGACAAAGATTGACTATTTACAAATAGATTACAATATTGCATATATCGTTAAAACTTAAAAATATTAATGATTTGTAATTTGATAATTGAAATAGGTAAAAAACAAAAATTAATTTTAAACCATTATATTATTGAATCTAATATAGATAATAAGTTTTAGTCATTGTTAGGGAGTAACTTAACTTAAATTACAAATTACTGTAACGAAAATACTATTTAAGTAATTTATGGTAGATAATTTGATCAGATGCCTGCCTGTATAAGTTACTTGTTTTAATTAAAGTTACGAAATTACTTGTTAGCTTATATTTTTTAATACATTTTTAAGAACAATCAACAATCAGAATCTATTGGTAATATATATGTAAATATACCATACTAGTACGATTTACTGATAGTAACATTTTTATAATAGCTATTTAACGAATAATACATTTTATTTTTAATAAGTAGTAATGTGGAAAAATATTGTTATTAAAAAAATAAAGAATAAAATGTTTTAAGCAATTATGGTTTTCTTTGTTTCATAAATAAACATTTTATATAATTTCTTATTGTTGATTGTCCTCGTGATTGTAATTAGTTAATGTATAAGCAACATATTAATTCATGATTATATTAAGCTCCAGTGATATTTTTGGGAACAAAAATAAAAAGTAACTTTAGTTGTAATGAAGTTACTTTTTAACTCAAAAGTCAAAAATAATATAACTCAACCAAATAAAATCAAAGTAACTTAAGTTTAATTTAATTACAAATTTTGAATACAATTCGTAATGTAATTTATAACTACCAAAAAAAAAGAATTTCTCCAACACTGAAAATTCTAAATATAAAAAAGATACTATTTTCCAAACCCTATTATAAAAGTTTTTCTTATCAATTGTGTTAAATTATTGTTAATTATTTTTTAATGACCCGCACATAGCATTATGTAGCAAAAAATTAAGTATTTAATACAACTCATATTCCATGATTTGAACATTATATCACTTTCATTTTTTTAAATTAATAAAATAAATCTCTCTGGTTGAAAATTGTGTACCTATATTTTATTACTTACATATTATGCAATTTGATACTTTTATCAGTGATACTGAACACACTGAACACTTATTATTTCAAAAAGTAGCTCCTGTGAATCTATAAATTTTGTGAAATCATGACTATCTACTATTGATTTCCAAAAGGCAATCAAATAATTGTTCACTTTATGTCTTTATAGTTGTTTGCGCTGCAAACAAATTTATGTTGTGTATTTCTGTTATCATTTTCATGTGCACGTATCAGTGCGTTCCACAGTTGCAGCCTTCGTCGGCGGATGCTTATCAGGCATTTGTGTGCGACCGGCCAGCTGTGGAATAATTATCAATGTTTTCATATATATTTGGTTATGTTAAAAACTTTAAGTTGTTTTTCGAGGAGTCATGCTTTCAGTGTCATAAAGTACACAGTCTTTTTTTATTGTTTATTTTTTAGTGTGGTGACACTGAAAGGCCGTTCATTTTTGTGTTGCCTCTATTGTGCCTCCGGAACATAGTGGGTACTTTACTTTTTGACCGTTGGTGCTCGGTGACAAGCGGTTCAATTATTTTCATGGTTGTCTAATAATCTTTGTGATGAGCTGTTTGCAGTCGTAAAAAAAACCACGTTGTTGTGAATTTGTATTTAAGTCTCTGGTAATTATCGTTCTCAACAATTTTATTGCCATCACTAATTTGTTTCTTCCAGTACAGGATGGTCAAAATTACCAGAGATTTGTGTTGTGAATCAACGTGTTTTGGTGTACCTCATTGCTAGTGGGAACAGTAGGGCAAACACTAGAGATCCTGTTCCGGCTGTATTCAATGTGTTGTTGTTAATGAATTCATCGTCAACAGTTGCTGGCACACACTCGAACGTACGCAGGGTCAATTTGTTTTTATTGTAATTTAGTGACATACTTACAGGCCCTGGTGCGGTAACGTGGGTGTAAAACCAGGTGTGTGTCTCAACTGTTATGTGAGTATGGTGGTCGACCAGATATGTGTGTGTATGACCGACGGGTCCTAAAGTGGTACATTACATTACTATATTCTGTTAGCCATTAAGGCATATTAGTTATTATTTATATTCTTGTAATATTATAGTCATTAACGGATACTATTTATAACTTGTATTCAATTGTATATCACAGCCGTTCAGGCCTGGTTCAATCATATATTATTTGTATTATTATTATCATTATTATAGCCAAAGAGGCAACGGAATTTATATTTTATACTGTTGTTATTATTATTATTATTATCATTATTGTGCCAAACAGGCAGTAAAAAATTTATTACAAAATACAGTCCACATTATAATTCAAAACGACAAGGCTGTTCATTATTATTTTGGTCACCTTAATCGTTATCATTTTGGTCCTTCGGGCCGGATGTGCTAAGTGAATTAGTAATCAGTATAAAAATAAATTTCATTAATTTGTATAATCATTTCTTATATTATTTTTATTGTTAAATAAGCACACTGTGCATCACTCCCAATATTGTCATTTAGGCACAATCATGGATATCAAAAAGGCAACTTTAGAGTTGAAGATTATTCATTCCAATTTAAAGGCGATGGGCACATTTGCCAAGAACTTCAATAGTGGATCAAACAATCTAAGCCAAGTTAGAGTACGCTTAGAAGAGCTTCCAAGTATTTCAGAAAATTTGAAGAAGTGCAGTCAGCAAAAGAAGAACTTGATCAAAAGTCAGATGAAGTAGTAATGGATGAACGAGCAAAATTTAGAGAGAGATTTTATGAAGTCAAGGCATCATTATTACATATATTGGAAGCTGAAGAATCAAAAAAATCAGAAGTGACCAGTCCATCCTTCAGCGTCACATCCAATCATGTAAACAATAATATGATGAAATTACCACCTATTGAACTCCCTAAATTTAGTGGTGATTGGAAAGAATGGACATCATTCATAGATTCGTTTAATGTTTACTTCCACAACAACAAAGACATGGCACCGGTTCATAAATTGCATTTTCTTAAGGCTTGTTTAGAAGGGCAGGCCAGTGACATTGTAAAATCTATACCAACTACAAATGAGAACTATGAACAGGCCTATGATGCAGTAACAGCAAGATATGAAAACAAAGGAGCAATTATTCAATCACATATTAGAGCGTTATTTGATACTCCTAAAATTTCAATAGCCTCAGCAATAGAATTGCAAAGACTTTACCATCACATTACATCAAACATAAATGCATTACAGGCGTTAGGTCAACCGATTGAAAGCTGGGACGCTTGGCTAGTCACATTAATATGCAACCGAATGGATAGAGTAACCGTCGGAGAATGGCACGTCAAATATAACAAGAAAGACTTACCAGAGTTCAAAGAAATAAAAGTATTTTTATTTAACCGTATTGCTGCCTATGAAGCAGGTGAAGTTAACGTTGGTACATCATGTATTAAACAGAATGTGGTTAAGTCCAGTAATAAAGTCCAAGAAAAAAAGGTTTTTTTTGCTAAACCTGCAAACAAGGTAACTACATTATACAAATGTCCCTTTTGCAATGAAACTCATCGGTTATACCAATGCAAAGGGTTTAATGATTTGAAAGTACCAGATCGCCGAGAGTTTGTTTCAAAGAATCGGTTATGTTTCAACTGTCTCTACTCTAATCATCAAGCTCAAGACTGCAGGTTCCCAAATTGTCCAAAATGTGGTCAAAAACATAATTCAAAATTGCATTCGGTTCAAGTTCATGAAATTCAACAAACTAGTAGTGAAACGGAGCCCATTGCAAGCACAAGTGCTCTATGTTTTAGTAAGGGTATAGCACAGTCAATGCATGCGTCAGGTGACATGGTCATGTTGGCCACAGCCGTGGTGTACATTAATGATGCAGCTGGCTATCCTAGGCCCTGCAGAGCACTACTAGATTCAGGATCACAGGTTAATTTTATAACTGATGCCTGTGCCCAATTTCTTGGAATTTCTAAAACAAAATGTTTTCTACCAATAGTTGGTATCAACTCACTGAGGTCAGATGCACAGAGATTGCAGCCAGTGATAATGTATTCCAGGTTTGAAAATTTCAACGTTTCACTAGACCTTCATGTGCTTCCTTCAATCGCCAATGATATGCCGTCTCAATTAATACGTTTAGATCAGTCAAAGATTCCGGATATTGTTAATGAACAATTGGCAGATCCAAGCTATGATACACCAGGCAAGATAGATATACTACTTGGCGCAGAAATTTTTTACACACTTTTCAGTGGAGAAAAAGTCGCCATAACAAATAGTTTAGTGTTTCACAAAACCACACTTGGATGGGTTCTTACTGGAAGGGTTTTAAATAGTGAAGTTATACAGTCTAGGTTGTCTGCCTGTACTTGTGCTAATGTTACAACCATAAATTCAGCGCTTTCACTATTTATCAGTAAATCAAGTGTTCGTAAAGATGAAGAAGATGAAGCTGAACAGCATTTCAAGAAGACACATTACAGAGATGATTCAGGGCGATTAGTTGTCAGCCTCCCGTTAAATACCAAGCTCAGTTCGCTTGGTGAATCTAAACACATGGCGCAACAACGATTCTTTAACTTGGAAAAACGGTTATCTAAAGACAGAGAATTATGCATAGCATACCACAAATTTATGTCAGAGTACTTAGACATGAATCACATGGAACTGGTAACTAATGATGATTCAAATAGTCAAACATATTATTTGCCTCACCATGCGGTCATCAAAGAAGACAGCATCACCACAAAATTAAGAGTTGTGTTCGATGGATCAGCTCCATCAAGTTCCGGGCTATCCCTTAATGATGTCATGTTAAAGGGACCTATAGTGCAATCTTCCTTGTTCTCAATACTGTTACGATTTAGAGTACATAAGATAGCATTAACCGCAGATGTTGAGAAGATGTACCGTCAAATACTAGTAACTCCAAAGGACTGTCAACTACAACGAATTTGGTATCGTCCAAATCCCTCTGAACAGTTAAGGGAATATAGTCTTCGCACAATCACGTACGGTACAAAATCGGCTCCCTATTTAGCGACCCGTAGCCTGGTGGAAGTAGCTTTTTCAGCTCCAAGTGAAACTGCTCAAAGAGCTATTAAAGATGATTTCTATGTAGACGACCTACTTACTGGTGCCGAATCTTCAGACGAATGTTTCCAGCTATACAAAGATGTTTCAGACACGTTGGCGTCTCGTTGTCTACCGTTAAGAAAATGGTGTACAAGTTCTTCCGAAGTCCTGAGTATATTACCAAATTCTGGGACCGATCCTAATCATGTTTTACAACTTAGTGAACATGATGCTGTCAGTACGTTAGGTATAATGTGGCAACCCATAACAGATTGTTTTTGCTATACATTAAAGCCATGGATTCCACCCAAAAAAATGACTAAGCGCACATTACTTTCTGACATTAATAGGATTTACGATCCACTTGGATTCCTAACACCAGTTCTTATAACTGGAAAAATCTTTGTTCAACAGTTATGGGTGTTGAAGATTGATTGGGACACTACATTACCCGACGACATGCAGCATCGGTGGAAAAACTTTTATTTATCTTTGTATGCTTTGGATAAATTAGCCATTCCACGTCGGCCATTGTCAAACAATTGGTTCAACATCCAGCTTCATGGATTTTGTGACGCCTCACAGGAGGCGTACGGAGCGTGTGTGTACGCAAGAACACAGAATGCAACTGGAGATTTTGAAACGTCACTATATGTTTCAAAATCAAGGGTAGCGCCACTTCATGCGACCACTATACCCCGGTTAGAACTCTGTGGTGCTGTACTACTCAGTGATTTAGTTACAGAAGTCACGTCTGAATTAAAGAAATTGAATATAAGCCTACATCAACGTGATGTTGTACTATGGTCAGATTCAACGGTCGTCATCGCCTGGATAAATAGCACCCAGCCACTTAAGTCTTATGTATCAAATAGAATTGCTCAAATTTTAGACCACACTGATAAAGCACAATGGAATCATGTGCCCACAGATTGTAATCCAGCTGATCTTATAACACGTGGACAAACAGTTAATAATTTACAACAGTGTTCAATGTGGTGGAGTGGTCCACACTGGCTTTCAAAGCACCACACTTCATGGCCTACACGTACACAGCCAATTTTAAATGAGTTACCTGAAGTACGACCTGTTAAATTGGTGCTTCAGGCATCTGCCCAGCCAGTAGATGATTATCCGCTCAGCAAGTTTTCTAAATGGAACCATATGATACGCGTCACAGCATACATGTTGCGTTTCATATCCAACGCAAACGAAAGAAAGAACCAAACACCTAACTGTCAAACAGGTGTACTCACTGTAAATGAATTAAAAATGCTAGAAATGTGTGGATTCGTTACGCCCAGCATAATGCATTCAGATCTGAATTAAATTCCTTGACAAAGTCCAGTTCTGTAGGTTCCAATAGCCCACTGAAGAGGCTCAATCCATTCATTGACACTGTTGGACTCATACGTGTTGGTGGTAGACTGGATTATCTTGTAGCATCAGAAGAAAGAAGGCACCCTGTTGTGCTTCCGCCAAAGGGTAAAATTGTGAAAATGATATTTGAACAAATGCACTTGGAACTTCTACATATTGGGCCTCAGGGTCTACTTGCAAACATCCAATTGTTATATTGGCCTCTTCGTGGACGCAACTTGTCGCGATCCACATACCACAATTGCAATATTTGTTTCCGTGCGAAACCTAGCATGTTACACCCTATGATGGCACCTATTCCGCGAAGCAGGATATCTGTTCAAAGAGCATTCTCTCATACAGGTGTTGACTTCTGCGGGCCAATATTTACAAAAAGTGGAATAAGGCGAGTCAAGTCCATAAAAAGTTACATTGCCGTATTTGTATGTTTCAGCACTCGTGCAGTACATTTAGAGCTAGTTTCAGGGTTATCATCAGATGCCTTTATAGCAGCTCTAACCCGGTTCATTGCGCGACGAGGTCCATGTCTTCATTTACACAGTGACAACGGAACCAATTTCATTGGCGCAAATCGGGAGTTATCCTCGTATTTCAAAGCAGAATCTGGAAAGCAAACCGTAATCGAAAACATGACACAACGTGGAGTGACTTGGCATTTCAATCCACCATCTGCACCACATTTTGGCGGCATCTGGGAGGCAGCAGTCAAATCAGCAAAGGCCCACTTAATTAAGCTGACAAATAATGTGCTACTGACATTCGAAGAGACCACCACGTTGCTCTGCCGCATTGAAGCCGTTTTAAATTCAAGACCATTAACTCCGTTAGCAAATGATCCTTCAGATTACGAGGCCCTTACACCTGGGCACTTTCTTGTAGGAAGTCCCATACTACTGCTGCCTGAGCCAGACTCAACCGGAATACCTCAGAATAAATTGACTCGATTTGCCCTTGTTCGTGCTCAAATGCAACAGTTTTGGAAGAGATGGAGCCAAGAATACCTGCCACAAATCCAGAAACGAAATAAATGGCTAAAACCCCAAAGAATCTAGTTGTGGGCGATCTGGTCATTGTAAAGGAGGAAAACTTACCTCCACTACATTGGAAGTTAGGTCGTGTCTTGACTGTTCATCCTGGGAATGATGATGTGGTGCGTGCAGTCACCATCCGAATGGGAAACGGACATGAATATAAACGTCCTGTAGTCAAGCTGGCCCTACTACCAACAGTCAATGATGAAGAGGAAGAAGAACACAATTTACAACAATAGCATCATCTCAAGAATTGAAAATTCATATGTTTATAGTCAAAGACAGTGTGTCTAGCCGCCTAAGGCTCAAATCATTTAGTATTATCATTATGTAATTGTTATTTATGTTTATAGTCAAAGACAGTGTGTCTAGCCGCCTAAGGCTCAAATCATTTAGTATTATCATTATGTAATTGTTATTTATGTTTATAGTCAAAGACAGTGTGTCTAGCCATCTAAGGTTCGAATCAAATAGTATTATCATCATATTAGTCGCTTGCTCTGTATTCCACTCATAGATCAAGTATGTTTATTGTCGTTAAGGTTATTGATGTGCTACTGTGATCTAATCTGTTTATGCATATGTAATGTTCCCATATCATGTCTTAGGGAAATCAGCATCATCATTAATCATGTCTAACGAGCCTTGAAAGGACCACATCCTTTCAAAGGGGGGAATATGTTTGCGCTGCAAACAAATTTATGTTGTGTATTTCTGTTATCATTTTCATGTGCACGTATCAGTGCGTTCCACAGTTGCAGCCTTCGTCGGCGGATGCTTATCAGGCATTTGTGTGCGACCGGCCAGCTGTGGAATAATTATCAATGTTTTCATATATATTTGGTTATGTTAAAAACTTTAAGTTGTTTTTCGAGGAGTCATGCTTTCAGTGTCATAAAGTACACAGTCTTTTTTTATTGTTTATTGTTTTAGTGTGGTGACACTGAAAGGCCGTTCATTTTTGTGTTGCTCTATTGTGCCTCCGGAACATAGTGGGTACTTTACTTTTTGACCGTTGGTGCTCGGTGACAAGCGGTTCAATTATTTTCATGGTTGTCTAATAATCTTTGTGATGAGCTGTTTGCAGTCGTAAAAAAAACCACGTTGTTGTGAATTTGTATTTAAGTCTCTGGTAATTATCGTTCTCAACAATTTTATTGCCATCACTAATTTGTTTCTTCAGTACAGGATGGTCAAAATTACCAGAGATTTGTGTTGTGAATCAACGTGTTTTGGTGTACCTCATTGCTAGTGGGAACAGTAGGCAAACACTAGAGATCCTGTTCCGGCTGTATTCAATGTGTTGTTGTTAATGAATTCATCGTCAACAGTTGCTGGCACACACTCGAACGTACGCAGGGTCAATTTGTTTTTATTGTAATTTAGTGACATACTTACAGGCCCTGGTGCGGTAACGTGGGTGTAAAACCAGGTGTGTGTCTCAACTGTTATGTGAGTATTGGTCGACCAGATATGTGTGTGTATGACCGACGGGTCCTAAAGTGGTACATTACATTACTATATTCTGTTAGCCATTAAGGCATATTAGTTATTATTTATATCTTGTAATATTATAGTCATTAACGGATACTATTTATAACTTGTATTCAATTGTATATCACAGCCGTTCAGGCCTGGTTCAATCATATATTATTTGTATTATTATTATCATTATTATAGCCAAAGAGGCAACGGAATTTATATTTATATGTTGTTATATTATTATATTATCATTATTGTGCCAAACAGGCAGTAAAAAATTTATTACAAAATACAGTCCACATTATAATTCAAAACGACAAGGCTGTTCATTATTATTTTGGTCACCTTAATCGTTATCAATAGTTTTATGAATTAAACTACACAAGTTGCTATATATGCTTGAAAATTCCAAGAACAAAAACATTTTGTACAAAGAGTAAAACATTTAAACTCAAATTTTAAAATTATATACTTTCCTGAACAATTTCATAATAACAATTTAGAATCTTTTCATTTTAGATTATTTAGATATAAATTTGTAAGGTTGATAAAACATTTTTCAAAATTATTCTACTTCAGATTATGAAATTAAAAATTCAATGATATTTCAAAATACAGAATTGAACAATTAGTTTCAGTGTAAATATAGTGGTGATCATGAATCATGATCACACACGGGTCGATAGTTCTTGAGATGTATAAATACATTTCGTAACGATTGATGCAGTTTTGTTGAACGAATTTATAGGTAAGGATGTGTGTGGAAATAATCATTTTATATAAGCGCCACTTAAAAAAAAAATAAACCAAATAAACAACCGACAAACAATCAATAGGAATGACTTATACAAATTTTTCCGCGTTCCTCATTCTCCCGTGTGAAAGTCTAGGCCTGAGGCTGATAGCTGTCGGTTTTCGTTTGCAGTAGTGAATTTCAATGTCATATCGTCAAAATAACGTTATTATATTTATGAATAATATTTATCATATGAGAAAACTTAGGATCATTTAATTTAATAGGTAAAAAAAATTAATACACGGGTATATCTAGTCCATTTTATAACTTTGACGAGAATGATTTTGAAATACACTATATGTTTGAATACATGTATTATTATAAGATAACGTTTTATCGTATTAACGCAACAATTCATTTCATAATATAACATTTCGTCTATAGGTACTATTTCTTGTATACCTATACATTATATATTATAATATATTATACACAACAATATAGGTCACGATAACTATAACGATATTATATATATTATATAAACGAAAAAAAATAATACACGAAAATATGTTATATCACTTATAAATGTATTTTAGTATTTAACATTTATTATACTGTTATATTTTATAGTCGTACGAAACACATTTTTCAGACTTACCTACAGCAAAAATGGATACCCGTAACAATATTTTGACAATATTCCGTTGCTGTTTACTGTGATTTTTTTCGGAAACCATATGGTGAATGGTCGGAAAACCAATTATACATATTATACTATATTATTATATATGTGGGTACATGAGTTACAATAATTGTTATACCGAATATACTTTCGGCGGTCCAGTGTAGCCAATATTCTGGTCCGTACCGTCTCATTAGAAGCCGGTACAAGAATTAATACTTTCATATTTTGAGCTATATTTAAACGAAATAATGTATTGCCCAGTTAATATTATTATCAGTTGTATTGCTCTTTTTCATTAGGCACGGATCAACAAAGATTGTAGGCTATGCACATTTGTCATTTGAAGGGAATCCCAAGAGCCCACGTATATAGTTGCAACTATATTTATGCATCATCATAATATTATGATATTATATAGGTATACATAATACCTATATAATATACAGGAGCAGAGCACAGCTAGGTGGTGGTCATCTGCAAGTGTAATTTGATATGCGTGTCCATACATCGATATATTTATATTTTGTGCAGACGTGTAGTAGGTATAGTATGCATAATATTATAATAATATAAATGCATGTATAGTTGAAGTAAGTGAGGAGACGTGCCGTGAGATTAGCAGACTTTCCCGTGTAATTATCATAATTTTTTTTTTTTATGAAATCGTTGCTACATAGGTATATAATATATTTATATAATATACAAACATCAGATGTGTGTCTAGTATACATATTTATATTGTATTATATGGTCAGTTCAGCGACACTATATAGGTATATAATTTAGCTGTTATTCTTGCATGTAAATGTTTATGTAGAGCGTGGAGCTAGTCACGTATCAAAAATCGTGCGAGTGCGAGTGCTGCGCCAGCAGTGTTTGTATAATACTTAATAATATTAATATATATCTATATATACATATGCCGCTGAAACATGAATTAACATAATAATCTCCGAATTTCGAATAATAATACAGAAGTAGCGCAGGGCTATAATATTATATGCTCATTATGTCTATATATTATGCGCATTTTCTGTATTCAATTCGTCACGTTACTACGCAGTACGCGACCTTGCGCACGTAGATACCTATAATATCAGTATGTTATGTAGTTAGGCATGGGACTTCTTTTTTAAGGATTAGATAAATATTTAATCGATGAACATCATGATTGATAATACTAAAAATAATAATAATAATAATAATACTATACCTATTATATTACTGTTTATTTATAGACGTTTATAGATATATATAACATTATGTGAACCACATACGCAAGTAGAATATCAGAATATTACCATGTGCTTCAGTGTGCTATACTATTTTTTTTATAGTGTTCCATATTATATAAATTATTATGATAACGCAAATATGACGGAAATGGCTCATCACTACATATAGATAATATATTACATTATAATATAGTGTTATACCAATGCGTGGGTATGTGTTTTGATTATGGAATAATAGTAGTTATTAATTGTGGAAAGATTTTCGATTAATTTAGGGGTTACATTTTTGAATTGATAATTCATTTCTATAACTTCAGCATGACGTAGGTACCAATTGTTATAAACTTATATTAAATGCTTACGGATAGTCGATACTCTTTTCACTTTTTCCTTTGTAGTTTGTGGATTACGATTTACGAATGTAATAATCGTATGTATTTTAGTATTTGTATAGGTACCATTTTTGTCATTTACGATTACGGCTGCGATTATCATCGAACGAGTGTTGAAAGCGTTTTAATATACTTTATACTATACATGGTTAACCTATTTTAGCTATGATACTATATACATACTAATGTACTATATTAATAGTCGACTAGTGCAGTGGATTCTCTTTTGTAGAGTTGTGATCGACTTCTAAGTTGTTGCATAATCGACCAAAAAAAAAGGTTGTCAATAAATAAAAATTATTTAAATCTTTATTTGTTAGTTCTGCAGCATTTTAAAAGAAGATAATAATTCAAAGATGGTATAAAAAGATTATATTTAATACGATTATTTTTTCAGTATAGGAGTTAATTTAATTATTTAATTAGATGCTTGTACTTGCATACATATCAGTCAGTTATAAGATGTGTCAATTCAAAGCAGAAATAGTTATTTCTTATCAATTATTTCATTATCAGTTATTTATTGCCTTTATTAATTGTTATTTATTTAATTTTTTTTTTTAAATTAACTAACCTGCGGCAACTTAAGCCATTGGGTGATTTTTAACTGCGGGGGGAGGGTATTTAATCAGGTCTTAAACACGTGTGTTTTAGTTTGACAGAATTTTCAAGTGGGCACCCGTAGGTATCTGCCATACCCAAGTGGGGGATGGCGGCCTCTCTCCAGCACGATTCAAGATAGTATCTTAAATTGTGCTCTCTAGACACCATGATTAGTCGTGCCAGTGCCGCCCGTGGCCGAGGTTCGAACCGGTGACGGTGTGCGTCGAAACCGACGCCTTAGTCCGCTCGACCACTTCGTCCCCCTATTTAATTCTTACATTTTTATATATTATATATATTATATTTTTAAATTGTGTTATTTGGTTTCTGAACAAAATCCAGAAAAGATAAAAAGAGGTCGTGAATTTCATTGCATATTTTTAGTGCATATTTATCGATATTGAAGGTAACATTATAGCAGGTATTTTTTCAAATTTAAGTGCTACAAAATCTCAACCCTGATTATTACTATCCCCTCCTCCCCGTTAGAAATTTCTGGGCACGCTAGTTTTATTGAGACTTGAATGAACTTAAAAATTCCAACGAATTATAATTTTTGAATAAATGCATTATTAATGGGTAGAATATTAGAATTGTAAGGGGTGAATATGATCAGCGAATCACACTACATATTATAATCATGCATTTAAGCCTACGCCGCGGCCGGTATTTTGCAAAATATTCATCGCGAGAATTAATTGAAATCCAAATCTAATAGGATAATCAGTCATCAGTGGCAGTATAGTATAATAATTTGTGTAATGTATTAAGGGTATTTTGGTATATTAGTATATTTCATGTTGTATACTTGTATAATATAGTATTAAATTAGTCATAATAACGTCGAAGGTATTATTTTCCCTTAGCAGACATATATTTATGTTATATACATTCATGTCTGATTTTATAAGCCTCGTAAAATACTATCATATTATGCTTACAAATTACAAATATTATATAGGTATATACATATATAATATATAGTTTTATAATAAATACGTTTTATGCATCACACCGTATAATATATCTTTAGCTAGGTTTTAGCCATTAGGTACTTATCACACTATCAGGTACATGTATATAACAGTATGTCTAGATAGACGCATATAGTGTCAATGTTCATTATATAGGTTAGGTATATATAGTTATATATAGTTAGTATATATTAATTATATGTGCAATGTTAATATATAGCACGTACAATGTACGATATGTGTTATATTATATTATCGGTCTTAATTGGAGGCGCAAGTATATTGATTTAAACCGTATTATCAGGGGTATCGGGCCATTTCCCCGTCCCCATTTCACCGTCGAACATTTCCCCGTAAACACTTCCCCGTAAAATATTTTCCCGTCTAATACGTTTTCCCGTGCGACATTTCCCCGTCCCCGTAATTTGTAAAATGTTATTTAATAATAATCATAATAATAAAAAATATATAAATAATAATATTAATAATAATAAAAATTTTGAGAAATAATTATAATAAAAAATAATGCTACTGGTATACGTTATTAAATTATTACAGATACATAAAATAATTTGTAAAATGTTATTTAATAATATCATAATAAAAAATATATAAATAATAATAAAAATTTTGAGCAATAATTATAATAAAAATTAATACCTTATATTTGTAAATTATGAGCAATTCCAATTAAATATTCATTTAGAGTACGTTCATGGTAAGAATTTACAATTTTTTTAATCCGTGTGGTTGTCTTCGTATATTTTTTCTTTTTAGCTACCTGTTCTTGCCCTGCTATTAATTGATTGATTTTTATTTCCGTTAACCCTTGTTCTTTTTTTATTACGTCTATTAATCGCCATATTGTTGGATGAGATGCACCTAACAATGACGAAAATGCTCTGTGCCATCCTTCGACGGAGTTGTTTGTTTTTGGCAAATCTGCAAGTGTTGCGTCGTATTGATTCCACAGTGCTAAACTAAATGTAGGTGGGCGTCGAGTTCTACGTCTATTTGGTCTGCCGATCCATGTATCTTCAAAGTAGTCTGTCAATGGAAACAATAGTTCTTCATTTTCTACAAAAAAACTTTGGGACATTAACTCGTCAAATTTTTTTTCAACGTCAGGTATCGGTACAAATGCTAAAACCATTAGCTGTTTTACATTTAAGGCAAAGTCAGCATTTGAAATATATTTTTCTCGTATTTCAGGGATACACTGTATTTTTCTCCATATGCATTGTCCAAAATGAAAAAAGCAGCCTCTTATTCGGATGTCCTTGAAAACGTCTGCAATCGCACCTAAAGCGCTTGTTCAAAATCAACCATACACTTGCTGGCCGTAAATTGTTTTCCAAATTTAGAAGTTCTTTTATAATTTTAGTATAACTATCACGTGTTTTATTTGGCACAAGTGCAAACACTAACGGTAATACTGTGTCGTATTTTATTGCGTGGATTGTAAGAAGCTGAGTAAAGAGTTGTGGGGATGACTTAAATGTACCATCAATAAACCAATGACACTGGTCAGATAATATTTTTAAATTTTCTTCAGTTGAAAATAATAATATTCGATTAACATCATCAGAACCACTATCATAGAGGAGGAAGGGTTTTTTGTTTAATGTGAATGTATACGGGTCAATAATATTTATTTCTGATAACGTTGACGGATTTACAGGTGCATTTTTACAACGCCTTAGTCTTTGTACCGTTTTTTTCATTGTGGCTACTGAAGGTAAAGCGCCAGAAATTGCTTGAGATGATATAGTAGATATAGTATTAGTAACTATTTGATGAGGAGTTGAAGTTACTTGACTGGATGCTGTCTCTTTCAACTCGTTAATAATAGTTTTAGTACTAATTTCTGTTATGTTTGGTGTGTGGTTGTGAGTGTTTTTGTGCAGAACAACTTCATCATTTACTGTATGTGCCCGTCCACGACACTTGTACATATATATTTGATGCATTTCCAATATGTTTTTTCATTTTTCGTATAGTCCTTTTCAAAAATATATTCCGCATATACTAATAAATTTTTTCCTTTGGTACTTTTTACGTAAGTCATTTTAAAATAGTAAAAAAAAATAGGTTAATTGAAAAAATCTAATGTACGTATTACGAATGTGACGGCATTTAACAAAAATAATATAACTTCGCGACGGTTATCGAGACACTGTTAAACCATTTCAATTTGTTAGTTTTACTAATGCATACCGGATCCGTTTTATTTTAGTATGTATATCGTACATCGATAACGTACCTAAATCTTTATAGGTAATTTATATTTGATAAAACCTATAATAATAAATATATATCTAAGTTAATTTGTCCGTACAAGGTGCAATATAAGCTATATAAACATTTATACTATCTTTATTTGTTATATCTTATATATACAGGGTGATTTTTTTATCAAACAATACTCATTATTTCCAAAAGTATTCATTTTTTTGAAAATTATAAGGATAAAAATATTTAAAAATATAATTTTTTTATAAAAATGTTGTTTTTTTAACAATTTGAAACTACGTAAAAAAATATTTTCAAAAAAATGAATACTTTTGGAAATAATGAGTGTTGTTTGATAAAAAAATCACCCCGTATATCCTTCTTTTGACGAAGAAATGTCTAACGGGGAAAATCGCTGGACGGGGAAATATTGGACGGGGAAAGCGTAACGGGGAAATGTCTAACGGGGAAATGTATTACGGGGATTCGTCCATGAATCATTATCAGGGACTTGAACCCGAATTAACCGGAACCTCTAACACCCCTGAAAATCCTTAAAAGTCGGACGGTTTGCGTTTGGGAAAATTTTTAAAAAAATGCAATGTGTTTGGGCAATTTAGCATAATGCGTTTGGGCGATCTTTTTTAATATCCTGGGATGCTGTATTTTATCAGTCCAGCATTTTTGAACACCAGAATACATCCAGCACCCGAAACCCGAATAAATAATTCGGGTGCTATAAGCCCTGCTAATTAAACTATATAAGTTATTAATAGGACGTCACACCCGCATGAATTGTCTCTGTCTAACAAATGTACAATCATTGATTATGAATACTAGAATTTATGTCCTCTAAAATTATTTTATCTAATAAACGAAACAAAAATGTACATTTATGATGTATACGTAGATCTTTATACTTTATACAGGGACATAGCTAGGGTGTCTGCACATTATTTTTCATCCCATCATACTATTTATGTATGATGTATTGCGCACTACAAAAAAAAATTTCCAAAAAACACCTAACTGTACCTATAATTAAATGAGTGGCACTTTAATGCACGTGTCGCGCAACTCGATGATTTTAAAAATTATATTAATTAGAAAAACGAAATGTTATGTATCCAACAGCTGCATGAGACACTCTTTATGACTGATGGCTGTACACGTGTTACAATATAATGAATATATTAAAGTAGGTAGTCACTATGTATCTACATTATTATTATATAATGTTTTGTCATAAGTACAATTTCCGCGTGTGTATAGAAATGGATTGATATGAAGGTGAGACGGCGGGATCGCTGAAAGTTGCGAGTGTCCTTCGGAATACAATTTGTATACGGTGTCATTAACAATAAAATATTATATATATATATATATATATATATTTGCGTCTGATATGTAACAGCTAGTCAATACAAACTGTGAGTATATATATATATATATATATATAGACATGTAGTATGTATATACGATATACCTACTCAAGTGTACAAAAAAATCTGTGTATAATATGACGTATTTTATATTCATATTAATATGTATATATCTCATGCATATCTATTATTGCAGACTATGTATGTATAATGTATATAGGTAGTAGGTACAGTCTGTCTACTGTAATACTGTACAGTATAACAATAATCGTCACTGCAAAAAAAAAATGTCAGCAAATTTGATTGTATTGTACAATATGTTTAGGTACAGATTGTAAATATTCTTTTAATAATAAAAAAAATTCTGCTGCTATTATACTATATATTTATATTATACACGTATAAGCTTTATGACTACGAGTACATTGTAATTTGCAGGTACATCTATACATTTCCTATAGCTACAGGTTACGGGTATACAGTAATAAAGAAATCATCATTCATTGCCAGCGCCCATTTGAAATCCGATTTTATATTATAATACCTAATATAAAATATTATATTATTATTATTATTATTATTTGCAGCTGCCCGGAAGTCAATTCGCATTTAAATGCTATTATTGTGTAATATTATGTACAGGTGCATGTACGGGCACACCGGATGGACCAAAGAATATAGCCAAAGAAACTCAAATTTACGATTTTATTTCGCATAATATATTTTGTCGAACGGGATAAACAATATAATATTTTATGGATAGGTACCTAGTTATAACCTCAAATATGTAATACATTTAATTTTAAATAGAGAAATTATAGGTATATTATTATATTTTATTACCTATATAATTTTTAGTTGAATATGAATGTATTAAATGTAATTGCAATACCTAGTTAATTGTAAAAGTCGGGGTTTTTAACTGGTGGTCCTTATAGGGTTGGGGGGGTTGTCCGTAAATGGATGCTTTTTTTTTTATTTATACTATATTTTATCGGTCATCGACTCATCGGTGGTCCATATAGTAGATTTTATTATACATTTTATTGATGTGTGTACAGTGTACCTACGTATTTAATTTAGGTATAGTTGTTATAGTAACAATTTTTTAAATGCATCTTAAAATATTAAATATAAAAGGTAATCAAAATATCAGTAATGATTTTTTTTGCGGGGAGGGTTTGTGGCTATATTTTATGTTGTAAAGTGATCCATAATGTAGACAAGATTGAGAGCCACTGGTATAACTGTATAGTAATGCATATTATTTTAGTTATAATTTACATTTTAGGAACTATAGTTGCTAGGTATATAATCTATATTCTATGTATTATAACATGTATATTATTATTATATATTATTATGCATTATTTATGTAAGTGGTAAGTCCCACCTCCCACAATCAAGGTTATAACTGAAATTAAATTAAAAGGGGGGGGGAAGGATGTCCAAATTTACAATATAGCTAGTACATGCTATACGTGCATAATTATTTACGTTAAAAATGTAATAACTCATTATTTTCTACTTTTTTTAAAAATTATACCCACAACCAGCAAGAAACTCTCGAAAGTCTAAAATCTTCGTATCTTTATCGTCACTAACTACTGTAGGTTTAGCCGGTTTAGGTACTTTTTTTTTAGTCCATACGTAACCCATATTACTATCGATTTCAATAAATCTTCAAAAATCATAAAATAAATGTGTTAAAAGATTTTTTTGGTCACCGATAACATTTTTATGTTAAAAAATAATATATAGTACTTACAAATTGTTCATATTTTACGATTTGTACAAGATTATTTCAATAATTTCTATGTAATATTATAATATACTTACCTTAGTTTCAGAAAAATCTAATTACGTACTAATCTTTTCGGTGCCAAGTACAACTACGCCACTGCTCAAAAAATGGAAAACAATAACAAAATATAACGACAACAAGAGTCTTTTAGAACAGTTGCTATTAATAATACCTGTACCTACTACCATTGATTATATAAATTAATAATATAGTAATATACCATAGGAATACGGCAGGATTAGCCGCCGCCATCATCCGGAGCTCACGGCATCTGGCGGACCCCGGCGACGGGTGGTGCCAACACGAGAAACGAAAATCTCGCGGCGATAATAATATGATAACGTCGCCGCCAGTCGACTATCGCCGTCGCTAACAGTTGTACATCACTGTCAGACTTCTACAACATAGAGATACGGATACTACAACTACAACTACAACAACAACTTCTACTACTACTACTACTACTACTACTACAGAGTACAACAGACGACGTGACCGCGGGACCGTGCTTTTTTTCGGGGCGGCGTTTTCCTCTCCGCGCCCGCGGCCCTCCCCAACCGAAGTCTGAACGCCGCCGACGACGACCGCGGTCGCCACTCGTCGTGCAATCGTGTGTCGCGCGACTTCAGTAGCGTATCGGCCCGCGCGCCCGTTCACGTCGTGTACGGTGTCTCGAGATTGTGATTGCTGCACGCATCGTTTTTCCGCCGTTTCATTTTTTTTCTTCGCAAGACACTCGGCTACGTTCGCCCAGGTCAGCGGTAGACGACGACGCTGTGTCCCTACAATAATATTATCGTTAAAATAAATCGTCGTACGACTCGTTGTTATCACCGCCGAACCGCGGCGGGCAGACCGTGTCTCCGTGTCTGAACCGAGTTCGCTGTTCGAAAAACTCGCTGGGTCGCTGTTTTCGCGGTCGTCGTTCGTCCATGGTCCGTGCGCGATACGCGTCCGAAATGTCGTCCGGAAACGGTTCGCCGCAGCCGCCAGCGGCTATTTGACAGAGTCGGATGAAAAGTTGACCCCGCGGCGTGTCTTCGGCAGTCTGGGAAATGGAGTCCATCCGGAAATGGTTTTACAAACCAAAGGTGAGTGCTGGTCTTGACGTTATTTTCCAATTAAACGTGTATTTTTCTTTGTATAATATATCAGCCACTTGAGTTTCTGCAGCCTGATCGATCCTACCATTAGTCCTGTTAACGCTTACCCAGACTGTACACAACGTTATAATATGGACCGAGTCCTTGCAAACACTAAATTCTGTTATGCCTGTTTTCTAACCGTCTGGAGTGAGTAGAATATCTTTCACAATTGTAGCCATTCTACTACGTTCACAGAGTCTCTTACTCTCTAGTAATTTAGTTTACCTAGTCCGATTGTAACCTTTCTTATCATGTGAGCTCATTGTGATATTTTGTAATCATTATAAATGTAATGATAGCTTTTATTTTTTATCAATCAACTACATCAAACTGTATTATAGGTACCTTAATGATATTTAAATATTTTGATGCTAAAACAATTAGAAAAGTTCTTCTGTAACTGACTGATCAGTATGATTGTAGTTACTACCTATATCGATCTAACTATACAATTTCTCAATGCTTTGGTTACTTCCACCGAGGCTACCTTTTACCTACCCGATTGGCTATTTTAAATGCATACCTCGAGGCATACTTATTCATTAAATTATTTACATAGCTAATTAATTACTTGTTAATATTTAATTACCAAGATACATGCCTACCTTTGTAAATTAACTAGTTAAATATTGACTTGTGTGGGACTTGGTTTTTTGAAACTAATTTAAAAGTATTTCTATTATTTTTAACAGTTTTCCAAAATTTTTATTGTTTATACCTATAAATACCTATTTAATTTAATAATTATACAAGTTTTTTTAATTTACCTACTCATCTAAGTTAAATTTACCTACCTAGGTACTTAGTATGACCATCATTGTCACATTTTTTAATTGAGCTTATGTAATTATGAGATCCTATTCTAAGTTAATTTGATATTACTGTACACAGATAATTTTTCATTTTCTTGAAAGCTAGGTATTAATTTGGTTTAATAAGTATATTAATTTTTTTTTGTACGAGTTATACTAATAAAAAGGACAAAAAATAATATTTATAGGTAGGTACCTACCCAGAATTGTATTTATGTTGTTCTTATATATCTTTCTATATATCTTAGGTGTCTAATTATTGTAGATGTATTATATCACTCATAACTTATTGGTAGGCCATATCTCATATTTCATAATACATAATATGTTTTTTTGTTTAAGTCATTGGTTTTTGTATTAAAAATTTGAAAAAAGGTATGATAGTAGAGGATAGTAGGTAGGTACTTCACTTAAAATAATTAATAGCTACATATCTACCGAGTATCTATTCTTAATTGTCTTAGTTACCACTGGGTCTGGTTCAAGATTAGGATTAGATTTCATTAAAAATCATAGATATAGAGTAAGTAATACCCCTAGTAATACAGAATTTGAAATATGATTAAATTAGAATTTATTTAACTTAAGTACCCATCCACCTACCTTAATATTATACCATGGATATATGTTCTTACATTTATTTTGAACTTAATATTTATCTTCTAGCATTTATTAGGTAAATAAAATAATTTTAATTAATTTGTGATCTCTTAGTGATTATTTACTATCAACAAGTATTTTTTTAGAAGGTTTTATAATCATAAAAGTAGAAAAAACAATCCCAATTCCAATTTTTACTGCCTCTGTCCTTGTGGTGGCCCTGGTATTATCAAATATATTATACCTAGTCTTATAGGTAGTACTTGTATAAGAAAAATTAAAATTTTGTAGGTATTCAAAATATAAAACTGTAAATTGAAATGAGTAATGAGTACCTACCTAGTTATTTATTCTCAAATGTAAAACAAATGGGTAAGTATTTTTATCCAATTTATTAAAATATAGATTTTAATATGTACCTCGGTATGTGTACTATTATTTAGGTAAAATAAAATTTTTTTTTCATCATAAAACTTAGGTTTATTATATATTATATATGGATTTAGTATACCTATTATAGGTACTCGCCAATACATTATGTAAAATAGGAAGGTACCTACATTATAATATTATTATTAATAATTTTGTGCTATCTTAAATCATTGATCTGAGATAAAAAAAATAACAAAAGCGTTTATTCAAGGACAACTCGCGGTCTTTTACATAATTTATTATGCCCGTTTTCATTTGTCAAAATCAATGATAACTTTAGAATCGAGTAAATACAAACCATGGTTTTTAGAAATAAATTGAGTTTAATTATTAATCTAGGTTAATGGTTTCAAATATATTATATTTTCATATTATTATTATTTATTAATCTTCAAGATTTTTACATTAGGTTTGTGTAAACGTAAAACTAAACTTACAATCGGACTAAAGACAAAATATGTCGCCTACCTTTCATATAATAAAAAGCCTGGTTGGTTAGCTCGGCTTACCGAAAATGGTCAAGGTTCTATTTTAAAAACTGGTTTCTTGTTTACATTTTTTCTCTAATTTATTTTGTCGCTTATTGCCATTTCATCAAAAACTATTAAGAAATTCGAAAACGTATTTATTTTTTAAATCCGCGAACAATTTTTATTGAAATGTACCTTGAGCATAGTATTGGTCGTTTTGGAATTGTATATTATATAATATTACAAACTATTATTGATTTTAAATTTAAGTATGTACCAAGGTATATGTAGAAAATTAGTTAAGAGATCGTACACAAAATATTTTGTGATTGGTATTATTAATAATTGTAAATTATATAGGTAGGCAATATCATTATGTATCGTTTTTACTTTTGATTAATATTACGTAGTAATAATATAATTATTTATTTCTTATTTAATTTTCATTGTAGGTATTTTATGTGCTTCCTGTAATTTGTTCCCTCGGGCGTTAGACCTAGTTTAACTTCCGAAATTTTAAACAAAAACATATTAAATGCCCATGTATTTTTGCAAGATTTATAATATTACAATATATCCTAAGGCAATAATTATTGTTTGTATTTATACTTCTTTAAGTGCATATATATTTACTATACCTAGGTACCTACCTATTATACAAGGACAACAAACAACAGAAATAATAGCATCCTTGATCAAACCAATGTATTTGAATCATAAATTCAATTAAAACCGTTAGGTAAAACTTTTTTTCACAAGGAAATTACCTTGTATTTTTGTCTCTTCGTGTCATTTAAGATTAATAGGTGCGACGGCTCTATTTTTAGTTGTAACAAAGCAAAATTATAAAAGAATCAAAAGAATAATTTTACTTTATTTCAATGTTGACATATTTATTAATTAGACCATGACTTAATGGTTCACAGATAAATTACCCAAAATATCGTGACATCTATAACCAAAAAAACATTTGCCAACTATGATTAATTAACAATATTGATAACTGAACATGACACCCGATATCAGCTGTTGTCTGTATTGTTTTATAGTTAAATCGAATGATATATTTTTCGAGAAATTATTGTAAGTAGGTGCCGGGCTAAACGCTTTTTATCTTTTATCCCAAAACGACTATGTTACTTATGTTACTATTTATTATTATATTAACAATAGTTGTAATTATAACCCGTATTTATTTACACCTACTTATATCTTCTTTTTTTTTTAATTGAGCTTAAAGCTCGGCAACTATGGCTATTAGTGTTAGTAGGGGGAGGGAGGGTACGGTTAGTTCGGAACACGTGTATGTGTGGCGAGGATTTGTCACTAAAACCCGGGTGGTCACCCATCCAGGAACTAGTGACACTGGCCGGCGTTTGTTCTCGAAGCACGTTTGTGACTGGAGCCAAATACCGCCTCACTCCAGATCACACTTATATCTTTATAAGCACATATTATAAACTAAAATATGGATATCGATTTACTTTTTTAAAAACTTTTTCGGTAATGAAATTGGTCGATACTCGATTTGAGATTATATTATTTTAAATTTTCTATATCTTTGTGAACAAACTCTTTATATTATGTTATAGATCCATAGTCCATCCATATAGGCATATAGGACATAGGTATATACTATATATATATACATTATACATACTTACCGTACCAAACTACCAAGGTCATCCCGAAGTTGAATGTTATACCTACAATCCTATACAATATAATATATTATGATGTGTCTATTGATGGACGGAAATTAGTGAAGGTTACTCGGTCAATTCTACGAGTTTAAGTAAATGTTTGTGTATTAATATTAAAACAGAATTCGTATAGGTATCTACATATTATTGCGGTTTCAATAGTAAAATCGCGTTAGGAATAAATATTATGAATTTATGAACCTGAAGTAAATAAATACATTTTAATTAATTGTTGTATAAAATTAAAACGAAGGCTGCTCTACCATAATATATGATGGCTATGTTCTCTTGGTCGCTTGTCCCACCGAGTTAATACCAGCTATTATTATCTATATAAAAATTAAATGCTTGTTTACATTATAGCTTTCATCCCACATATTTTTTAAATATAAAACACGACAAGTAGTTTTTAAGTAGCACTAGAATAAAGAAACAAAGGCTGTTTTGTGGAATGGTGAAAGGTCAATAGGCTTCTCATCAAAAGCTTAGGAAACATAAATTTGTAATGTTTACACGAACTGATAAATAATTTATGAATTTGCACCTATTTTAGATTGTTTTTATGTTATGCACTGCAGGATCAAGTCTCAGAAATTTAATATATTACGTCTTGCTTTCACTATACTTTTTACTTGTTACAAAGAGTATCGGAGAATATTATATGAAACTCGTCATAATATCATAATATATACTAAATAGGTAAAGTTAGGTGTAAGCTATGAGAAGTTATGAAGGTAACTCAGCTCTTTCTCAAAAAAAATCTTTAAAAATTGTTATTTAATATTATATAATTTTGTGGTTATATATGTTTAGCCAGGTTTAACAAGTCTGAATTCAGGGATAATGTGTATCTTAGTTGTGACTTGACTATAGACATTATATTATATTTTATAATTCTTATTTTTATTATTCTCGAACTACTATAAAATGTATTTATGCATATTATCAAGAAATTCAAATTCTTGTAATGATGTTGGTGCATGTGATTGTAATTTAAATTACAAAATGAGAACTGTTAATTGTATAATATATACAATTATCATCTAAAACAATATAGATAATATTTAATTTGTCACGCTTTATTTAAATTTATAAGTGCGATAGGAATTACTCATATATAGGATACGTTATGTTATTTGTTTTGATCAATACAACAATTCACAATTCAGTACCTATATTATTATCTTTAAATTGAAATAATTTAATATATTATTATTGTGTTACATAAGCATATTTTGTTGTTTAATAAATTCATTTTGTTTCATTGTTTTTATGTGTGGATTTTCTTAATAATACTGATAAACTATAATATGCAGTGATGACGTCCTGAAGCATATAGGTATATTTTGTAAAACCACACAAGACACGATTTCTATTGTTTTGGTAAAACAATTAGCGTATTATAGTTTAATACATAAGTAGTGTTAGCTATGTTAAATTTTGATTTTCAATATTTTTTAATTGCTTTAAATATTGTACTACTGTGTTATACACTAGTTAGTTTTGCAGCTTATTTTTATTTATTTGGTTGTATTGGTACTTTAATAACACCTAGGCTAACAGTTCGACTATCTCTGTTAAAATAATATGTTATTTTATTTTGTAGATTCCTTTCTTTACTAGTAGTTTGAGCATAGATAAGTGAAAAATGATATAATGAATTAGTTAATCTAAAAATATTATGGGTACGTTTTCTTCATTTTAATTGCAAATAGACACCAACATTTTAAATTATGTCAAATGTACATGTTTTGTATAGTAACCTATGATTTTATATTATCACAATAGCTAATTAATAAAAAACGTATGCCTATAATTTATTTTTATTATTTATATCTACAAGTTAATTAATTTGTGTTTAAAATAGATAGTTAGGTGTATATATTAAAATATTTAAGTAGTGCAATTATTATGGAATTTTCTTCCAAATATTTATTTTAAGATATTTTATTTATGTTTAAAAACATTAATTTTATTAATCAATATTGATGACTTCTTTAACTATGTTAATCCCACCTGTTAATTATTCTTAGATAAAAATGTTATATTGTACCTATATAAATAGGTTTATAACATCTTAATAAATTATAATTTAATTTATTTGAAGAAATAACGTTAGTACGTGTATGTATAATTAGTATATAGTTAGTTATACCTTATACAGTATGTAATCCAAAATAAATATATTTTCTAGTTTGAACGAAATTTATTGATTTGTATATTTTTTTGTACCTACTTATCTATGAATGAAATGTTTGAAAATATCCATTAGTAAATACTATAAAATCTCACCTAACCTAATCTTACTATAAAATAAATTAATTTAAAAAATAGTTTTATTAGCTATTAAATGTGCCAATAACTCATGGGATGAGGATATGGGTGTTTCTTATCTTTTACAAAAACCGAGAGAAAGCTATATATTATGAATTATGACTTATCATTATATTATAAAAGTATGCCAGTTATGTTTTTATATACAATTCATAAAAATACAATTATTCTACAAAGAAACTGTTATTATATTATTTATATTATAAATTTAAAATTAACGTCATTATATGTGTAATGACTAATAATGAATGCAATTTGTTTTTATTATTTGGTTTAGTAATTACCAAAGACCCAACTTCCGATCTACGTTATAGCTTATCACTGCCGCACGTAATATTCAAGTTCATACAGAAGGGTTATTATTGTCATAATTATTACAACTATCTTTGTTCCATAGAATTGGTATCTATTGTAATCGCTATGAAATAAAATGCTGTGGTGTACTTGTGTAGTTGAAAACGGATGCAAACCATGAGGGCCGAAACACGATAGCTATTCATGGGGGATACACATATTATAATACAAATAGTAGCTCTAGCCTCTTAGGTAGGTAGGTAGTCTGATAGTTGACGTGAAATGGCCAATACCTATCGGAAACCATACATATATCGCTATGATACATTGACAAATATGTTTGTTTAAGAACATTGACGCGCGTTATACATACAATCTAAAATTGTATATATTTTTTTATATTGAGGTGTCTCTTTGTTGTAGAACATATAGCTATATATTATGATTCTACTATTGTTTTAAAACACATGTTCCCATTTACCTATATAATATATAATTTATGTATATGTTCTATTATTACATTAATATTGGAGTAGAAACAATTGTGAAAATACTAGGTATATAGTAGGACAACATCAAGCTAATCGTAATTATTGTGTCTGCCATAGTATGGTGTTGTTTAATTTTCCAAATACGGAATAATGGGAATATTTTTAATTGTCCGTTCTTTGCAATTGGGTAATTTTGACCTCACAGCCACACACGTCTTCGCGAGTTGAAAAACACTCATCATACTGATATTTTGTATGGTAAATAAATAATAGTAAATCTTTTTAGGAATAATTGTCTATTTAGAAAAGACCTCGGAAAATTCTAGCCAACCAACCAAATACAAAATTGTCCGTGTGAGTATTCTACTACACTATATAAAAATAAAAACAGTTGTCTTAAGTTTTGTTAGTTACATTGCAAACCATTGGCAAATAATAATATTATCATGCATTAGTCATTTTATTATTATAAAAATAATATACTATACTCCAAAGTAAATGCGCATTTATTTACATGGGTATGGCAGCTACCTATTATACCTACAAACACGGTTATTCCTATAAAGTATAAAGGCGCGTTTAAGTATAAGTACAAGCGTTGTTTCAATATTATAATATTATACTTTATATTCTATAGGTTAAACCTATCTGCTGTATTATGCGTTTGCGTTTGTATTATTGCTAAATATTATCATTATATAAGTTTGTTTATTTATTTTTTACTACTATTTTACTAGTTTGATCACACAAGAAACACTACGTGTACCGATTACTGATTAATGATTATAGTATATATTATTATGTTGTATTCCAGGCGAAAACTGCGCTTGCGTGATTACTATTCCTTGGATTCCTATTATAGGTAGTTGGTGATAATCCTGTAACAGTCGTTCGATATTTGATTATATACCACAGAAACACAAGAAACTAAAAAAAAACTACATAATTTTAGTTTTTTTTTCACGACAATCGTCAAAATATAATATTACGTATCGGTATTAGTCGTCCGTATAACGAGTATCAGACTATGCGTTTAAATATTATATAATTAATATAATATAGGTGATGCATGTTTAGTTATTATATGTGTTCAAACATAATTCAAATGTAGTTCTGCTACGTTTACTGAAGAGTAAAAAAAATTATATACGTGAATCCTTGGTAGGTGTCTTTGATTTATAGTATATGTTTTTTTTTTTAGTATCAGGACTTGAGAGTATACTTTTGACTCTTGAGATCAGGACAATAAGTTATTTGAAATTTATAATTTAATTTCTTCGATGCTATTTGTATTCACGCTGAATGTAAGTTTATTTTTACAGCATATTCATTGATATGATGTTCATTTGTTATAAAATTATGTTTTCATTGCTAAATTGATGGTCTAAGAGTATAATATTATTATGATCAGTATTTTTTTTTATAGTGTAATTCACTAAGTGCTTAATATTGTTGAATTAGGAGTAGGTACACTATACGCATAATAATATAATATGTACACTGTACAGAGTGGAGGCCTATGTTTTCCATATTAATGAATATAAACGGCGGCCCATTCTGTATGTATAACAAATTTGGTTCATACGTCATGCAAATATTTATAATTTAATTAAAACATGAATTAATAATATTATCCTCACATCGGTCGCTATAATGTAGTATTGTTAAACTAGCGATGGTCTTGGAGCACAATTTCAGAAAAATTAGACAGAAAAAAAGAATCTTAACTTAAACAATTTTTTTTATTCGATCATGAAAGCTGTACGATTTTATGATTTTTCAAATGTATATTAATAAATAATAACATCAAATCTGATTCTAATATAACACGATGCAGTAACTTATAAAATCGAATTAAAGTATTGGAATGGCCAAGGTGGTGTAGGTCTATATACTATATAGGTATGTATAGTAAACAACTAAACAATTTGAATACATTGTATAATATTTACCTAACACATTATCCGTCAAGGACTAGATTTTTTTTATGTATAAAAATTTTTGTAAAATCTTTGTATTTTATTAATGTTTAATAGTAAAAACACAAATATAGACGGATAGTTAAATGATTTTTGTGGGGTTAAACTGTTAAAGTATTCGAATTTTTTCCAAATACAAAAATTAGTCACTCAATCCATATGGAAATGCTTAAATGTTTGGAAATGTTCTCGACTGCCAACTAATATGCTTATTTTATTATACTTTGTAATCTATTGTTTAACATTTTTTAATCAAGTGTTGAAGTGTTCATTATATAACATTTTGATGTAACTTAACATAATCGATTTGTTATCCAATATTGTTATTCATAGATGCTGTTATTGTTTTTATGGTAAAAATATTTATTTTTCAAGAGTTTATTGAAAAAAAAACCCGTTCGTATACTAATATGTTTGTTTATTGTGTATATAATATTATATACAACATGACGTATTGGTACCGGTTTTCGTTGTCTATAATCATTATAATAATGTATAATAATGTTATAATATGTAATAATTGGGTTCACGTGGCTATTGATTGCAGATAAATCAATTAAAAAGACACTGTAAGTTGTGTATACAATGAAATAATTTTAATTATTATCGATTATTATGCAAAAACATCAAGCTACCTATATTATAAAATTATAATTAGTTTATTTCTGGGTGATAAAACCGATATGACGTTTATTACGGTCAGCGGATAAATCCGTTTACAGCATACACTTTATTGATTTCACAAAAACGTTCAAGTGAAAATTTCACTTTGCAACAACCTAACCTAACGACATAATAATCAACACTTGTATAGTGATAATATAAATTGTATTCGGGTTAGATACGCAGCGCTTGTTGGCCGCAGCCTTCTTCGATTTTCCGGAAAATTTCAGATTACATGCACATATAATACAGTAATTGGTATAGGAATCAAGAAAGTGTGTACCGCGACGTGATAACGTACCTACCTATAAGTATAGTGCAGTTTTGTTTAGCCTTAGCCTACATTCGCGGTTGGTGATATTGTAATTAGGTACACTATATAGTTTATAATAATATGATGTAGGCGCGTGGCGTGTTGTACATATGGGTTTTATCAGAAATATTATCATAGTGGTGTTATCTTGCTATTATAATTCTTGTCACTTGGATTGACCATGAAAACAAACAACAAAATTTGTAAATCGGTACTTATATAATATAGTAATATACACACACAGCCAGTGTTACGTTAAGCTGCCAACACTAACTTTCCAAATCAGTTTTTGTACCTATTTTTAATAATTTTTATCATAATATTTTTGTTTTTATTTTCTTAATATTATGTAACTTTTTTCAAATCATAATATAATAAAATACTTTTCTAAAATTTAGATTTAGAAATGGTGATTGAACATATAGGCATATAGTTTTTTTTAACAATAATAATTTAAAGTAAAGTGTAGTAAAGGACCTATACCCCTTGCCACTTTAATCCATTAATTTAAACTTTAAATGCTCTGTTTTATAAAAACCATTGTTAGTTAAATGTTGGATATTTATATTATTACCTGTATCAAAATGACAAAATAATAGGAAACTATTCTGCTTCTGATTATGAAAATAAAAATACTATATAAATTGTAAAAATGTAGTGTTATATCATTCTTAGGTAGGTAAACAATTTTTATCTTAAAAAATATAAAAAATGACTGAAAATTAGCGTAGCTGTTTATTAGATATTGTATCTACATAATTCTGTTGGAATTAATTTTTGCCGATGATATAATGCTATGATATTATAGTCGTCGTGTGCGGAAACGACAACGACCACGTGGGATATTATTTATGTTCTTTAATATCTATATATTTTATATTAGAGAGTGTCAGCAGAGAGTATATAATATACGCGTTAAGTATATAGTATATAAATATATATAGTGGCCATGAATATAATAACAGGTGCTAAGTGAAAGTATTGCGTTACTGTAGATATTTATATACACATATAATATAATCTTGTAATATGTATACGACGAGCGTTTCGGCGCGGAACCTCCGCCTCTGTTATAGTGCAAACAAATTGGTCAGATTTTTTCTTCCACCTTTTTATATTACCCCGTCGGTGTACTAGCACTTTCTTCGTGGTTTTTAACGAGGCGCGTACTTGTATTAACATTTCGGTGAAAACGTCGAGACGTTATATAAAAGGTATATTATATTATACACCTTCCGCCCGCCTACAAAGCAGCAATCGTTTTATCATCGCGCCCGTCGCTCGTCGTACAGATTTTTGCTCGGTAATGGTCCGTATTATTGAAATCATTTTTTAACATCACGCAAACCCTATGGTAATACACCATACCTTTAATTCAGCTAAAACTAAAATATATTATTTGTTTAGAAATCCATTGACGACGTGCCTACGCTCAGTTGGAGGAGGTATTTCGTGTATAATAAATTATATTGTTAACGTATAAAATATATAAACTTTTTTCAATCTTAGAGAAAGCATTATGCGTATTATAATATGATGGGTACTTTATTTTATGTTAACCCATATTATTGAACATTAATAATATAATTTCTTGTTTAAGTGGAAAACTGGCCTACATAAGTAGACTACACTCGCTCGGTATATTTTTTGTTTCAAATGTTTTAAAAGGGAAAAAAACAAATTGTTCGTTTTTTTCCGTCATATTATATTATTCCATGCTCTTGCATCTTATTATTTTTTGATATATTAGGTATATATGTATATTTATATTTAAATGTTTTATATCGACACTATTATCACACTGTTGCCAAGTGAATTTAATACAAGTGCATGTTTGATAAAATAATAAGAACAATAATAATAATAACAACACGAGTACACGACGATAAAGCAACAAAATACATTTAAATGAGACGGACAGCTATAGTGTCATATTTGTTGTCGGCCGAGACGAAAAATAAAAGATAATTCGTTTTCTTTGTTACGCGGTTAAATTCAAAAGTGGGGTATTAAAATTATGTTTAACTCGTCGACCACTGTAATAATAATGGTACGTTTTTAAATTAATAATTAAATTACGTGAAGAAAATATTACGTAAACTCGTCGCGCACCACGTTATTATTGTGCAATGTCGTTGTCTTTTTAAGATTAGCCTGTACGTTCTTTTCGTTCCTTAGCACCTACAACTGCGATACACCTATTTTATTTTTAAATCTATAAAACATGTTAACACCCCGTACAATTTTAATTGTGTGCACGAATGAAATTCGTTTTTTATATTTAATCTTACATTTTGATTTCAGAAGGGAGACCGTTCGCTGTTGGCGCAGTTCTTTTACGCCGACGACGAATTGAATGCCGTCGCGGCGGAACTGGACAGTTTCGACGGTAAAAAAGACCCCCAGCGGTGCACCGCCCTCGTGAACCATTTGCGACAATGTCAGGACAAAGTGAGTAAAACCCTCCATCCCACTGCCAACACTAACTAAAACATTTTCCACTTACAGAACAATATTTTTCAGCACAAGGGAAAAGCGTCAATATGCCGGCCCTATTTTATAATTACATATCTACATCGTGCTTAATAAACGATATTTTTCGTTTTTAGGTCTTGACGATTTGTATTAAAATCATGGACGAGCTGATACCTGGCGAACGGGCCAGCCGTGATTTTCGTGTAAAATTTCCAGACGACGTAATTCAGGATAATTTGGCGGGGCAGCTGTGGTTTGGCGCTGAGGTAATTATGATACTATACATGTCACTATTACCTCGTATTATTATGACTTATGAGAGGCGTTCAATGTATATTTTGGATAAAAAAAAAAACCGTCTCCCACAACGCAATCGCATTTCGCAAAATATGTAGTTTACTATTGTTGTCCGGTCTGAAAAAAATGTTCATTATATTTCAGTGTCGTGTGCGACCTCAAACTGCGCACATAAATCGTTTGTCGGTATTCACAGGTATACATAGGTGCCAATATAATAATTAGGTATTTAGGTACAACATGTATCTATATAATACCGCTGTATGAATTTTTTTCCATACATATAAAAATAGACAATAGTAATGTAATACACGAATCACCCATGGGTGATTGTACGCATTAACATATTATAACTGCGTATGAGATATAATAGGAATATCGACAAAACGGGATTTCGAAATTATTTAATTTTTATGTTATGAATTATTAAAATATCGTAGGTAATAATCTTAAAAACTATAAGTCGTTAATAAACCTAACCTAAATTAGCAAGATAAAATAGTTCAAAAATGTTTTAAAAAATTGATATAATTAACTTATTTTAAATGCCAGTTTTATTGTGCAGTTTATGGTGCAATATACATTCTTTATATTATTGGTTAAAAACTGTAAATTATAATTTATACATAAAAAAATTACATAACTATTATAAAGATTATGATAATAAATAATAATGACACGAACAAAATATCTATTAGCGATATCTACACGTACTTTATTATTAATTACGCATTTTCGTGTACCTATAGTGTCTATCGGCTGGTTCGAGCATAATGAACCGGGAAGCCGAGAGCGGAGCTATGAGGCCTTTGGCCCGGGCGCTGACCAAGTCGTTGGAAAGAGTCCGAGGCCTCCTGAGGGACGCGAGCCTTTGCGGCGACCAAACTCCGCCCTGCCTGCGCAACCTAATATCGTCGTTGTGTACATTCGATCATCTGTTGGCTGAGTTTGAGTTGCGTTACGTGTCCGCAATGGTGCCAGTCAAGACCGCACACGAATACGAACTCCAGCAACTCGTAGTCGTCTTGTTTTCCGAGACCTTACAAAGGTGAGTGCGTCGGGCGATAAAACAAAAAATAAAACCATACTGCGGTAAAAAATGGTGTGCAAAAAAATAAAAATAATAATATAAGTATGATTTTTATTTAGTATACATGTTAGTTTATAGTACATATAAGTACTTCCAACTATATTGTATATCGAAATAATACTTTTATGTTTTAATTTTTATTATAATATTGGTGTGTTTAGAGCGCTCGTCAAAGGTCTCCTGACCCAAGAAATGGTTGACGACTATGATCCTGCCCTCATGTTCACCATTCCTCGTTTGGCCATAGTGTCTGGTCTGTTATTTTACCCTTATATGTCACCACTGTCCCTCGACCAAAACGCCACTGACATGTCCGATATGTTCCGTCCATTTCGTGTGAGTGTTTAGTGTTTATTCCGTATGTATTCTGTATTTCTGTATATCGTATATCGTGAGCGTTCGATAAAATATGGCAATTACACCCACAGAATGCCAGTTTTTACCGTTTGACATATTTTAACTTAAATACCTTTAACTGCTCAAAACGTAGAAAAAGTTACTCGCAATGTCTTTTATAATAGAACGCTACGATATACATGTACATAAGAGACAATACCTAATTGGGCTAATCGATCTATGTAATATTTAAATTAATGCGTATACTTGTTATGTAGTCGTTATTAATGAAAATCAGAGAGCTCCTACTCACCCTGTCCGACAAGGAGCTGTCAACGCTGGAGAGGATGCTGTGTTCGTCCGATGAGGTAAAGTTCGACGAGAATTTGTCAGTGAAGAACCAACAGTCATCGTAAGTATATTATTATGTTGCAACAGCTGTTGCATAAAATATTGTATGCTCTTAAAATGGTACGGAATAATATTTTGTGTATCCTTTTTCGTTTCAGGTGCCAGGAAACCAGTGACGAGGACTCTGAGTGCCTTTCATCCAGCACTGCAGAATTGGTAATGGACAACAGCGTTACTACTACCACTGCCACCCCTGTAACAACCATAGAACACTGTGGTACGAAAGGATTTCCGCCGACGCCACCGTCATCACCGCAAGACCTAATCAACAACAACAGCAACAGCAACCAATGCAACCCATCGACTAAACGTGGGTCGTTCGGATCGACAATCATATCAACAAAAAATGACAGCGATCAACAGCCCAACAACGAATTGAAAAGTCCAGCGGTCAACCGGCAGCAACTGCAACAATATGATTGTGGTGGTCTAGAGTCCTCATCTGGTTCGATGCCAGATGCAGATCTCACTGAGTCGCTGGCCACAGCTACTGAAGCTCTGACCGAAATCTTGGTGAAGTCGACAAACTTAGAACGTGAGATCATTAGGAACAACAGTAGTGGCGCAGCTGTGGTTGTGGTGGTGGTCCAAGACGATAACGGAAACGAAAACGTGCTGTCGCCGCAGCTTCAACCTACAAAACAGCACCATGCACCCCCAAACGTGTCGAGTAGTTCAACTCAAACAGAATTACCATCGAGTTCGTATCGGGTGTGTTGTTGCAACAATTGGAACCGATGGAAGTCGGCTACAGTAGATAATAAGAGGGACAGGTCATCCTCTGTTAGATGTCTGTCGCCGTCTAGTGGTGGAGGTGGTAGTGGTCGTCGTTGTTGTCATCACCATCATAGGAGGAAAAAGACAAATGCCACCGCCGCCTCTTCCAACCAGAGTGGTGGTAATGATAGCTGCAGCAGCAGCAGTAGTAGTGGTGAGATAAAAGCCCGGGAAAAGGTCCCCGTTGTGACTGCTGTCTCGACCAAGTACTCGAAGAGCTGGCGGGAATTGCGCAAGTCAACCAGCGCTGATGGCAAACGGTCGGCTGATGTGGTGATTTGCCGCCTCCAAACCACAAGATGTTGCAATACCGCCAGATGTGGCAGCGTTAAACCCATGTAAGTTTTCCAAGTATAAGTACTTGGTTTAACAGAAAAAACTGACAAGTGTAATTGACAAAAGTAATTCCATAGTTAGCTAATTACATTCATTAACTATTTCTGTTACATCTTGTATATACTTTATGTGCTAAGATCATATAAAATGTTGTGACGTTATGAGAGTTATATTTATGATTATCACCTGGAGTAATTCATTTAACTGTAATCACCCCAATTGTATTGTTAAACCATGCGTTTTTTCAAATACTTGGATTTTTTAATGCAATTAACGACTGCCCTATGCTAATACAAATTTTTGAACATTTGTATATTATAACTGAAATTATTCTTGATTGGAATTCAAACAATATTAGCTTCTGAGTTACAGTCATCACTCGCATAATTTGAAAACTCTATAAATTGAACTTAACGCTGAAGAAACCTCTATAATTAAAGGAAATACATGATCAATAATATGAAATGTCTGTCGGTGGTTTTTTGACTTTAATTGTATTATGTTACCAAAATAAACCTCAGCAATAGGTAAACAGTTGTTGAAATCGAATTAAACGTAGGCCTGTAAATGGTTCCTATAGGCTGTAAAGTACAAGTGTTTTTCACTCGCAGATAAAAAAAATAGTGACTGGGGCAGTTGAAGTTTGTGAAAAACAAAGATGTTGCCCTACGATTTTGTATCCCAGCTTCTAAATTTTCAATTATATTCAAACAAAAAGACCGTCTTACTACATTGACTTATTTATTTTAATAATATATATTAATAAATGTCAAAATAAAAGTTTAATAAATAATGAATAGAATGTAAGTGTAGGTATGTAATGAAATTTTCAATTACTTAACACTCGGTAAATCGAAAACCTCTATAAATCGATTTCAGTCCCCAGAATTTTCGTGGGACGACTATTAAATTTTATTATAGTCTGTTGAATATTTTAATTGAATGTAAATAAGTTTAAGAACTTACATAAAATAACATATTATCTACTCAACACACATACAACCTGAAGTAGATCTAATATTTAGTCAGTGAAGTTGTCTCTATTTTTATCAAGATTTAAAAGTACTGTTAGTCTTAGTATTTTATAATTTGTTAATACTAAAATTTTCTATGTAATAAGTACTTGACTAATTGTTACTGATTATTATAGGTTTCATGTTAAAACATTTATAGTTAATACTTATTTATAATATCTTCAAATATTGAATTCTTATTCTTAAGAAGATTTATACTTGCATATATTACTTTGTCTTACTAACACATAACATAGCACACTTATGTTCAGAAAAATCTATTTTACTCTGTTATTTTTAATATAATATTAGAATAAATTTGATAAACTCTTATATTAAAAAAAAAACAGTGTAAAATTAATTCTTCAGTTAGGTTTTCATCTAATGTTTAACTTTAGACAGAGACAACACTTTCTAATACAGCATAATATTAATACAAAAAGTATGACAACTCTGAAACTACTTGTTTGAGTTTCAACTATGATACATCTAAATTTTCAAAAAATCATCTGCTCTATAATAACCCAGTAAATTTAGTACCTATTTTCCCATTCGAAAAACACAAATAGTTTGTATTGATAATTTCTATAATTTACAGGGCAGTTCATAAATGCCATTAAATAATCTAAGTGTTTTAAAATATTTAAAACTGTTTCAACTGTGTTTTTAATTTAACAATGTTTTATTTTGTACATAACACATATTATTTATATTATACAATTTTAGACTATGGAATTTTACTAATAAATATAGATGTTAAATGAAACTCGCCTCAAAGATATAGTTGTGATAATAATTGTGTCATTTCATTCTTTAGGATCAAGAAACATGAAATGTGTTCAAGCTGTTCTAGTTGTACGACTTCATCGGCAGATGAGAGCGACGAGAGTGTGACTGACAGCACATCAACAGACAGTTCCTGTAATTATTCGTTACGTCGACAAAAAGCTCGTGCCAAGTTCAGGTGAGAAATAACTGTATGCTTAATTATTGCATGTAATAATTATTATGGTTCTTGTTTTTTTAGATCTGATGAAGACTTATTGCATCGGCTGTTTGTATGCATATCAGGAGTGGCTGACCAACTGCAGACAAACTTTGCTGGAGACTTACGTAATATACTTAAAGCAGTGTTTCTCATGTCTAATTCTAATTGTGGCAACGATAGTCAACAGAACTTGGGTTTGTTTAAAAATGTGCCATTGAAGTATTTGTACTTATTTTTTTTATGATTCATTGGAAATTTTAGAAGTAATTCCTGTGATGAACAACCCACCTCCAGTGATCGATATTGAAAATGGTGAAGAGGCGCTTGTTTGGAGAGGTGAAACCATGATGAATGATATGTTATCCACATCAACAGAGACACCACCACCGTGGATACCTGACAATGAGGCTCCTGTATGCATGTCATGCAAAGCCATGTTCACTGTAGTTCGAAGACGTCATCATTGTCGAAATTGTGGAAAAGTACTTACATTACTTTTTCTTAATACCAACACTAAAAACTTGTCCTATTTCTTAATTGATTTTTTGTTGCAGGTATTTTGTTCTCGGTGCAGTTCAAACTCTGTTCCTTTACCCAGATTCGGGCATTTGAAGCCAGTGCGTGTGTGCAATCGTTGTTTTATCTATCAGGTTACGCCGTTCACATTGGAGCATTCAATTGGACCAGTTCCGATTGTCTTGCAGTCTTAATTAATTATAGTTCATCAAGTTTGTGTGGTTCTCCTCTCCCCTCACCCAAAACCCTCTTCTCCCAAACATTCCAAAGAAATAAAGAAACATCTTTATTTTTTGTGTTACCATTTTATCCTAATTGACTGTTTGTTTCTTCACTTTTGTTCTTTAGCTTTATATACTTTTTTCCCCTCGATAAATATTCTGTTCCTAACAGTGATAATATTAATTAGTTGTATGCAAATAAATCGATGTCTTGAACAACATTTTGTTGTTGATTCTACAATTTAACATTAATGAATGCATTTGTTATTGTATTTTATTTTATAAATTTAATTGAATGATAATATTATTTTAGGTAAGAATCATAACATTGATACTGATTACTATTATTAGTGTGTATTATAATGTGTTGTCAGTTAAAACAATTCTATTATAAATACATATATTTTTTTTTTTGATACTAAGCTTTGATATGCTCAATAATGTTTTTTGCCCACATTTAGTCCTGTCGTCTTGAACTTTATCACTTTAAACCTCTAAAAATCATAAAGTTATTATAATCTAATTATTATTATTACATATTATCATATTAATTGATAGAAATACAGTTTTTATTATTATCATTATTTTTAATTAGGTTATAGAAAACAAACTTAAGTTTCCTCTATCAATCATTATTTAAATTATATGTTTTAATCATACCAATAAACTTTGTTCACTCAATCTATCAATATTGGATTAATGATCAAAAATGGCTGTGGATTTTATTCTTAATGATCATTGTTCTATAATATCAATACACTATTGTAAGTTTTAACATGCATTAAGCATTTTTTAGTTTGTTTTTTTTTTATAATTATTAAACTTAAGTACATTGGTAAAAAGAAAAACTGATTGAGAATAATAAAAATGGATAAATTTCATTACATTATACTGTTCAAGATTCCGTACAAAATCTACGTCCAACAATATAATATGCATCATACATGCATGATGTAACTTGTATTTAAAAAAAAAAAATTTATCATGATTCAAATATTCTTTTATTGTTAAACTAAACCTCTGTGATAGTTATTACCTAAAAATATGATTATTCATTTTATGTTCATAATTATTTATTAATTTAAATATTTATTACTACGCTTAAAAAATTATATATCATGGTAGTGTGCTGCGATTGTTGTACTGCTACAATATAATCGAAAAATGTGAAAATAATTAATTATGTCAACAAAGTTATATTCGTCCATAAACATTGTCGCCAATTGATGTATAATACTAATCAGCTTACAATTATATTTTAAAATAATAATTAATTAAAGGTATTATTCTAATTAGAAACTTTGTTGTAGCCAAATTTTGATAAAAAGTTGTCGATTGTTGTGTTCTAATGTTTGTGCTAATGACAAAATGTTAATATAATAGAAACTGATTTTCTGTATGGTTAATAAGTAGTATGTAACGTTTGAGTATGTCTGGCACTGAGCTTTAAGTATAATATGTTAAGCACATTTTATTTAAATATTTTGTACGTGCAATACATTTTTATTTCATTGTTTTTAAGATAAGTGTTTGAAATATGTGTTTAGTGTTACATTGCCTACTCGTTTTGGTTGAAATCAGTGTTCTTGTATAGTTTGTATTGCGAATATGTCAAAAAAATTGTGTGTTGTAAGTCGATAAAAAAAGTTTTTTGTATTTTTTTTCTTACTACAATAATTAAAATTATTGTCGGTCATTTTTAATTTATTGAACTGTTTGATAGTATCTAATCTTTGATCCCAGTGGTTTAAATATGGGAGGCTCTCTGGGCCAAGGTCCATAGTGAAATTACAGGTTCAATTAACATATTGTATGCATATCGTGTTATGTATATACTAATATACTATACTAGATGTCCCGGCAATGCTTTGCTATTTCTAAATTATATTATTATTATTATTTTTATTATATCATTAATTTTTTTTACCGTACCGCCCCACTAACTTATAGCGGGCAAAGGGTGAAAAATTAGCAATAGGAATACCAATTTTAATAAATAATATCTAAGTGTTGGCGTATGTGGTCTAATTGATTTGTGTGGAGACCAATCGGATCCGACCGCTCGTATGAGCGGCGAGCACGCGGATGTAATGATGACATTATCTACATCGTGGCTACGAGTATACCTAATGCTACCCATTTATGCACGCCCCTGCTCTCCCTCTCTTGCCGCGTTGCCCGCTGCGCAGCGTGGGGCCCTATAAACTAATGGACAGTGCTAAGTCAGGGGTACGATATAGGGTGAGCGAGAAAAAAAACAAAATAGTAAAATGTATACAGTTCCTTATGCGGGCTCCTTCACTTCTTTATGTTTTTTCTCTCTCAGTTAAATGGTTATATGATCGCCTAGCATTAAAGGCAGGGCGAAGTGGAATGCGCTGTCCATTAGTTTATAAGTCTATGGTGCCACTCCGGCTACGGTGCGGTGGTATTTATTTTCTTATTGGTATTCTTTTGAGATTGACAAGTTATCAAAAAGTAATCTACAATTTTGAAACAGTCTTGAATACGAAATTCTTTTTTAGGCTAAGGATTAATACAAAGGTGTGGATAACATGGTCTGATTTTTGGGGGTGCACAAACTTTAAAAAATTCCCAGACCCTTTATAAAGTGTAACAGGAAGATCTGACAAAAAAATAATGACGTTACTTAAACGCACGACAAAAATTATGAAAAAATTATTTTGAAAATAGTTATCACGTTCTAAATTAAATTACTCCAAAAAAATATTGTTGTTTTAAAATATTCTAAAAAGTAAACAATTTGACTTAGATGAATTTTTTTTATTTTCAGTATTAAAAAATAAAAATATTGATTAGAACAAAAGTTATTTCATCTGACAGGTCTTCCTGTTATAGTCTGTATATTTACAATAATGTCAAACGTACCTACCTATGTATGTTCGTGTATTATATTTTAATATAAGTAAAACAGTAACATGGTAAGAAATAAAATGATCACAACTATTTTAACATGATTTTTCTCTACAGTAAATTATATTTATTTAAAATACTGCTAATTCAGACATTAAAATACCGTGGTCCATCTCTTCTCTCTTAATTGCCCAAATCAATAATGCCATTACAATTATTTTTATTCAGTTTTTATTAAGGATTTTTTAACTTTGGCTGATTTGGACTAGAAGTATCAAGTAGAACACTGAACAGTTTAAAGCTGGAAGATCTAGATTGTCAATTTCGTGTATTTTATTTTTTTTAAAAATAATAAAGGTTCTATAGGTCTTATTGTTTGTTTAATATTATTAATACACGACGAAAGTTAAATATTATAGTGAGTTTGTCCTGAACAATCATTGCATAACCGGATAACTACTAAATTTAGACCCCACCAAATACACGACGCCACGACCACGTAACCGGCAGCCGTTTGGGTATAAAAACGATATGCACACCGATCGAAATGCCAGTCAATCAGATATATTAACGCACAAACGAATATTATCTTCATTGTAATATCGTTTATCGTACACTCTGCACCTAAAATATAATATATTTTTTACTGCAGTAGTTTATATGTACACACATAAATATTATATATACACTCATTCATCGATCAATGTCTAGTCGCCACTGCAAGCGATCGACCAAGGAGCAGATTCCGAAATAATAGATATCGTACCACATATTATATAGGTTAAGATAATAACAACAATATGTTTCTGTCGTACGCCATCATGCCCATGTTCGCTTTCGTGATACTGTTGAATTTCTTCTTGTACTCGCCCATCGAATCGGCGACAAATACCTACAATACAGAGCCAGAGTTGTACAGCTGACACTTGCCATAGAAATTCGCACAGGCCGTGTATTTCCAGAGACAACAAGATCTTTTGTTCCACGTGTGATATCGAAAATGGCAATCGACAGTTCTACTCCGAAGGCGAATGCAAAAGCGAATGCAAGGACCCGAAGAAGACGTGTGTTTGTGCCGACGCGTGTTTCGTGTGCATCGCAAATGAGGACATCAAAAATGCAAATTTAGGGAAATGCAATCTGCCAATCGTGGACGTTATATGCAAGTAAGTTCCGTACGGGACCACCAGCACGTCCACCGTGAGATTACAAGTAAAATAATATTATGATACTTAATTTTCAATTATGATTTTTGTTCTAAAAAAAAATAATACCTCATTATATAATAATATTATATAGCTTTAATACACGTATCCAGTCACCACCATTAAGAATTTAATATTGTTTTAACTGTTTTACTTTCCATAATATTTTCGTACAATAGATATAGCCTCCCCCGCCGGGCCGCAACCAGGGGCGGACTGAGTTAATATTTCAGGCCGGGAATTTTTTTTGCCAGGCCAAAAATTAATAGGGGACCAAGGATTTGGTCATAAGTGTGCAAAAAAAAATAAATAATAATGATATAAAACCTTTATAATTTAAAAAATATTTTCAAAATTTTATGTAAGATATATGAAACTACGCATAATATATAAGATATTTTTTTATAGATACAGTGTATACAATTTAATATAATACCTATATATTAAAATTAACTCTTAAAGTAATTCATTTTTTTACATAATTAGGTTTTTTTTCATAACTTCACTAGTTTCCCCAATTCTGTCGATTAAAATATTGTCATCTATAGATACTAATGTTCGCTTTTCCACGGACATCAACATAAACACTTCCAAATGCTCATTAGTTAGAGTATTTCGTAACCGATTTTTTATGAATTTTAGAGTTGAAAATGACCTCTCACATGCTACTTGTGTTACCGGTAGAGTTAAAAGATAATTATAAGCCAAAGATAAATTTGTATATGCATTACCATACAAATTGTATTTTACTAATAACTTTAAACAGCAACAAGCACAATTTTTGCATGTTTTACAGGTCATATTTAATCCGGCAGTTTCTTCAGCTTCTTGATATTCATCTTCTGAATCGGAAGTACCTATCAATATTTTCAAAGAGAATCATATAAAAATCATAAATAGGAAAAAGGAAAAAGAAACTAATAAACAATATTAAATTATTTAAATTTACTACATAATACATATATTATGCATACCTGAGCTTAGTTCTTCAGTTTTAACGGGATTTTCACTATTTTGTTTTTCATAATATGCTGAATTAAAAAATAAATTAAGTTTTTTACAATTCTTGCTTGAATCTAAAAGAAGTTTTTTATTTTTTTCACGTTCTCTAGCAGCACCACCAGGCACCAGCACGTTTTTTATCCTCTGAATTCATTTTAAATAATATTTAATAAATTCAAAACACCTTTGTGGAAGACTTTAATGTATAATATTTCTATAACATTATAGTATAAGTACAGACAATACAGTAAACTATAATATTGTATAATTCTTTAGTCTCATTTAACTATTTAACGCAAGCAAAATAAAATAAGATACGGAGACAACCAATTTACATTACATTACAGCAATGTTTTTGCTATCTGCGGACTGCGATTAGTGCGAGTATCAGCGCTCTATGTGTGCCGTATTAGTTATTACAAGTATAAATATAAATATATAATAATATAATAGTTTATAATTTATAAATCAATCACCAAACAAGCTGTTCGGCTTATATTATATATTTATATCTGTATATATATTTCGTACATGGGTACAGACTACAGACGGTACATCGTATACATTTTTATCGATTAATATAATACTTAAAATCACACGAGCTGATATGGTAATACCTACCATATGCATTATGTTTATCATATTTTTATGTTTATTCGTATACTATATTTTTAATTTCTAAAATATTATCAGACCATTTAATCTATTATTGTATCAGGCCACCGGGATTTGTCCCGATGTCGCGCCAGGCCAGTCCGCCCCTAGCCGCAGCTAATCATCGTCTTGTATAATTTTATTATTTTGCCGCAGCAGTGGTTCGTAAACCATTTTTAAAACTATGCTCCCGATTGTAATATTATAAATTTATATAGGTATGACTGTCAACCGTTTCAAGAAAATGTGTTCGCCTGTGTGAAAAAAAAAAAAAAAACGAAAATATAAAAATCCTCTAAACTATATTATTGTTATTCCATATTCTTTAAGATTTTATCTACACTATCATTTTTATTACCTATTATATTATATATACCATATAATTAAGTTGATAAATGTTTGTAATATTATATTATGAAATGGGTGTACCAAAATCATTCTATATATCTATTATTTCATCAATATTTAACTATTACTCCATCACGTACATACTTTGTACTTTATTCATTTATTTTTAGAAACTCTGACCCTCTAATTTTAAATAAATCGTTTCTTTCATGAAATAGGAAATTAGAATTATAGACTGGTTTCCGCAATACCTTTGCGGTGATCGAAGAATGCAGAGGCGTGACAAAAAAGAGTATGTGTGGGTCATGCAAGAATGGAATTTCAGTCTTGGGCGAACTGCGTGACACCCTGCCAAATGGACAATTTGCAAAACATTTAGGGGCGCAATTTAAGCTTACTGTACTTGAAATGATTTGAAAAGTGTAATAGTTTTGATCCTGGGGCATAAAAATCCAAATTTCTGAGGTACATTACTGACTATGTACTACATATTTACATACACACACCTCCCAAAACCACCTAACTTTGCGGAGCTATATCTCATCAAAGAATTAACGAAAAATAAAAATTTGAATGTGATAATTCATAAAAGAAATAGTCATAATTGTTCATAAAACTTATAGTTAAGGTTGTCATTTGAAAATTAATAGGTGATAGTGGTTTACCTTATAAGCATAAGGGTGTAAAATAGTAGACATTTATATAAATATAGAGAACTTGAAACTAAAATTTAAAAAAAAAGTCAATAATTCACGAAATAATGATTGGTCAACAGAATAATTTCATTCAATTTTTGAATTAAAATATTTGATTTTATCTAGGTACTGTTATCTGTTAATAAATCTGGTTATGAAAACAGTTTATAATATTACATTGGCTAACCTTAATTTCGTTTCTTGTAAATAAATTTGTTATCACTAAAGACCGGATTTATATGTTTTTACATATCGTTACTGGGTCTATGCGTCTTATGAGAGTAAAAAATGTGGACATTTTTTTGCATATTTGAGAATATTTTATGGGTTGGAGAATATTTAACCCATTTAGTAATAGTCTAGTAATAGTCTCTAGTTTTTATTTTGGAATATTTCGTAAATTTTTTTTTTATCATTTCCAACTCTTATTAAAGTACAATAGTATTCCATTAGAATACGCAACTTTTAATGCCTAATTAATACTCCACTATTAAAATAATATTGAAAAAAAATAATTTAAAAATGTATATTTAGGCAAATAATGATGTTTATTGATTATTTTTGCATATTTTGTCATATTTTTTAAATTTTTAAGAGAATATAATGAGATTATTTGAAAGTTTTTTAGAGAATATTAGCATCACATTTTAGGCATTTCAAGAGAATATAAATCCGGTCTTTAGTTATCACTCATCAAAATAATTTGAAACTTGAGAAATTTAATGTTTCCAAATTGATGATGTTTGTTTTATCAAACTATTGATCATCGGCTTAATCGTTATTTTGATGTCATTAATTGGTCATCTCACCCAAAACATCAACTTACTTGGGAGTTCCTATAACGTACTTTTAGATCTTAAATAAAAATATATCAGACGAATTTGAAATTATTAATTATTTAATGCGTTATATTCAGTTTACCGAAAATTAATTATATGGGACCTACAAAACAGTTCAACCAAACATAATATTTGTGTAGGTGTGCATGTTTTAAAAATAACATGCTATTTAATAGTTGATGTCATAATAAATCTTCGTGCAAAAATAAATAGTAAGGTAAAACAATAGGTACAGAAAAATAGGTATGATTTATTTATAAAAAATATACGTACGGTTTATAACAATTCAATAAATTGTATAATATTTCTATTTAAAATTAACCTAGTTAAAAATAAATTAAAATATAATATAATTTATTGACTTGTTATGTTCTTGTTCATAAAACAATATAGAAAAGTATAGTATGGATGGTTTTTGTAAGAAGGTTTGTTATGTTATAATATACTTTATTGCTCAATAACATAAAAAGGTTTATTTTATACTAATATTACACAAAGTATAAAATGAAATGGAAGTCCATTCGATCTGGCCGAATTTCGCTATCTGGACATACAGTTCATGAAATCAGTGATTTAACTACGTGGATGCAAATATACATATTAATTATTAGGATTGTAGGTTAGATATTTTTAACAATTTAAAAAGGATTTTAAGTTCAGTATTTATTAAATTGTTCAAAAATGAAGTAGTTATAGTTCAGCCTAATTATATTAATAAATTATAAATCAACCTGCTTTAATAAAATTAATTGCATTAAACCAACTCATAACATAAATTCTACTAAATATTATTATGATAATATGAATGGCGAAGATCTTATAGCTTTAGGTTCAAAAATCACTAAATTAACAGATATTTATTTACATAAAAACCATAATTTATCGAATTATGAAAATGTAAACAATTAAAAAGTGTAGGCGCTGAAGAAAATCTAAAGACTCGATTATGAAAATTATAAAAGGTTCATCGAATTCAACGATTTTTTAAATTATTTACTAACCTACTTATAAAAACTTAAGGCTAATGACCTAAGTTGTCGAAGCCTCAAAACAAACAAAAAAAAAAAAAAAAACTACTAGAAATAAACGCAATTAAATTAATAACTCAAGCAGATCATAGTTTTGATTTATATATAACTCCGATTATATTTATGTAATTATGTTAATAATGTTATTTGGAAATCAATCAGTTTTTGCACATTGTTTTATTGTATGATCTTTTGTAATTCTTTAATTTTGTAATCGTTTTACACATTGTTTTCTTTTGTTTTCTTTTGTGAAGTTTGGAAGAGGTCTGCTATAGGAGTGGTCCACTATACTTATACTACTACAGAGTACTCGTTTGTATAGAAAACACCGACCTTATCACGATTATTCAGTGTTTATACATGTACCTATACGCATACCATTACATACCTAGGTACCCATTTTTTATTATTGTACAAAAAGAATCTTTATAAGTTTATATAGTTTATGTACGAAAATATCAATTTAATATTTATATGTATTCTGCAGTAGTTATCTCCTAGGTAGCTACCGCATATATTACAGAGTGTGATATTTGTTATTTCTTAAAAGTCTTGCATATCACCTTTAATATTTGTCTGTAAGGGGGGTACATAAATGTATTTAAAGGGGTCTTTTTATCATCGGAAATCAATAAGAAAATTGCAATTTTTTGTAACACATTTCAAAAAAATTGCTGTTGAAAAAATCACATCTGTATAAGCTATTAATGCTTAGATTTGACATTTAGATGATATTATAGTGGTACGGGATGACTTTTGGCACACACTATATGACAGAAGTTCAATATTAAATCAAGTTGTTGTAAACATTCGACATCCCTGCATAGGTAACCATTTAGACCCGGTTAATTACACAACTCCACGATCGCGTAACCGGCAGCCGTTTGGATATAAAAACGATATGCACACCGATCGAAATGTCAGTCAATCAGCTCTGTTACCCTCTGTACTTGTATTATAAATTCTAATCACAGCAGTGATATACACACACACACACACACACATATATATATATAATATACAAACTCATTCGACGAATCAACTTCGAGTCGCCACTGCAATAGCGATCCACCGAGAAGCAAATTTCAAATTACAGATATCGCACTGCATACAGTGTCATTTTGGTTAGGATAATAACACTACCAACTACAACAACGACAATATGTTTCTATCGTACGCCGCCGTGACCGTGTCTATTTTCGCGATTTTGTTGAATATCTTATGCTTGTACTCGCCCGTCGAATCAAGCGCAAACGGATTAATATTCGAGCTTTGCGAGGATTGTCTGAAATCGGATTGCCACGCCAATAGTGGAAGGCCGTGAATAACCAGATACGACCCTCAGTACAATTTCACATGTTACACGTGTGATATCCAAGGTGGCAACCAACAGTTCTATTGCGAAGAAGAATGCAAGAAAGGCTGCACGGACCCGTTGAAGATGTGCGTTTGTGACGGATCGTGTTACATGTGTGTCGTAAGACAGGGCGTCGATTTGAGTAAATACAGGAAATGCACCATATCAGGCGAGGAGGAGGAACCAACTTGCGTGTAAGTTCTATAATATGGCAACGCCAACACGCCCACCTTGAGATTCTAATTAAAATAATATTATGATAATATATTTTCAATTAAGATTTTTGCTCTTAAAATAATAATATTAATACATTACAAAATATTATATCATAAAGTTATAAATTATAAATATACGCTTCTCATCATCGCCGTGAAGTATTTAATATTTTTTCATGGTTTTACTTCGCTCAATATTCTCGCATAACAGGTATAGTCACCACCGCAGTGCTTCGTCATTGTGCATAATATTATTATTCTATAGCACTGTGGCAGTGTAAACTATAAACTATTTTTGTAAACTATTTTTTAAAACTTCCCTCTCAATTGGCAATATTATAAATATTGTATACGGACTATCATTCGTTTCTCGAAAATGTGTTCACAATGAAAATACAAAAATTCTGTTAACTATATTATTGTTATTCCATATTCTTTACGATTTGATCTATTATTGTATCATTATTGTTGTTATAATATTACACATAATTTATAGTTAAGACGATAAATGCTTTTAATATTATACTATGTAATCGGTTCACCTATATATTGTTCTATACGTATTATTTAATTAATATTAAACTATTACTCCATCACGTATATATTTTGTGTTTTATTAACTAAGATTTTAGAAGCTCTGAGTCCCGTCGTATTCGAATGTTGTAAAGCTGCATCTGGCCAATAAAAGAATTAATCATTAAAAATATTATTTGCTTATAATATATACAGAGTGATTCACTGAGCGGTTTTTGGAATTGTTAAATATACTTTAAGACCATATTTTCAAATTCTTTAGATTTTTTGCAGCTTCTCTTCAACCTTTTATATTGTAAATTATTTAAAGAACATTAAAACGTATCAAAATGAAAATTCGATCGAGTAGTTTTTTGCTAGGTGTTTAAAGCTTTATAAAGGTATTAAGAACAATTAGGTTTACAATGCAAGGTTCGGAAGATATAAGGCTATAATTTAAAAATGTTACTAATTAACATTAATTTATCAACAATTATTTTAATTTGTAAAAATAGTCATAGTGTAATAAATATAAGATCTAATATTACAATTTATTTTATATTCCGTATTTGAATGAATTAATTATTAAATGAAAATATTAGGGGTGAGTATGCTTAGTGAATTACCCTATATATAGTATGAACGATTATAAGATAATTATTTCAAACGATTCTCCTTAGATAATTCTTTGATAATTTATATAACTTTTCGAATATTAAGGTGTAATGCTTATTAACAACGCCTCATCTTTATACTTTGTATTTATAATATTGATTTTTGAGCTATAATAACCTTTTGGTCGTATGCTAAACGTATGGTATAATCGATTGGCTACTTCCCCTATCCCGTGATCCATTTTATGTTTATAATAATTCCAATAGCTGAGTGGTTTATTGTGCACATTTATGTACAGACTGTTTTTTTTTTTTTTTTGGTTGAACAATACAAAAATGTATACCTATAAAACCGTAAAAAAAAATAATAGAAGTGAAGTCAACTTAGAAATTAGACGTTGGACGATAGATAATAATTATGAATTGGCTCTGTATCTCTAGTTTTCTATGTTGCATAATATAGCAGAGTTATATTATAACTTGTTCCAAAGCTTAATGAAATTAAAAATATGCGTAACATCAGATGAGCTGAATGTATCCACAGAACTGTACATGTGTAAAAAATGCATAGGGAATCATATTTTATCAAATAAAATCCACTGAAACCTTCAAAAGAGTAAAGAACTCATGCTGAATTTAATATTTATTGATATACATTTGCAGCTTGTATACAAGGTGTAATAATTTCAAAATGAGAAAAATCCCAAATATAAAATTTAGATACAATATGAATTATTATTAAATAATACAATTTAAATAAAACAATATTTTTTAACATAAACATTTTTACATACAAATTTAAATCATTTACAAATTGTTTTTTTCTTATAGGTTAATGCGAAATACATTGAAACACATATTCTTATATTTATTGTGTTTGGTATTAGATACTCAAAAAGCCTACATTTATTTTTATTCAAAAAAGTTTTGTTTTTTTTTTATTACTATGTTGTGTTTAATATTTGATTTATATTATTAGTTATTACTAGGGCCCGGATTTAAATGCACTTAAAACCATACAAATATGCTCTAAAAAATAGCTAAAAATGCCCTTAAAAATGCATTTTTATCACAAAAATAACCTTAAAAATGCCATTTTTTTTTTATACAAATTGAAATTTATAAATTAGATATACCTAATAATTATTTATTAATTTATTATTTTATTGACAAAGTGTCTTCACTGGAAGGCTTCTTAAATCCGTCCTTTCCTCAAGCCACTTATTCAATTATCTATTTTACTTATTGTTCATTTTATTGTAACAGATTGTAAATAAAAATTATAAAAATAAAAAAAAAAAAATAAATAATTTTACCAACAAAACTGAAAATTTGAAATATTGACTGCTATGATACTGCTATGATGTAACACGAACTGACTGATTATTTTTTATTTGACCGAAATGGGTGACCCTCCACAGTAATAATAATAAATTAAGATAAAATAAAAACTGAATCGAAAAAAATTTGACAATGTGTATGGAAAAACCCGATAAACCTTCTTAAATATCAAGAAAATAATTTATCTTTAGATAAAACTTTTGAACGGGCTAAATTTCATATCTACATTGAACAAATATGCATAAAAAATCAACAGAATGACCCAATAATGCTTAAAATACTCTAAAAATAAAAACGTCATAAAATGCAAAATAAAATTTGTAGCATTCAAACCCTCGTTACATGAAACGAATTATGTACTTAGAAAGTATTGTGTATGATCAACCAAAAAAATATGCACTTTGCATGAAATCCGGGACCTAGTTATTACTATAATACAAAATTTAGACTATTTTTGTTTCAATTTATCAAAGAATTAAAAATAAGATATTCAAATTGAAATTAATCCCAATAAATTCTATATTTTATAATAAGGATAGAAAAGCCACTTTTAATATTTTTTTTTGGTAAACCTAATTATATTATTTCATTTTTGAATCACAGGTGCATAAAATATAAAACTAATTATACCTAATAATTAGGACTGTGAATTGAATGCAAGAAAAAACCATAAAAATGCATTCAAAATGTCAAAAAAGGCAACAAAGTATGCACTTTAAATGCAAAAATGCCAAAAAATTATAGTATAAAATTCACTTACAAGTTAAAATGGTTTTTAATTTAACTTGTATATTTAATACTTTATAATATCATAATATTAATTCAATTACAGGCTAAAATAAATAATAACAATATAAAAAATATACTGACAAACCGTCTCCGCTCAGAATCGTTTTTTTTATACAATGATTTTATATCATTGAATTCAAGTTTAATACAATTCATTAAACATTGACCAACTTCAAATTTGTAACCTACTGTACAGCAGAGCGACAACCACTTCCCCACTTTTTATATTTTATCTTGTGATGTTATAATTTGTTACACTATTTAAAATGTTATTGTTAATCATAATTTCCTATCAAGAAATTAAAATAACAAAGTTCCTTGTTCATAAGTATTAGATTTTATGTCGTAAGTTATTATACTTAAAATTTTCAAAAAAGGGTCATAATATATACTTTTTTAGTAGACTACATTACACATTAAACGTTTCCCTTTATCTTCAAATTTTTGATTTATGTATATCTCTCTCATTATAAAGTTTGAAAGAGGAATGGTACACTTATACTATTACTGGACAGTGTTCGGACTTATCTAGATACATTTATCTAGATTCTAGGTGAATGTCTGGATATTAGAGCGATACGGATTTTTGGCACACACTGTACGACAGAAGTTAAATATTAAATCAAGTTGTTGTGATCATTTGACAGCTCATCGCATTACCATTTAGACCCGGTCAATTACACGTCTTCAAGATCGCGGTAACCGGCAAACGCTTGGATGTAAAAAACGATTTACACACCGACATGTCAGTCAATCAGCTATGTTACACACTCTGTAAATATTTATACTATAAACTCTAATCGCAACAGTGATATACACACACACACACACACACATACAAACTCATTCAACGAATCAACTTCGAGTGGACACTGCAAGCGATCCACCGAGAAGCAGATTCCAAAATAACAGATATCGCATACCGCGTACAGGTGTCTCATATTCATATATTATACTCCTTTTCAAAAGAGAATATACCGGTCGTCGACCAATTTATGTCGGCGGCGTGCCTTCCCCGCCATTTTCCCATTGTTAGCGTGATCACGTGGTTCTCGGCACACCAATCGAATCATTCCACATGCGCGAAAAGGAGTACAGGTTAGAATAATATCAACAACAATACGTCATACGCCGCTGTGGCCGTGTTCTATCGTCGTTTACAGCGCATATTTTTTGGCACAAACTGTACGACGGAAGTTAATTAATATTGTAGTAAGTCGTGATCATTCACACAGTATACACAGGTTAAGATAATAACAACAATAATTATGTTTCTGTCGTACGCCACCCTGCCCATGTTCGCTTTGGTGATACAGTTGAATTTTTTCTTCTTGTACTCGCCCATCGAATCGGCGATAAACGGCCAGATCTACGATACGTGCAAGAAGTGTCTGGATGACACATGCCACAAAGATTCGAACAGGCCGTGCATTTCCAGGTCCGACGGCGGATACTTTTGTTTCACGTGTGATCCCGAAAATGGCGACCAACAGTTCTATTCCGAAGATGAATGCAAGAAGGGCTGCACGGACCAGAATAGAACGTGCGTTTGTACCGACGCGTGTTTCGTGTGCATCGCAAATGAGCGCATCAAAAGTGCTAATTTAGAGGAATGTGACTTGCTAACCAAGGAGGAATTGAACGTAACGTGCGTGTAAGTTCCGTTCAGCACCACCTGCACGCCCACCGCGAGATTATAATTAAAATAATATTATATGATATTTAATAATTTTTTAGTTATGATTTTTGTCCTTAAAAAATAAAACTTCATTACAGAATAGTATTATATAGTTTTAATACACGCATCCAGTCACCACTGTTAAGAACTTAATATTGTTTTAACGGTTTTACTTCCTACAATATTTTCGTACAATATAGGTATAGCCTCCCCCTCAGCGCCACAGTAAACCGTCTTCTTGCATAATTTTATTATTTTGCCGCAGCAGTGGTGCGTAAACTATTTTCAAAACTATGCTCCTAACTAATTTATATAGGTATGACTGTCAACCATTTCCAGAAAATTTCATCGCCTGTGTGAAAAAAAATACTATGAAAATACAAAAATACAAAAATACTCTAAAGTAGGTATATTATTGTTATTCTATATTCCTTACGATTTCATCTAATGTATCATTTGTATTTCCTATTTTAATATACATGACATAAAGTTAAGGTGATAAACGTTTGTAATATTATATTATGTAATCGGTGCACCTAAATCATTCTATGTATTATTTCATCAAGTAAAAAAAGTCAATATTTTACGAAATAATGAGTGTTCAACGATAAAAGAATCAACTTGTATAGGTACTAGCGATCACGAGCAATTGCCAATTATAAGACTGTTTTCAGTTAATAAATCTGGTTATGAAAACAGCTTATGATATTACATTATATAACCTTAATTTCGTTTCTTGTAAATAAATTTGTTATCACTGATCAAAATAATTTGAAACTTGAGAAATTTAATGTTTCCAAATTTCTTATGCTGGTTTTCTCAAACTTTTGAATATTGGCTTAATCGTTATTTTGATGTCATTAATTGGTCATCCCACCCAACACGTCAACTAACCAGCGAGTTCCTATAAGGTACTTTTAGATCTTAAATAAAATGTTTTCAAATATAAATAAAGCAGACGATTTTGAAATTATTAATTATTTTATGCGTTATATTCAGAGTACCGAAAGTTCATTATATGGGACCTATAGAACAGATCCACCAAACATAATATTTGTGTAGGTGTGCATGTTTTAAAAATAATATGCTATTTAATAGTTGATGTCAAAATAAATCTTCGTGCAAAAATAAATAAAAAGGTAAAACAATAGGTACAGGAAAATAAGTAAGATTTATATATAAAAAATATACGTATCGTTTATAACAAGTCAATAAGTGGACTGTAAAATATTTCAATTTAAAATTAACCTAGTTAAAAATAAATTAAAATATAATATAATTTATTGACTTGTTATATTGTTATAACATTGTGTAATAGTAATGTAACAGCAGCAGTAAAGTTGTATACTGAGCTTTATCGTGACCCTATAATATCAAGCTGTTTTACTTTTTCAAGGATATAAAATAATTTACTTTTACATGGTTCTTTTACAAAAAAAAATTTAAAAAGTTTAAGATGTAAACGGGTAATAAATAAGTAAATATTGTTATGGTTTTTGCACATTTATATAAGAATCCACATACATCAGAAGGTACCATATCGGGTTAGTTATCATTATTATTTATGATAATTTCACGGTTAAGGTCATAGTTATTCATAGCAATTAATAAAAATTGTATGCATTTACTTAGAAATTAAAATAACTTAAATGAAAGTTTAAACTGACAATTTATTTATATTTATTTTTTGTAAGCTGAAACTAGAATAACATTCTGTTCTTGTCAAAAAATAACAAAAATTAAACAAATTTCATCACTACAAAATTCAATTAATTTACCATTTACGTCCAACTGATTTTGAAAGAAGAATATACATGATAGCTCAATTCTTGACAAAAATTAACGACAAATCTGGTTTACTTACAAATATTTTACGGACCGATGAATCACAGTTTGCAAATAATGGGATGATCATTAAACATAATAATCATTGTCCAATTGGACGATTGGTCTGATGGTCCGATTCGACCATCGATCTGTAGGCTATAAACTCTTAAATTTGACATTTAGGCAGATGATATTAGAGCGATACGAACTTTTGGCACACACTGTACGAAATAAGTTAGATATTAAATCAGGTTGTTGTTATCATTCGACATCCCATTGCCTAACCATTTAGACCCGGCCAATCACACGACTCCATGATCGCGTAACCGACAGCCGTTGGGATACAAAAACGATATACACACCGATCGAAATGTCAGTCAATCAGTTGTGTAACACTTTGTACCTGTATAATATTTTGCCACTTATAACCGCTACGACTCTCTCTTCACAGACGATGACCAGCCAGTAACCATTAGTCAGGAGACCTCTGATACCACTACACACACTCCGACGAGTCATTGCCACTATCTATTTTCATAAAAAAACGTACTAAATTCCTCAGATATACTCTCTGAATTTATGAAACAAATCGGCCCAAATAGAGGGGAAAAAACCAGTTATATAACGGCAAAGTAACATCGAAAAATCGCACAGTTCATCTCGAGAACCCAGTTCATCTCGAGAGCTGTCCATTGCCACAAGCAGAGCAGTGTGTACCTCTACGGGCACGATGCTTCTCTGCGAAGAGCAGTACACAAGACCTACGCCATTCAACATCGAAGACACACACAAATTTTCATTCTATTATTGGGTATTATTTATTCAAAAATCAAATTTAAACATTGCATTAAATTAACATACCACGTATGGTCTTATTGGTTCGAAATTCTTACTTATGATTATTTAAACGAAAACAAATCATCTCTTTTTATTATATTCTACTTACACCAAATTTCTTTGTAATATACACAGTATCCATTTACGTCTTATCCTCAAAAGATAACAATTTAGAATTTCACATACCTAAAGTGTTTAAATTATAATATAATTAAAATACAATATTAACAGAGTATAAGGGTTCGGCAATATTCGAAAGAATAACTAATTGGACATATTCTTTGGAGTATTTGTGTTTTAAGTATAATATAAGGATAATTACCTATCCACTAAAAATCACTCATTAAATCCTGAATGTTGAGGTCATAATCCATATAAATCCATATATTTGACAAGTCTCCTAACATTATATCCACGGCTGAAAGCCATCACATTCGTGTTCATTACAAATAAACATTAAGGTATTGTGTATATCAAGTAATTATTACAAGCGAACACTAAGGTGTTAGGTAAAAGTCAATAAAATCAAATTGAAAACGTAAGTCAAAGTACATAAAAATCTCAAATCATATAAAGATCAAACGTGCAACTGTAGAAATAAACTGTATATTGTAATAATAACGTGCATCGAACCACGAACAGAAATAACGACTTCAAAAATATCCAGATCGACAAGTACACTGCAGCGACGACCAAGGTAAGTGACTCCACACTTATTAGCACCTAAGTCGAAACAACATTCCATTCTCCATCACAAACAATAATAATAACTTATAGTTGAATAAAAATCATTTACATATATACCCCAACTATATTTTTTATTCCAACAATTTAATACACCATCAAATCAACATCCAACACGAAGACCACCTCCATTCAACACATTCCCCATATTACCTATACCCCTTTCCCTTTTTTACTTGATTTTTCTATATAACACATTCCTGTATTACCTATTCCCCGTATTACCTATATTCCCTTTTCCCATTTTTACTTGATTTTTATTCTACCACAAAATGGTACCCAACTAGGTAGCATTATTATTGCAACAATTACACTTCTATAATAAATCCACAATCAAAATTAATTACACAAAAACCATAATAGAACAATATCACACCAATAAAATTATGTCAACTATCAAAATCTCAACAAAATATATGTCTTTAAATTTTTTATTTCTAAATTCATTAAAAAAATGTAATAGTTACTTTTAATCTGAAAACCTACATTAAAAATAACTTCAAATTTTTTTTACTAATTTACCTTTAAACTTAACAAAGATATATACAATATATTAAATAAATTCAATTTGATAAAATACTTCTACAAAATAATATAGATAATAATAAAATAAGCTAAATTTGATGTCACAATCAGAAATAGTATACACTATAATGAAAGGCTTAAAATCAGAAATTGTCAAATATATAGGAATTTTAGAAAATTGTTATAAACCAGCAATCTAGTAGACTGCTTAGTTTATAAGGTTGCAGGTAGCAAGACCGTTGATAGTGATTTTTCTCTTCAGGTAGGTTTGATAAATAAGCAAAGACTCAGTATAGTTAAGTTATTTATTTTTATTGAAATATTTCTAAGTCCAATTCGACAATGTACAGTGTTGACTCTCGTGAAGGTGCTCGCTTGTACGATGGTGGAACACGTCTAATTTACAGGCCGTTTCGGCCGGGTTTTATAGGGACTTCTAATCTCCTACTTCCCCCCTTGTCTATCGATATCTGCGGACCTCACAGGACGTGATTCACATACATGTTCCTACGCCTGCTTATTCCGAGAATCACATCCTGTTTATTATCTTTGCAATACATGTTATACGCCCTTGTCAATAGATAAATTGGCGTTTAGTATTAGAGCTCACGATATATTTTGAAATGTGGTTTAATTATTCATATACATATTCGCTCGGCTGGTTAATCGTGATTGCCAAATATCCTATTATTCGTCTATAACTAGCCCTCGGGTGGTTTCCCAAAAGTGGTTTTATTTATCCCCATGAAGGTCTAAATTCAAGACTGTCTTGTTTTCTCTTAGCGTTCCAATTAAAATATGAGTTGATTTATTTATCCTAGTGTTATGCTATTTATTATGTACTGTGCGAAACGATCACAATAATATATGCAATAATATTAGAATGTATATTATTGGGTTCGTTACAAAATAATAACTTAACAGATTCAAAAACAAACATTAGAAAATATGAGTCAATAAAACTAATTATAAACGACAAAACAAATCCATTTCCTGACAAAGCCAGAGACCAAATTACTAAGGAACGCATAAATGCAATAAATGACAATAATACAAAATAATTAGGACAATTATCATCTAAAATTTCTAACTTAGAATCGATATTAAATAATTTAGGTTCTAACCAAATTTACAATAACAATTACGTGAATAATTCAAACATTAATCAATATAGAAATAACGATCAATATACAAAACGTTCTGCACGTAATTATTCACACCAAAATGAATTTAACAAAAACCAAATAAATTCAAATTTTGAAGATAATCGACAAAATATAAAACATAATAATTATCACAATTATCAACCAAATGACGACGCTAATAAACATAAAAACCATCCAAAAAATTATTCACCACTACTCAACAATGAAAATAAAATAGCCAACAATCATAATATTGAACATTCACATCAATGCTGTTATAAATTCAACCACACTAGCATAGAATGCAGGCAAAAATTAACGTATAACTTACGAAATAAAAAATACCATACCACCAACGATTGCTACTTAACAACGAATTAAAAACAAACTAAACAAACCCAAAAAACCCAAAAAACAGATTAAATGAACCTTCAGGGAACCAAAAATATCCTTTGATCCCAGAAACGCTTATAAATCCAAAATATTACCAACAAATTATAACTAATAAAAAAATTAAAAGTGACACAATTCATATAATAATAGACGAAAATAGAGGGACTAATGAGCCATATATAAAAGCAAGCCTAAAGAATAAAAACACAAAAATTTCCATAGATTCTGGAGCATCCGTAAACTGCATTCGTCCAGATCGAATAAATCCAAATAAACAGCCCATCACACAAAATATATGAACTATCGGGTCCAGATAAGACACTGCGTGAACTCTTAGGCATAGCTAAAATAAACCCACAAATCGAAAATACAATATTCCAAACACCCATATGCGTAGCGAAAAATCTAAGCAATGCGATAATTTTGGAGAAGCAATTTTTGGCAACTGATATGATTTTACACAACAATTAAAATAACGTACGCAAAATAATTTTAATAAAAATGATATTTTATTATTACTACGGCTAATGACAATGTATCGGTTCAAACGTAATATAAAGACTGCCTGGCCTCCCGTAGTGTGTCAGACGACGACGCTCCGTGTTTCAATAGAATCCCTGTGTCAGCGGATTCCACGGTCACGTCGTCGTATACCATACTATTCCTGTTGTTCTTAATAATTATCATGTAGATTTGAATATTATATTGTAATATATAACACAACTAATAAGGCCAATATAGATTATGCAAAGAAAACAATTACCCTAAAAACTAATATTAAAACGAGAATAATATATAAAACGCCACCAGCAGAAAGTAATGAAAAATACATAATAAAATCAGGCATTACAATTCAAACCAATAAAGATATATTTAGTACCACATACAATCATTCATCAGGACATACTATTTCCAATAATATCCAATATAAAATAAAATCATCAAACAAACCAACACAACAATTTAACATAAGCGATATTCCTTACAACTTAAAACTAACATAACGTAAAATAACTACCATTAATAAAGAATACAATACAAAAATAACACATATAACCACAAAAGAAAAATATAATAAACCCACATCATTCTCAAACATCTTTAACAATTCATAAAATTTTAAAAAATCGAGCATAATGAAAAGCCGCGAAATTAAAGCCATATCCAATATGAATTCAATAACTAATAATGAATTAATACAATGGGAAACAATAAAAAATATTGTATTAAAGAATTTGTATAAAATGAAAATAAATCCATCAATGTGCAATACAAATATTGTTATTAAATATAATAACATATCTAACATGAGCTACACAAATAAATTAGACAATGTTCAGTTTATTGAAGCATTATATAATTATATATCCAAAATGAATAATATAATCGATGCCTACAATAATAAAAAAATTATTAATTTTTTTAAATGTAACACAATTCCTACGGCTATCAGTGTTAGTCAAATATTATGGGCATTATAATCAATTTTCGAGTATAACAAATTACTATAGTTTTTATATATATGTCGTAGCCACTTCGTGAAATCGTACTTTTCATGAAAAGATGACCATTTCATGAAATGGAAACGGATATTTTACACTTCGTGAAATTCGAAAATATTTCACAAAATGGTCATTTTTTCATGAAGTGGTCACTCAAATTATGTTAAAATCCCTGACCTCCAGATACGACCTGGACAGTTTCACGCAAGGTTAATTCTTTTTGTTTGTTACGTTTGTTATTTATATCTATTAATCACGTGCCGATTTCAAATACAATATCGGATCCTGCCCACGTGATTTCTGTCATTATTGAAGAAAAAAATGAAATGTACAAAGTAGGAACTACACACGGGTTAATTAAAGGATGGTTTAATTCTGGAAATATGCAGCATGCCACTGCAAATTTTATTTTAGCTGAACAGGTTAACAAACAAAAAGAATTAACCATGCGTGAAACTGTCCAGGTCGTATCTGGAGGTCAGGGATTCCTAAGTTGTTCATGTAAAAGTTCTTGTCAAACCAAAAGATGTGTTTGTTTTAAAGCTAGTATAAAATGCAACAGTCGTTGTCACAATTCATTTACCTGTTCTAATAAATAAAAAAAATATTGTAATATGAACAATATAATATATTAGTATTATATAAATAGTTATAAATATAATAATATAATGTATAGATAAAAATAACTTATAGTATTGTTAAAGTTAAAAATAAGTATACTTAATAAATACATTAAATAAATAATAACGAATATAATCAAACTTGACGTGTGCAATGAATGTTGTATTCCATTACACAAAGTGAACGACCGGATTGTGAAAAAAATTACACGATGTTAAATTTGAGTGACCACTTCATGAAAAAATGACCATTTTGTGAAATATTTTCGAATTTCACGAAGTGTAAAATATCCGTTTCCATTTCATGAAATGGTCATCTTTTCATGAAAAGTACGATTTCACGAAGTGGCTACGACATATATATATGATATACATATTATCTTCTGATAAAAGAAAAGAAATATATGTATACAATTCAGAGCCCAGATTTCATATAATACTACATAAATCAAATAATGAAATAAACTGGAGCTCTAGATCTATAATTGATAACAATTCCAAACCTGATAAGATATTGCATACTGAAAACTATATCAAAATAATGAACAACAAAAGAAAGTGTAATCAAGAATTATATATATAAAAAAAAGTGGAATCACAAACTAAAATATGCATTTTATATACATATATTATATTATATATTTATTTTATTATAAATACGATAACCAAGTTAAAATCATGTAATTATGAAACATTAAGAGCAAATTTCAACTATATAAAACTACGAACAAAATAATTTTTATAAGTTTATAATTTAATTACGAAAATATCAATTTAATATTTATAATATGCATTCTGCAGTAGTTACCTATTGCATATATTACAGAACGTGACAATTTTTTTACTTAAAAGTCTCACGTATTTGTCTGTAAGGAGATAATATCTGTAGGCTATCAACTCTTGGATTTGATATTTAGATGATATTAGAGCGATACGAGACTTTTGGCACACACTACACGACGAAAGCTTTGTGAAGGCACTAAGAACAATTAGGTTCAAAATGTAAGGTTTGGAAGATATGAATTTAAAAATGTAACTAATTAACATCAATCTATCAACAATTATTGTAATTTGTATTTTGTAAAAATAGTCAAAGTGTAATAAATATTAGATCTAATATTACAATTTATTTTTATATTCCGAATTTGAATGAATTAATTATTAAATGAAAAAAAAGGGGGAGCATGCTCAGTGAATTACCCTATAATATACGATTATAAGATAATTATTTCATACTATATTCTCCCGTTGTTACTTAGTCTTTTGATACCTATACTTAATATAATGTTGAGGTGTAATGCTTATTAGCAACACCTCTTTATATATTGTATTATGAATTGGCTCTGTACCTCTAGTTTTCTATGTAATATAATATAGCAGAGTTAATAGTTATATAACTTGTTCCCAAGTGTAATTAAATTTAAAATATGCGTAACAGCAGATAAGCTTTTCATTTTATTTAAATAATTTTGGGGAAATATGAATTACCAATATTAATACCATATACTTTGATTACATTGTATTGCGTCCTGGCAATTTTATTACGAGATACTTTTTTTTCGTACCAAATATTAGTAATATCACATGCGTATAATCATTTTTGTTTTTAATATAATTTAAATCACGACATATTCTAATTTTGACAAAATGGATATGCTTAATTGTTATACACAGTGTAATAATAATTTTACAGCAGAAGTAAAGTTATATACTGAACTTCGTGGTGACTACAATACCAAGCCGTTTTAATTTTTCAAGGATACAAAAAAAATTATTTTTACACGGTTCTATTACTAAAAAAAATATAAAAAGTTTAAGATGTAAGCGAGTAATAAATAAGTAAATATTGTTGTGGTTTTTGCACATTTATATAAGAATCCACATACATCATAACGTACCATATCAGGTTAGTTATGATTATTATTTATGATTATTTCAATATTTCATAAGGTCATAGTTATTCATAGCAATGAATAATCAAATTTTTTTATTTCCCCGTAAAAATTGACTCAGACTCCTCTACCACACATATTGATTTTTTTAGCTATGCGGTGATCGAATGTACTGCAAGGGGAACTTTCCTCCTTGAACTTTTTCAACAAAAATCATAGTTGAAAATAAGCAATTATAATATTATTTTAATTAAAATCACCCAATGGGAGTGCTGGCGGTGCCGTTTTTCTTGTGATAAAGAAGATTCAAAATTATTTAATTTTTTGTCGTTTAAATTTTTTATATTACTGTAATAACTTAAAAATGAAAATAAATAAATATAAGTACGACTCCTGTCGATACTTATATTAAAATCTGAAGTTAGGATATTAAATATAGCTATTACCTTCCTCCAGGTGTTCGGAGGGCTCTCGAACTCGTGTATTCGAGAATTATATCAAATACACCGTACAATATAATTTTATGTAAAAGCATGTATATTTTATAACTGCAATCAATATAAAATATTATATTAAATGCCTTACCTGATTCGCAGTTGTTTTCTGTATGATATTGTAGGAGTTTTAGGTTTTTAAATGAAATAAGGTAAAACTTCAAATACACAAAATTGAATTAAAAAACGCACTGATTATTGCTCGCATAAGGAGTCCAGTTGTCGCTCGTCGAAATCGGTTTTTGGTACTTGAGAGGTTGTTACTCTGGTGATAGGTGCTCATGCACTGGCTTAAGGACGACACGGATATGCCGACCAGAGAGCAGTAGGTGGTTTTTATCAAAGGCTTTTTATACTTCCCCGAACTAAATTTCTGTTCGGCGGCAAGGACCTTTTACCGTACATTTTATCTAACGGCATATAAGAATTCCGCACGTCCTGCGCCCCGCTGGGCGCCGGTACGTGCCGACTTCTTAATTCGTAATCGCATAATAGATATCGTACTTATTTGTCGATGACAACGGTTTTATTAGGGATGTCCGATTTCTACAAGCGACAGTCTGGCCGTTATTTATTACTCAGTAAGATTTTAGTTAATTTATAATAATGGTGTGTGAGCATATCATTACATTACCTTCAAAATGTTCTACTCGAATTGCGTTACTAGCATTAAATTAAATCTGTACTTGTTCTAACGTTATATTATTCAGAAATTCTAATAATTCTTCTTTATCACCTTTCAATAAATTAAAACTCTGAGACACCAATTTAATATCTTCTGTATTTAAATTTATAGTAAAATTATTATCGTTATTTTTTAAATACCACATTTAATAAAAAAAGACTCGTTCTAAATAGATTAACTATGGTTAACTTTGCTGACCTCTTTTTATTTTATGTATGTTTAAATTTTAAACAATTCGTTATATTCTAACATATATACTAATATATTGTTACCTTAATACTTAAAATCTATGCTTATATTATCACTCAAAATTCGTTATTTAAAACTTTTCCGGCTTATAATTAAATTTATTTATTTCACATTCGTTTATCTCTCTTAAATTTAAAATTCCTCTTAAAACCTACAGTCCGAATTAATCACTTACAAATCTTTATTCAAAAACGTTGCTTATAATAATAAAGCTTTATGAAAAAGTTTGATAATTTATTTTAGTTATACAATTTAAATTATACTAAATATGGTACACGTATAGCCCCATTTTTTAAAAAAAAAAATCATAATTGAAAATAAGTAATTATAATATTATTTTAATTAAAATCACCCAATGGGCGTGCTGGCGGTGCCGCACGGAACCTACACGCACGTTGGTACATCGTTTGGGTCAATGTTGCAGGTCGTGAAATTGGCCTTATCGAAGCCGACTTTTTGGACGCACATGTAACACATGTAGTCGCAAACGCAATGATACGCCTCGTCCGTGCAGCCCTTTTTGCAGTCTTCTTCGGTGTAGAACTGTTTGTTGCCAAATTCTGGTGGACACAGGAAACATGTAAAATTGAAATCAGGCAACCATCTGGTAATGCATGGCCTTTTATGTTCAGTGTGGCACTTCGATTTCAGACAATCCTCGCACAACTCGTAGATCGTGCCGGTTTCCATTGATTCGATGGGCGAGTACAAGTATAAGAAACCCAACAGTATCGTGAAAGTGAACACGGGCACGGCGGCGTCCGACAGAAACATATCGTTGTTGTTGTTGTTATACTAACTTATAAATGAATTACGATGTATGTTATTTCGAAATCTGCTCCTCGGTGGATCGCTTGTATTGGCGACTCGAAGGTGATTCAGAGAATGAGTTTGTATAGTATATGTGTGTATTTTATATTACTGCCGTGACAAGTATTATATATTATAGGTTCAGGGTGCACGATAAATGATAATCTAGTGGTAATTATAATTTTTGTGTGTGTTAATAGCTGCTTGACTGATATCTCGATCGGTGTGCAAATCGTTTTTATACCCAAACAGCTGCCGGTTACGCGACTGTATCATTGGCCGGGTCTAAATGTGGAAGGGTTAAGCAATGGGTTGTCGAATGATCACAAAAACATTTAATATTTAACTTCCATCGTATAGTGTGTGCCAAAAGTCCCATATCGCTCTAATATCATCGTAGCGTCAGATTCACGCGGTGATATAGCTTACAGTTGCGATTTTTCAACAGCAATTTATTCGACATGTATGAATTGCAATTTTCTTTGAATTATCGACAGTAAAATCACCCCTCTAAATATAATTATGCGCCGACTTTACAAATTAATACGTGAGACTTTTAAGAAATAATGGATCCTATTTAAATTATTAAAAAGGCCTGTAACGTAGGCGGGGGAACGACCAGTTAAATATAAGATATCCAGGGAGAATCGTAGGATCCTATAGATATAAATACCGTATCCAGGGGCAGATATGTAGATATCAGGATCTTAAATATATTTAAATTACTAGGATTCCTTTTCAGTTATAATTATGTTTTGTAATGATAGCCACTCTTCACAACTAGTTAATACAAGAACTAAGAAGAGTGTTATCATCATGTCCCTCAATATAATTTATTAGATTGTATAATACGGTCCCACAGATATTTATATTATAATAAACATCTGTGGTCTTTTATGCTTATGTCCTCTACCCCTTCTATACAAGTACCGTCATAATCTGTGCTCGGATGATACCCTTTGACCACCGGCCAGATTGACACACTTCTCAGTCCCTCCGCGCTCGCCCTTGATGGCAGTTCACGTAATAAGTTATTTAATATATGTTCATTATTTTGTGTTTTAATTATCTTAAATAATAAATATACTTTTTGAGTATTTCGAATATAAGTTGTGTTTTTGATTAAATAAAAAATAAATCAAAAGGATCTTCAACCAAATTAAGGTGAGCCAATTTACCATATAATTAAATCCTTATATGTATATATATACACCTACAGAGGTGGACATTTATATACATATAAGAAGGTAGTAACCTGAAGTGTGTGACTGTGTACGTAATATACATAAACAACAAATCATAATTAATAAAGAAAAGGTAAACGCTTATATTGCGCGCACAGTCCATTTTCACGTTACTACAAGTGGCGCCCAAACTCGTGGCTCGTAACACGAAATAAAATTTTTTTTTAAATAAAATAAAAATAAAAATAAATTATATAATAAATAATCGATGAATATAAAAATTCAATCACTTTATAAATAAAAACATGAATAACGAAACTACCGACTCGGAAAAATGTAATGACAATTTAAATACACTCATACTCTCTTCAAAAGATATCAATAAATTACTAAAACCTCAACTAATAATTGAACTCACCAAACGAAACCTAATTTCCACAGGCACAGTTCCCGAATTAAAAATTAGACTAACACAATATCTTAACGGAGAAACACACCAAACGATTTTATCAGTACTTTTAACACAAACAAAATGGACAACACTAAAGAACCATTCTATAAACCTAATACATTTTCCGGTCTGATTTCTGAAGACATTGATACTTTTATTAGAAAAACAATAGAGCAGCTAGCATAAACGGGTGGTCTGATGAGAAAAAAATAAAATTTTTACCATTATACTTAGAAGGTCCCGCATTAACTTTCTATGATAACAATGAATCAAATTTAATCAACGACACAAAATGGGAGGACTTAGAAAAAAAATTAGAAAGTGAATTTAAGCCCACGGCTCAGGTAGACATGTTAAAATTACTACTTCAAAAACGTAAGCAACTAGACGATGAACAAACAATAAATTATGTCAACGAAGTAGAATCCTTATGTAAAAGAATAAATCCCACAACTCCTGAAACAGAATTAATACATACGATTATGAAGGGCTTAAAACCAAGTATTATTATAGACGCATAGGCGTACTAGATAACACTACTCTAAACAACTAAAACAATATAAGAAAATATGAATTGATCGAATTTATGGTAACAGGAGAATCAACTCAATCTAATACGGATATAAAATGCAATTATGTTTGACCAAATAAATAAAATAACGGAAAAATTTAATGAACAATTAAAAGCGTCTAATGAAAATAACGAGAAGTTAAATAAAAAAATTGAAAATCTATTAGAAATAAAAAATCAACATGAACAAAAACATTTTTTCAAACCTTCGAATGTAATGGGACAAAACATTTTTTTAATCAAAACTATGCCAACAATAAAAGACAAAAGTGCGAAATTTGTTTACTTAGCAATCACACTACAGAAACATGTTTCCGAAATAAAAATAATAGTCAAGCACAACAATGTAATATATGCTTCAAAATAATCATAGAACAGAGAACTGCTATTTCAATATCAAACACCCAATAACATGCCAAATTTGCGACAAGGTAGGGCACTCAGCAAAACGTGTCGATCTATCATCAGAACTCAAAAAACTAACTTCTAGGTCAAACTTTACTGATAGATGTTCACCTTTATCTTCAGATTTTCCGAAACATAACTACAAAATAAACAATATAACCGAACCGCTATATATTAAGCTACATTAAATAATATTACAATTCCAGTAACAATAGATACAGGAGCGAATATATGTTGCATTAGACACACATTGATGCCCCCAAATAGTGAATTAAAAAAAGAACCTATAATATTAACAGGAGCAAACAATAAACCTTTAACTCTGTTCGGATCTATCGTAATAAAAATAAAAATAAACTCCCATGAATTTGAAATTAAAGCATATGTCATAAAAAATTTATCTTGTCATATAATTATTGGAAATAAGTTCTTATATCAACACAATGCCAAAATAGACTTCTTAAACAACACGCTAACATTAGATAGGGACAATGATAGAAACAAAACAGATATATGTTATAGTAATAAAAACTTATAACATTTATAATAACAATAATATAAATAATATTAAAGAAGAGGTACAAATATTTTTCAAACAAGCCCTGAATATTCGATAGCTCACTGCATTTCGGCAGACTTAAAAATGAGCAAAGGCTTAGCTGCACAAATAAAAAATAAATTCGGAGACGCCTCGGCCCAATTAGATAAATTAAAAACCAATGTAGGTGAGGCCATTCCAATAAACATAGGGAATAGAACAATTTATTACCTTATTACAAAACAAAATTATTTTCTAAAGCCTACATATGAAAATATAAGGACCGTATTACAAAATTTAAAAAAACCCATGAATAAATTACATGATTATAAAATTGCTTTTCCCACTATAGCAGCTGGACTGGACAAACGAAATTGGTCCATAATAAAGCAATTAATTTACAATGAATTTCAAAATTGTGACATAGAATTACTGATCTGCCACAAAACCAAAATCATATAACAAATAGTTGGAAAACAAAAAACACGAAAGGTTATTAATTAATACACGATCATTACCAATATAATAAAATAATTAAAAATCTTAACAACATTAACGATAATTTAATAATAAGAAAACAAAATTATGTTCTGGCAACTTTAACATTAACAAAAACATCAATAATAAGACCGATGACACTAATAAATTAGAATTAATTTACAATAATAATTCAAACAAAAATTTAAACGATAATAACGAAATCAATTCAATTTTTAACAACTATAAACCCGGCGAGAATGTCCCTGATGATGGAAACTGTGGTCTCTATGCGTTATGTAACGCATTGAATGATAATAAACAAGATAAAATAACTTCCATATGTCAACTATTAGAAATATTACAATTATCTGACCTTCCAGGACACTGGTGGTCCGACAATGAATGGCCTCCATTGCTAACTATTATAATCATGACACTTACATTTTCGACGAGACTTCAAAAACAGCCGTTATCCACCGTAATAAAATTATAAAAGACCCCCGATTGTTCTGTACAATACAAATAAAAACACGCACTGGATCCCAGGCACTAAAACTACTATAAATCCTCACTCAAAATACCACACAATTATATTGAAATAAACGACTTTACACCCTTACAACAAATAATCACAGAAATAAATATAAATACCAAAACATAAGAAACCTATAGTAAATAACGAACTCAAAGAAATATACACGTAACAAATGTAGACCATATTATTCCAAATAATTCCGACAAAGAAATTATACGATAATGAAGGCACCCCAATAAAATATCCCATGAATTAAATCCTTTACAATACGGACAAGTTTTATCGTTATTAAAAAATATATACATTTATTTACTTCAGATGCATCTAATATAAACCAGCCAATATAAAACCATGCGAAATTAAAATGAAACAAAATTATAAAGACCCAAAGTTTCATGCTCCTCATAGAGTGTCTCCACAACAAAGAGATGAACTCAAAATACAATTAGATAAATTAAATAAAGCAAATATTATTCGTCCGATAATATCAAAATTTGCAGCACCCGCATTCTTAGTAAAAAAGAAAGAAAAAGGTTCATACAGATTAGTGGTTTCCTACAAAGAATTAAATGAAAGAGTTGAAACAGACCAATACCCTTTACCTAGGACCAACGACTTACTAAGAGCTTTAGAGGGTGCAAAGTATTTTTCTTCTTTTGACCTCAATAGTGGTTTCTTTCAGTTACCAGTAAAAGAAACAGACCAATACAAATTGGCATTTACATCAGTTCATGGCCTTATGACATTCACTAGGTTGCCTCAAGGATTTAAAAATAGCAGTGCCATATTTCAAAGAGTATTAAATGAAGCATTTTCTGCATTACTATACAAATCTATAATCATTTATATAGACGATCTAGCATCTTACGGCAGCAATTTCGATGAGGCATTAATAAACTTAAATAAAGCTCTAAAAATAATTGATTCAATGAACTTTTCCCTAAAAACATCAAAATGCCATTTCTTTAGTAAAAAAATAGAATTATTAGGCCATGTAATTTCACAAGAAGGCATTAAACCACTAAATACCAATATCAAAGCCATAACTGAATTTAAACAACCTAAAACACAAAAAGATGTCAGATCATTTTTAGGTATGTGTTCATATTATAGAAAACACATTAAAGATTTTGCAAAAATAGCCCACCCCCTCACGGAACTAACAAAAGGCGACATTAAAATTAATTGGCTTGAAATTCATGAGAAATCTTATAATACATTAAAAAAACACTTAACATCACAACCCTTGCTTAAACATTTTGATGATAGTAAAAAAGTATTCTTAACAACCGATGCATCACTGACAGGATTAGGTGCATATCTTGAACAACCAGATGACAACAACATTTTACATCCAATCGGATACGCATCAAGAAAATTATTAAACAGTGAAAAAACTTATTCATCAACGACTTTAGAACTATTAGGACTGTGTTTCGGCATCACTTATTTCCGGGAATATTTATGGGGAAGACACTTTATTGTATTCTGTGACAATATCAGTTTACAATATTATGAAAATTTAAAAACACCATCAGCTAGAATAGCTCGATTAACTCTAAAATTACTAGATTTTAATTTTAATATTTTATACAAAAAAGGGAAAGAAAATAAAGTAGCTGATGCTCTATCGAGGAATCCAATTAATAAAATTGACATCAAAAATGATAATGATAATTTAACTATTGATTTAACTGATATAAAAAACCAACAAAGTAATGATCAGTTTTGCTCACAAATCATACAAGCAATTAATAATAATCAAGTCGATCAAATACCAA